>MZZL01000381.1:77394-90164 GCA_002749535.1 Apophysomyces variabilis | reverse complement strand
GACACAAAGAAATTTCAAAGGGAAATTATATTTACAGAGTAAGATGGGAAGGCTATGATGAAAAGGACGACACATGGCAGGAGCCAGACTCCTTCAGCAGTCCAAAGCCTATAATGGATTACTGGGAACGACTTGGTTCTAAACCAAATGACAAGACAACACGTCAGACACGCACATCATCAAACACACATTCCGAAAAACGTCTGAATAGAAACCAGACAAATACACGACCAACAAAACGTACACGCCATTAATACCTTCACAAACTATTACAGTTTTAACGGTTATGTCTAACCTGGAAGGGGGTAATGTGGTATACGTCGCTGTCGTAGTGTGACTTCCTAGTACTTGTGTTCCATGAACAGGATGATCGGAATTAACGTGTTTCCATTTACAGTGAACTTCTCTAGTTTGGAACACCGACTGCACCTCTTCTCTAAATCAGAGATCTATCACCGAGGATGAAGACAAGGTGACACTGCTCTACCGCAGTTATTACACTTAGCTAAATCATACACCTATCGCTGAGAAGAACGTTCACTAATTACAAATCCCGCATAAGAGCAAATAATTATAAATAGGCAGACAAGTTGAATGAAATAAAGATATCCAACAGTCTCAAAGGATTCTATCCGTCCCCTTTTCTATCTACATATAACACAAAATGTCTTTGAATTAAATATCGTCAAATGAGCAATTGTCTTGCCAAGTCAGTCTTTTGAAGGAAGACCTTCGTCTCCTTCAAACTGATAATGAGACTCTTTGACAGAGGGTAGATGCGTTGCAAGAGCAGCAGAAGAGAGAAAAATCGTCTAGCGTTATGGAGTTTAGCATCTCTGCACCTGTTGTTACAGAGGGGTCACAGCGAACCACTAATGTTGAATTGTCAGTAAGTGTATTAAGATTCAGATGCAAGGTGTAGCTAATAAGGGCCGATCATTAATCTATGAATAGAGAGAGATTTGACACTATGTGGAAGAATTGTTTAAGGATAATAAAGGATACAAGTACGATGAGCCCTTCAATTCTGATGTGAACAAGTTGGTCATGTCTCAATTGAAAACGTACCCTTGGCAACACATGCCAAACAATCACACTGTGCAAGCAGACCAGAAACTTCACAGTGTGTTGCATGATAACTTCAGAAACACAAAGAGAAAGTCTGCTGTTCTGGCAGATAAGAAAAAGGAGGCAGGTGCGAAAATGGCGCTATCAGCGCATAATGAAGGCATGTCAAAATTCGTTTAAAGGTTTTAAAAAGCTTAGTTTTTTTGGCTGCTTTAGAAACTGGCCCAGAGAATGGATGCTCTCCTTAAAAATAGACGCACTTTTGAGGAGCAGTATGCAGGTGACATAGATCGCCTCCTTTCACATGACTGTATGTCTGCAGAAGAGTCTGATGGTGAAGGCAATGTGTCATTATGCGTCAAACGCCTGCGCTGGAGATCTGACCAGGTAAGATTTTCTATGACCACTGGCCATTTCAACTGATCACTTCTGGAAGGCGAATGAGTGCCTAGAAGCATTAGATAGGCTTTGCTCATCAGCAAAGAAGTTTTACACCAAGCATATAGAAGAAGTAGAAATGGAATGCCCCATAGGATTGCCATCCTGGATGTTAAAGTAAAATAGGTAAATAGCGTTTATTTAGTGAAATTGAAAGTACTAACTTATAAGATATAGAATAAAAAAAACTTTTGAAAGGCAGAATATTTGCTATAATTTTCATCAGAGTTGGGAATGATTTTGCAAAGGAATGACGATAAGATTCTCATCTGAATGACAGGTTTTTTCTTTGGCAATCACTATATGAGAATGGATATGATAGATGGGTACAACGCAATGTTCATCTAAAGGACTGAACTTATCACGCCAAAGCTCGATACTCTTGTTCTCATAAGCTTGTTGACTGCTATATGCTTCATACCAGTGCACCATTGCAAAGACATGTGACATTAAGCTACTGTTTATGAAGAGTTCATGTTTGAAGAAGTAGAGAATCTTGCACAGATAGGCGCTTAGGATGAGACTAAATTCAGTTTCAAAAAGAACTTGGACATGCGATCCTTGTTGTAAATGGCCTTCAGCACAGTGAAACATTTGACCATGCAATTTCAACGTATAGAATTTGCTTATGGTATTACTGACAAGAGTACTTTGCTGGTTTGCTTAAAGATAATGAACTAGCCTGATGGTTAGATACACCATTTTGTAAAACCCGATCAAAGCATGGTAATGATCTGGACTCATATGGACCTTCTTGAACGATGATAGAAACACATTAGAGGGAAAAGGCTCACAACCAGTGGCATGTCTAACAGTTATAGACATTTGCACAAAATCAATAGGGTCGAAATTGTCTTCTAATGAAAGCTGAGCAGACGTTGTGCTAGAAGATGAATTATCAATTAGGTCTTTTAGCAAGTTAAGCTGATTTTGGTTATTGCCAATCTGCGTTGAAACTTGTTGAAGAAAATCCATAGAGCGTGTACGTTCAAGGAATTTTTTAAGAAACGTACTTTCAAAGGAGTCTTTATAGTTTGTGTCAAGATCTGCCAGAAGGCCGTTATAACATTCAAAACTAAACACCCAGAAAGCGTAAATAGGGCCAAAATCAAGAATGCTCTCTCACAAATGTATGTGCAGATGTTGATTTGGAGTAATCTGCGCATTTCCATATAATCGTTCATTACCTTGACAAAAGTGAAGTAAACACTGGTGGGCAGTGTTGATCTCATCTCTTGTAATGGATGGTTTAATGAGCAGGCAGCATGCATCAACAAAGTGTATCCAGTTTGTGAAATGCTCAGCAGGAAGCACTTTAGACAATATGTAAGACGAATAGACTAAACACCATGACTTCCATTCATCAGCTTTCATACTAGAGAAGTTTTTCAATATTTTCTGTGAGAGTTGAGAACTGTGGCAGAGGGAGGACACCATCAGCAAGCTTTTGCATAGCTTCAAGCTGCCTTTTAGCAAAATAACCTTCGTTTGCCCATACTTCCGTCATTCGTTTGGCGGTGCCCAGAAACAAGTTATGCATCGGGTCTACGATTGTAAATCTTACGGCATCAAAGTAAGGAAGGTCATGCAGTGCACTCCATCGTGTTCCTGTAGTCTTTTCTAATTTCTTCTGCTCAGCTTCTGTGGATGCACATCGCCAACTCTCAGCATGTCGAAGATTATCTTCTCTTGTTTACAAGATCCAACTATCAATGTCAAACCCTGAGTAATCTATAGATGACGTGCCAGGGATCACGCTGAACTGTCAATTATACTTGTGACATCCACGGGTACTGGCATGTGAGGTAAAGCCATTAATTTTTCTTGCCACTGAAATGTCATATGCACTTATATACAATGCAGTGCGCACAGTAACAGGTTCTTGATAATGGTAAGTGGTCATTCTGATACTAAGGTACAAGGCGTTCAACTCTTCCACTAATGGTTTCAAGTAGTTGTTTATTTCATAGATGCTTAGTTTGGTTGGGCCTGGGATAACACTAACTAGAATAATATTGTGAGGCTTAAAGTGCTCACTGCGAGGTAAGTTATTGATCACAATATATATAGCCCTACAAGAATATTGGGAACTATGGAAAGGCTTAAACCAATCGACATTCATGGAAAGAAGCAAAGATCTTGGACGATCTACAAATGGATCCTGATGTTCATTAAGTATGGACCACTAAACTGCACCATCGTATATATCTGACAACATGTCTTCAAGTATAGTATGACGTTGCCATTGTTCAATCTTCTCTTCAAAATCTGCTCTTTGAAAAAACATGTGCAAGTTGTCCGTGAGTGAATTGTAGAGGAATTCTTTGCTTGATGATGATTTTAATGGACAATCATTTGATGTAGACTTGAAGAGTGGCTGATCACAAGTCTTGTTATACTCTCTTTCCTGTGGATGATTAGGAAAGCAGATGAATGTACACTTATTAGGTGCATCTTGAGGGAGGTAAAGCATGTGACATCTTTGACACATCACATATTTTTGCAAATGGCTAGTCAGGGAATTGAATCCAGCCTGCTGGTGGAAGCTTTCAATAGTGGATGGAAACTGAAAATTATGACCGAACGCATAAAGAAGCTCATTAAGGAAACAGATGAAAACAGCCATGCCTCTTCCAACAACAAAGAACAACTGAAAATAGATTATGAAGAGTGCGATGAAGCCAAATGGTGTGGCAAAATTCACTTTACAATAAAAATGATAAGTTTATTAAAACTTAATAAGGAAACACTACCTGTTGGTGCCGCTTCTGTTTGTGTTTCAGTTTTGCTATCTGCGAGCTCTTCTTCATCCACATATTGAAATTCAGAAGCATTGCCAAATTCAAGCTCCTGTACAACATCCAGTTGTTCTCCTTCATTCTCATAATCAGTGTCAAGATCAAAATGAGTTTCATCTTCATCGTCAGGCAATTCAAACTTTAAGAATTATATGTTATTATTTGTTTATTGAGGAACTTGTTAACGTAAAGTATTGTTCAGTAAACATGCACCATTATCAATGTTCATGCTATTATAAGCAGCTGAACTGCCTATGTTAGCATTCACAACATTTGCATTATTAGCTAATGAGGAATAACTGTTAGGTTTTTAAAGCCATAGTTTAATATTCTTTGTGTATACCAGCAAAAGTAGCTGCAATTAGGGCTTGTAACTGGGCCGGGATGACCCAGGACCTGGCCCATATATTACTGGACTACCAGGCATCAGTCCAAGAAGTGGCCCAGATATGGTGGCCCAGCAGGTCACGGGTTGACATAGTGGCCCAGCCCAGTTATGGCCCGCCCAGTTATGGCCCGCCCAATTAGGGCCCAACCAGTTTATGGCCTGCTTAACTACCTAATAAATGCAGCCCACTCGACTACCCAATTATCTACCCATTTGCCCGTTTGCCCTGTTTGCCTGTTTGCCCATTTATCTATATAGAGGCTGTTAGTAAACAAACATTTAAGCTAAATCAGTATAAGCGTACCTTGTGACTGTGAGAAAATTTTTACTTATATATGGCGTTTCACTCTGATTTCTCTTACCATCATCCTTTATCTTCTCATTTTCCTTTGCAAGTATCACTGCGGTTGAAGGATGATTCTATCACCTTTATACCACATGGTAGAATCTCTGGTTCCACCCACTTTCCACCTAGGTGGTAGAATTTCTTATATTACCACATTTTTCTCTTCCCCTAAATGCTGTTACTGTAGCAAACATGCATACAAAATTAAGTTACCACAGCAAAACTAGTGCATTCACATTTCCCAGGAACTGTATAATTATTTATGTCACGCGTTTCTAACATGGTTTCTTTTTTTTTTACAAAGTTATCTGCGTTTTCCTTTTATTCATCCTTTTCTTTTGCAAACTTTTTCCTCTATACCATTTTTTGTTTCATAGTGTTTTACCACTTCTTCATCAGAAAACTCACTTTGAAAACGTTGCTAGTATATGATCCTAATAATATGCAACCTTGATCTAAAAGCATACCCTTTGCTGGTAAGCTTTTATCTTCATTTCATAGCATCTCATTCTTTTTTTCTTTTGATAGCTAGAATGATCACTACGTTATAGAAGAGCTTGCTTCTTACTTTTAATAAGGTATTTTGATTGATTGACCTAAATGTAACTAATCTTGACTTTTGATTATTATATAAAGTAGCTTTTGTTTCTTAACAAAATGGAAACAGAGAAAGATGACATATTTTTTAATGGTACAGATACTTTTTTATGTCGTAATTTAATTACTTGGCAAGGTAACTTTTTGTAGGCCTATACGTAATGCTGCCATTCGTTATTGCATGCTGGCTTAGGTATGCTACTGTGTGTTAGCTTTTAGTACGTTTTACTAATTGTCATTTTTAAAAGCTATGCTTCTTTAACCTTCAGTAATTAGGTAAGATAATATAAAACTAAGCATAAAGTTAGCTATTTGTTAGTACATTACGCTACATAGCTCCAAGAAAATAAAAGTGTCTGTTTTTTTCCTATATATATAGCTAAAGAAGCTTCCTTGTATATGATAAAGAAGTGTATCTTAATGGCTAAAATAATGTACACAACGAAAAGAACATCCAATTGGATAGACTAGATAAAAATCAGTAGCTCCAATAGAATGTATCGTTGTAAGCAAGTTAATCCAATAAAAAGTGCTTGAATAAAGGAATATGGTCGAATGAAACTAAAACGTTAGCCTCTAATGCATACTACTTGATCCAATAACATCAACGTAATGGTCTCTGCCATATAGCAGTTCATCTAATTGTTGAACTTGGGGGAGTGGTAGAAAGGTGGTGGAAAAGGTAGTGGAAGGTACATTCCATAAACCTTTGAAGAGATTCCACCGCACAGTGGAAAAGCAGTAGAAAGGTGGTAGAATCTTTTTTTGACCGTAGTGTATTGGTGAAGACACAGTAGTCTTTTCCTTTTTTCTTTTCTTTGCTTTCAGGTTACAGCAAAGATACAGTGGTCTTTCTCTTCTTTCTTTTCATTTTCTTTTATATTCATTTTGGTTTTAGTTTTCTTTTTTTTTCTCTCTCTCTTTTCACTTTTCCTTGAACATAACTGCTAAGATGTCATTTGATGAAGTCAGTTCAACAAACGATGCGGCCTCATTAAAAAGACATGCAAGCACTCTAACTGATGACATGCACAACACTACTCTTTCTGAATCCTCTACGTCAACAAGTGCTGCAAAAAGACAAAGACAAACAACAAGCATTGTCTGGAAGTTTTTTAGAAAAGCTGAATGGACAAATGAAACCAAACGTGCCAAATGCATTTTATGTGAGAGGTATACTTACAATTACTAGCATGCTCTTGGGTTCTTACAAAAGCAATTAGTAAAAACAAAGATTTCTTCATCAAGTGTCATAATGGCAGTACAAAACAATCACTACTACATTTATAAACAAAGCATTATAGCGAGTATAGTGTTGTGAAGGGAGAGCCTGTGAAAGGCCTTGACATGTACTTTGGCAGGTAGGTTGGATTGCAGATAGGTTTAATAATAGACTTACCAGTTTTTATATTAGTTCACTACAAAGACCATTTGACCAAAATGACTTCTGTAAAAAGCTTGCTGAGTGGGTTATTGCCAATGACCAGCTATTCTCTGAGGTTGAATCTATACACTTCTATAATCTTGTTCAAACGTTGCAACCTGCTGCTGCTATTGTCTTTGGGAAAACTATTTATAACAACATTATTTAGAACTTTGAAAAAAGTTAGATGCTATTGAAAAAGAGACTGAATGTAAGTTTATTTCTTTTAATAAGCCATAGTATTAAATTTCATCTAGGATCTAGATGCAAAAATATCAATTACGCTTGATGTCTAGACCTCACCAAACTATCATTCTTTTTTGGGAGTAACAGGTCACTTTGTCAATGAAAATTAGGAACTTCAGGACGTCTTGCTGAATTTTATTCCAATAGTTGGCGTATATATAGGTGAAAATTTGGCGAAAGTATTCATAAACTCAATGTATGACTTGAATATTGCTATAAAGGTAAATTGATATTAAGTACAATATCATTTCTAAAAACATTGTAGATCCTGGCTATCACTACTGACAATGCCACCAACAATGATACGATGATGATAGTCCTTGAAGAACAATGGGAAAAGCTTGGTGTACAGTTCAATGCAGCAAATCAACATAACTGTTGTATTGCATATATAATAAACCTTGGCATGCAAGATACTCTGAAAACATTGAATGTACTACCAACAGCTGAAGATGAAGATGAACCTGCACTTTTCCTTAGACTTGGTGGTATCGGAGATACAGTTTAAAAGGTAAATTTCGTTTTTATTCAGCTTAAATTATAGTAACAAGTTTACATTATAGCTTTGGTCTTTGATTTGATCTATCTACATATCAGTTAAACATCGTGAACAACTTCAAACCTACATCAACACTACGGAAAACTGTCCGTCTATCCAACCAACACTTGACTGCAGAACATGATGGAACTCTACCACAGATATGATCAACAATGCAATTAAATTGAGAATTCCATTGATGCTTTTAGTGGCTGCCGATAGAAAGGCGATGAGTATGTTTGAACTAAGTGATCATGAATGGAACCTGTTGTCTGAATTTTTAAACTTATTTTCTGTAAGTATATTATATGTCTTCATGGTTATTGCTTACTTATTTTGTTCTGTAAAAGATTTTTCAAACAACGACGTCGTTTTTGTCTGCATCAAAATATCCAATGATCAGTGCTGTCATCTCTGCCTATAATCTCATGATGGATAAGCTGGACAGATATACATNAAAGGTAAATTGATATTAAGTACAATATCGTTTCTAAAAACATTGTAGATCCTGGCTATCACTACTGACAATGCCACCAACAATGATACGATGATGATAGTCCTTGAAGAACAATGGGAAAAGCTTGGTGTACAGTTCAATGCAGCAAATCAACATAACTGTTGTATTGCATATATAATAAACCTTGGCATGCAAGATACTCTGAAAACATTGAATGTACTACCAACAGCTGAAGATGAAGATGAACCTGCACTTTTCCTTAGACTTGGTGGTATCGGAGATATAGTTTAAAAGGTAAATTTCGTTTTTATTCAGCTTAAATTATAGTAACAAGTTTACATTATAGCTTTGGTCTTTGATTTGATCTATCTACATATCAGTTAAACATCGTGAACAACTTCAAACCTACATCAACACTACGGAAAACTGTCCGTCTATCCAACCAACACTTGACTGCAGAACATGATGGAACTCTACCACAGATATGATCAACAATGCAATTAAATTGAGAATTCCATTGATGCTTTTAGTGGCTGCCGATAGAAAGGCGATGAGTATGTTTGAACTAAGTGATCATGAACGGAACCTGTTGTCTGAATTTTTAAACTTATTTTCTGTAAGTATATTATATGTCTTCATGGTTATTGCTTACTTATTTTGTTCTGTAAAAGATTTTTCAAACAACGACGTCGTTTTTGTCTGCATCAAAATATCCAATGATCAGTGCTGTCATCTCTGCCTATAATCTCATGATGGATAAGCTGGACAGATATACATCATCTTCACATGAACTTGCTACTGCCGCTGAAATATGCTTTCAAAAACTAAGAAAATACTATTGCAAAACTAACCTTTCACCAATCTGTTCTGTCGCTACAAGTAGGTTAAAACTATTTGACTTTTCTGATGACTTGTATGTTTACTCTGTATATTAGTTCTTGATCCACGATTGAAAACTGATTACTATCAAAAACATGAATGGGGTAATGAATAGATCGATTTCTGCAAAGAGAAATGCTAAGAAGTGTATGATGTTTACAAGCCTTTCATCTTGTATGACGATGAAGAACTGATGATAGCACCAAGTGAAAGCTTACATGAGGTAAATACCAGCACTGATGCTGATTTTGATGAGTTTTTTGAACATATATACGGCGACGTCAACAGCACAGCACTAAAGAAGAAAAGTAAAGCAACTGAACTTGATGACTACTTGGAAAAAAGCAAAGAAAGAACAAGTAATCCATTGTTATGGTAGCATGACAGACAAGCAGTATATCCAGTACTCTCTCAGATTGCTCGTGACTTTTTGGCAATTCCAGGTATTATTGATATCAATAGTTACCAAAATTATATTGACTTTAGAATAGGCTCCAGTGCACCAATTGAACGTGTCTTTTCTAGCAGAAGGAATCTCATCTCACAAAGCCGATCATCATTGAATGTTGAGACCATTCAAGCATGCATGCTAGAGAAATACTGAATTTGCACTCAATTGCACTAATTGCTTTACACTTTAATCTGGTTACTATGTTTTTTGTCATTGCTTTTTTTTTTAATTCTTACTGTCAGTTTCTTTATTTTGTTTTATTGCTTAGCTTTTTGCAACCAATTTTTTTTATTCACTAAAGGCTCTTTATATACTTAACTATACTTGTTACAAATAAATGCAATTGCATTTTACATCACTTAACTTGCGTTTGTTATGACGTTGCAATGACATGCATTACAAATCAGTTATTTAACATTGGAATCAATGTTTGAAATCAATTGAGCAATAAGTTTTGTCAGGATTTGGGTCAAGCATCACTTTAGTTGACTGGGCTTTGGGCCAAGGTTGGGCCTAACTATAATGGCCCAGTGGGTCATGGGTCTATACTTTGACCCAGCCCAGTGGGCCATGTGTGGAATCTGAGGGAAATTTAAGATAAAAAATGGATAACAAGAATAAATCCTTGAGACTCGAGAAAAGAGTTTTTTATTAAGATTAGATTCCAAGTCTTATTTATACTGTGAGCGGTTATTAGATCGTAGTTTCTTTGACACAGATAATAAACCAATCAGTAAACATATTCATGACGAAGAAAAGTTTTTCATTGGGATAGCCAATGGTAGATTTTCGTTTAGTCATGGTAAAGAGGTTATCTCTGAGTTCCTGAGTCTGGACTGTGTCTTTATTCAATAGGTTTCAGACTGTTATTGTGTCAAATCAACTTCAGGTTCAAGAAGAAGTCTTTTTTACGATCTCCGCTTTATTCTTCTTTTAATTACTGCTTTGGGTAATGTGAAGACGTTTATTGGTCTGTGTATATGTCGAAATACGACACCATGGGCCAATATACTGACCTGGCCCACTTAGACCCGCCCATTTAAGGCCCATCTCAATTAAGGCCCACCTATTTATGACCTGCCCATTTCAAGCTCTAGCTGCAATAAGGTCTCTTCATTCATGTTCGTTTTTCACTCTCTGTGTTACAAGACAGTAGTCTCTATCGCAATTGCATTGCCTGCAATTAGAGCATCAGCATTCAACTAATTGGTTAGAAGATATGAACAATGGTAAAAGAAAACGTTAAAGAAGTATAAATAGCAGGTTTTTGCTGCAGTAACTTATTTTATATATGTTTGCTGTTACCACACCATTTGGGGGTAGGAGGAACATGTGAGAGGTCAGAGATTCTACCATCATAGTAGAAAGTGGGTAGAATCATCCTTCAACTGCAATGCTCTAACGTCTATTGTCCCTCACCTTTTCCTGACCACTGTGGACATTCACATTTCAAATGGCCCATTTCACCATAGCCATAACATTTGGGATTCTAAGAAACTGTATCTCCTAGTTGTGGTATACTTCATTGTAGAGGAATTTTCCTGCGTCTCCCTGAGTATTGCCTATTTTTTGGAGAGTCTGTACTAAACTATAGTTTCTGAACTAAGTGAATGCAGAGAGTATTCCTAAAATTTTCCACTAGTGAGTTAACTATACTGTCATTTACTATAGGCACTCTTTCTATGCTCTTTACCTCATTCTAGTTGTCATCAATTTTAGGTAAATAGAGTGATATGGGTTTAATGTCTATCTTGTGATATTTTCCCATTAGTGCTTCAATTCTTTTTGCTTCTTGGACCACTTTTTCATAAGAGGTCACTCTTACCCTCTCTACTTTGAATGCCAGTTCTGGTCTCAGAGCCTTTATGAATCTTCTTCTTTGGGTTGTATTATCTCACACTTCAAGATAGATGAACAACTCTTCTAAATATAGCTGTAGTTCTGCCACTGTTCTTTCACCCTGCATAGTGGTTTCTAGTTTGGTCCACCATGCTTCACATATGTCTTCAGATATAAAAAATTCTTCAAATTCCTTTTTGAATTCCTTCCATATTATGATGAGCACCTCTTTTGCATCCCACCAAGCCAGTGCAGTATCTTGTAGCAGTGAAGTTGTGATCGCCATTATTTCTTTTTCACTTATTCTTGAGACAATGTATAATTAGTCTATTGCTTTGATCTATATAAGAGGATTTTCTCTTGGATGCCCATAAAATTAATCTAGTTTATCCAGGTATGCTTGTAAATTTATGGCATACATCCTTATGTTGTTTTATTCTTCAGTTGATATTTTTTTTTGATTCTTTCTTTTTTTTAAATAATATGTTCACACATTGATCAACTTATTGAAAATGCATAGCTTCTCCACCAAAATGACATGTGAGGTATTTGAGCAGATATGATTAACTGTCTTCTGCTATTATCTTTCTTCAATTAATCTTTCAGCAAGCTTAATCCCTAAACTTCTATATAGAGCTTGAAATGGGCAGGTCATAAATAGGTGGGCCTTAATTGGGATGGGCCTTAAGTGGGCGGGTCTAAGTGGACTGGGTCAGTATGTTGGCCCATGGCCTACTGGGCTGGGTCAAAGTATAGACCTATGACCTGCTAGGCTATTATAGTTGGGCCCAACCTTGGCCCAAAGCCCAGTCAACTAAAGCAATGCTTGACCTGATTCCTGACAAAACTTATTGCTCAATTGATTTCAAACATTGATTCCAATGTTAAATAACTGATTCGTAATACATGTCATTGCAACGTCATAACAAACGCAAGTTAAGTGATGTGAAACACAATTGCATTTATTTGTAACAAGTATAGTTAAGTATATAAAGAGCCTTTAGTGAATAAAAAAAATTGGTTGCAAAAAGCTAAGCAATAAAACGAAATAAAGAAACTGACAGTAAGAATTAAAAAAAAAAGCAATGACAAAAAACACAGTGACCAGATTAAAGTGTAAAGCAATTAGTGCAATTGAGTGCAAATTCAGTGTTTCTCTAGCATGCATGCTTGAATGGTCTCAACATTCAATGATAATCGGCTTTGTGAGATGAGATTCCTTCTGCTAGAAAAGACACGTTCAATTGGTGCACTGGAGCCTATTCTAAAGTCAATATAATTTTGGTAACTATTGATATCAAT
>MZZL01000381.1:8181-70932 GCA_002749535.1 Apophysomyces variabilis | reverse complement strand
ATCATCATCGTATCATTGTTGGTGGCATTGTCAGTAGTGATAGCCAGGATCTACAATGTTTTTAGAAACGATATTGTACTTAATATCAATTTACCTTTATAGCAATATTCAAGTCATACATTGAGTTTATGAATACTTTCGCCAAATTTTCACCTATATATACGCCAACTATTGGAATAAAATTCAGCAAGACGTCCTGAAGTTCCTAATTTTCATTGACAAAGTGACCTGTTACTCCCAAAAAAGAATGATAGTTTGGTGAGGTCTAGACATCAAGCGTAATTGATATTTTTGCATCTAGATCCTAGATGAAATTTAATACTATGGCTTATTAAAAGAAATAAACTTACATTCAGTCTCTTTTTCAATAGCATCTAACTTTTTTCAAAGTTCTAAATAATGTTGTTATAAATAGTTTTCCCAGAGACAATAGCAGCAACAGGTTGCAACGTTTGAACAAGATTATAGAAGTGTATAGATTCAACCTCAGAGAATAGCTGGTCATTGGCAATAACCCACTCAGCAAGCTTTTTATAGAAGTCATTTTGGTCAAATGGTCTTTGTAGTGAACTAATATAAAAACTGGTAAGTCTATTATTAAACCTATCTGCAATCTAACCTACCTGCCAAAGTACTTGTCAAGGCCTTTCACAGGTTCTCCCTTTACAACATTATACTTACTGTTGAATACAAAAGTAGACAATAAGATAAAAGACCAGTGATTAACCAGACTAAAAGGTATTGATCAATTTTATTTCTCTTAATGATTATTTATATTAAATGTAAACACCTTTTTAACTGAGATCATAAAACTTTTCATAAGGCTTATTTTGATAATGCAAGATTAAATAATAGAATGAATCAGATGTTCTTGATACAACAATAGTTTCCAAGGAACAATACAAGATCAGATCCATTGATTGTATGCACCTAAAACCCAGTTGCATAACAGTAATCAGTACATCAGTTAACCTGAGTTTAAATAGCTTAATTCATAATCCATTCAGTTGCCTCAAAGTGACAAGCTGAAATTGAATATTGACAGTTGTTGATTCATACATAGTTAATCATTAATCCATCAGTTATGAATATAACATAGCCCTCTTCTAGATGAAAGCATAGGAACTTTGTCTAAATATATAAGCTGTTATATATGCTTGGAATGTCATAATACTCAGTACGATACAGTCATTGTGTATAAACATTTTGATTTATGCGTGAGAGCATCTTTGTCAGCAATAGTGAGATACGCCAGTAAAAACCTAATCAAAAAACCCAGTGGGAAAAAAGTCTATAGGAGAAAAAGGACTGTATCCACTTGACTTAGAAGTTATTTAATAGTCTTGGTGCGCTTATTATGAGTAGCGATTTTACGTATATTGACTGATTTCAGTAGAGTCTTACGTTTGTTAGAAGAGAAATCCTTTTCAGCATTACGACGTCCCCAATACAACTCAATATGCTTGGTTGAGTCAAAATGTTCAACTAGTTCCCAAGTATCATCAGAGGGATCAGAATAACCTTTCCATCATACTCTATATTTGTAATTTCTATGTGTACCTCTATGATCAATAACTGCTTGGATTTCATAATGATCATCCTTGAGTTTTTTGAATTCATTAGATGTAATATTTGCCGCAGCCTTGTAGACTATATGTGATGTGGGAACATCTCTAGACAGAAGTGTATCAGTTTTGTCTTTCAGTATATAGCTACCTTTTTTTGTAATACCATAAATAAAGAATGGTCCTTCATAGTGTTCATCAATCTTTCTATTACAATTGACATTTTTGATCATGACTTTACTTCCAACTGGAAATTGTTGCTCAACGATCTTATGCGTCTTAGAGAACCTTTCATGATCACGTTTCTATGTTTCTTTGATTTGTTCAGACAATGCTAGTATTAAGACTTCTTGAACGAATTTGTACTTTTCATCAATAATTTTATTTTTAGCTTTCTTCATCTTGAGTGTTGGCGTGACTTTGGTGTAGTCCTAAAACTCATTTGGTTGCCTGTTAAAGAGTACTGCGTATGGTCTTGACTTGTGAAGATGTGCATATCTTACATTAAGACAATATTGAGTGTAATTGAGGTACGAACACCAGGATTCACCTTTTCTGCATAATATCTTGACAATTGTACGCTTGGCCAAGCCCACATAAGCTTCGTTCACAGAATTACCCATTGGAGAGTAGGGAAGTGATAATCTTCTGTCAATGTCACTCATTTGTAACAGTTGCGAAACGATATCATTTACAAACTCAGCGCCATTATCACTATTGATAACTTTGGGGAATCCAAACAAAGAGAATACATTAAGTAATTCTTTTGCTATTGTTGTACTGTGCTTATCCAGTAAGGCTCTCAAAATTGTGAACTGTGAATAATAATCAACAAGTACTAACATGAAGTTGTTTCCATACTCTGAAGTGACATCAAAAGACCCAAGATCTATGCACCAATGATCCAGAGGTTGATCAGGCAAGACTGATTTAGGTGGATGATACCCTACTTTTGCAATGTTGGATTTGTTACACTTGAGACAGTCAGTGAGTATACGTTCAATGTCTTTTCGCATATTTGTCCAGTGTATACTGTCATGATGTAATTGATTCTCAATACTCTGTAACCCGTAATGACCTAACAGATGTGCTTTCAAAATAAGCATATCTCTTTCATGAATAGGAGGTGTCATGTATTCAGCAACTTCAATGTTCAGATAGCCATATTGTGATTGTCATTGTTTGTTTGTGATGATGAAGAGTGATTGGAATGTTCTTTGTCATCTGTTAGTAACTTTGTATTGGCACAGTTACTGTCGTCAGATGCTAAAGTTGTAGAAGAAGAAGAAGAGCTTGTTGATGAGGAAATATTTCGTTCTTTATTTGCCTCACAAATTTTAGTAGAGCGTAACTTATCAACCGCATTAAAAGGAAACTTCTCTTTTTTTGGTATAATAAACTCTTTGTTGGTGATTCTCTTGTTTTTCTTCTTGACAATAGAACCATCACTAGTAACATTAGCACAACCACCTTCCTCCAGAAGTAAAGGTACTTCTTTATCAGAATAGAGGCGAGAGAGAGCATCTGATATCAAGTTACTAATGCCAGGTAAATAAACGCATGTGAACATGTATGAGAAGATAGATTTCCACCATCCCAACATGAGCGCATTGGGAGATTCTTGAGTATTCAAATATATCAAGCTTTTGTGATCCGTGTGGAGTGTAAATGGAATCAGATACAACCACTTGTGGAATTTTGAGAAGGAGTATACCACTGCAAGCAATTCATGTTTTGTAGTGCTATAGTTGTGCTTGGATAGTGACAGCTTTTGGGAAACCATGGCAATATACTTTACCTCATTATTGATAACTTGATACAGAATGCCAGCAATACCAGTAGCACTTGCGTTGGTAGCCACGTAAAAACGATGAGAAAGATCAGGAGCAGAAATAACCAGTGCGTTGGCTAAGGCAGTCTGTAAGTTCTTGAACAACATTGTGTGACGATTGGTCCAGACATTCTGTAATGTCTTGTAACCGCGGAGTTGGTCCAATTTGGCTGTAAGTGACGTATAAAATGAAAATAACAGAATGCTCAAAATAAGCGAGACTGAAAAAAGTTGTTCTTTATTTCACGAATGACTGTTCTCTTTAAATATCTTTAGAAACGTGTGCAGGTAAAAGCGGGTTGGGGTAGTTACTAATATCTTTTGTAAAATCTGTATGATCGGTAATGACATGTTAATCTTCTGTCTTTTGATATTCTGTGTCCGCTAGGGTCCCAGCAACAGATGAATAGATTATGAAGATGTTAGTGTAACCTGATCCATACAGGCATTATAGCTGATATGTTCACTGACAGTCTAGACCTGATGTTTTATCCACTAAATATAGTGATGTAATCATGTCAGATATGACAGTAAGCTTGGAAAAGAATGGAATAGATGATCAGAAGAATGACATGAAACCGAGGTAACTAGCCAAATGACGTCCTGTAGTGGGCAAACGCCAGGTATAAGCATTTGATACCTTGTGTGGATCAGGTATGAGCTTTTCACTGATCAGAGACCAGCCAAGGATGTTGACACTCTTTTGTGCAAAGACTATCTTGTCAGGATTCAAGACTAGGTTTGCTTTGGTTAACCGTCTAATAACCTCATTAACACAGTCAGTATGATAAGAAAGTGGAGGAAATGTAGAGATTATAATATCATCAATGTAAATGTTGACATGGGGAAGATCCTCAAACAAAGTGGTCAAGCATCGTTGTACAACGGATCCAACATGGGTGATACCAAAACACACCTTACGATGGATGTATTGTATACCTGTAAAAGGTGACATGAAAGCCAATTTGACCCAATCAGGTTTATGAATGGCAAACGATGTAAAACATGCATGAATGTCTAAAATCGTATGGATAGGTGCATTACCAATGCATTGATAGATTGAAGAGATAAGCAGAAGTTGTTGTCAATCATTAACAAGAAGTTGCTGATTCAACAAATGAACATTGCATACGATTCTAGGCTTTTTCATAGAATAATTGCCTTGAGAATCTTTCTTTTTAACAACAAGCAGGGGACTATTGTAAGCCATATGAGATGGTGCTTTTTCAATAACACCTTCAGTCAACCACACATCAATCTGTTGTTGTACAACATCACAATAAGCTTCTGGTAATGGGTATTGACGTTGATAAGCAACGGATCCAGGCTTTGTTTTAAGATATATAACCGAACCAGGCAAGCTGCAACTAGTGTTCTTCATGTCAATCTCTGAATTGTTCTTGAGCAGCTTGTTGACTATATCCAACATTGGTTTGCGTTCTTCAATGGTACCATATGGATCATCGTTTGGTTTGACACTATCAGGATCAATTGGATCAGGCTTTCTTGGACCAATATGATCGAAATAAGAACTGATAAGACCTGTAATACCAATGTTCAATCTGGGCAAGATATTAAGACTGAAGCAGATTGGTACATTTTCATGAGAAAAAAATGGGAATATTTCAAAAGTATATTTGATATTGATTTTATTATAGAAAATCTTCAATAGTGTATGGCCTATTCGTTTGTATTTAGAATCTTTATGTCCTAACTGCACATTCCCTTTAGACTTGGTAAATAGTACAGATGAACCAAAAGACTCAAAGAATTGAGGCGTAACCAGTGAACATATGGATCTCATATCAAGTAAAGCATATGTCTTAATGTTTTCTATAATTACTGGTAAAATCAGAGAATTAAATTTCTGTTTCAGCATCTTGAAAAATCAAGTATCAAACTTACATTTCTGCGCATTGGCAGCCACTAGGAGACTCTTCTCATCAGAATCGAGTTCCATATTTTGCATCTTTTGTGCCGTAGTAGGCACTTTATTACTAGTGGAGGTCTTTACGTCATCTGATACTGAGGACATGGACAATGTGCAGACAACAATGTCACCAGACAAAGACAACGAGAACCCAGAATGGACAGCAGTATTACATCGGTGACTGGGAGATCAGCCAGAGGCACCACACTGGTGACACTTATTTTTAATTTTTGGTTCTTGCCCTTTTTTCTTAGCTTCACATTCGTCTATACTGTGAGTGGTAACACGATGGAAAGAGCAAAACTTTCTAGACTTAACTTTCTGTTTTCCAAGAGAACCAGACTAGGAAAGGGCATGTTTAGACTTTTTCAAGCTTTCTGATGAACCAGGAGTAACAGAGGATGAGCGCTTAGTACCAGTAACAGCAGCATCCAACCAACGTGCTTGATGGTAAAGGTTCTAGGCCTTGGAACAGACAAAGTCCAGATTATTCTTGGCCTCAACAGGGGCTGACTCCAGAGTAATGTTGATATTCCAGACTAGTTTGGCAGGAAGAGTGCGCAAGAAATACCAAATAAGAACATAGGTGTCACGAACACCAGACCTAATACATAAAGCATTATAACGGTCAATAAATTGCTCAATTATCTCTTTGTGATCTTTGAAGCATATTGAAAGCAATTCCTTATGAGTATGGGCTTTGTTATCTTCAATCATTAAGCCATAGATTTTAACAAGAGCAGTCTTAAACTTATGCCAGGTAACTTCAGAAATAGGTTTGTTGGATCCTTCAATAAATTGACATAACCAGAGATGTTGATCAGGGTCCAGACGAGTAATAACTAATCGGTACCAGTTAGCATCAATGTCTAGTTGGTAACAGAAGATGACATCTTTGAACTTGCTAAGGCAAGCCTCAATGTCTCAAAATATGATCTCGTTTTTCTGGAAGATGGTTCCTCCAACCCATTGGAAATATGGAACTTCCTGAGGACAGCCATAGACCTTTCGCACAGTAGTAACAGAGGCAGGAGCAGAAGAAGAGATAACAGCAGCAGGTGAGGTTAGGTTGCAACTGGAAAAGTTGTTAAGCATGTTATACAGCTTTGCCATATTGGTTAAATCTTTCGATCTAACTTCAAAGGCAGTATAAACAGCTTGTGCCTGTTCAGTAGCTTTGCTACCAATGGAGACCAGTTGGCTGGCAAGGCCTTGGACCTCCAATTTAAGATGATCAAAATCATTCTCAAAGTTAGAAGTACTGTTAGGCATGGAATAAGCAGTAGAATCGATATCCATGCTATTGAATTGCTGAGATACTGAGGACACTGAGAGAGAAGCGTTCATCAATAAATCATTAGACATCATAGTGGAAACAGGACTAATAGAAACGGTGGACAAATTTGAAGGAACAGAGGAGAGAGAGGAAGCAGAGGTTTAGGTAAAGGTAGACATAGTACAATAAAAGTGATTGAAAAAAAAAGATAAGGTTAAAAAAATGTTGAATACAAAAGTAGACAATAAGATAAAAGACCAGTGATTAACCAGACTAAAAGGTATTGATCAATTTTATTTCTCTTAATGATTATTTATATTAAATGTAAATACCTTTTCAACTAAGATCGTAAAACTTTTCATGAGGCTTATTTTGATAATGCAAGATTAAATAATAGAACGAATCAGATGTTCTTGATACAATAATAGTTTCCAAGGAACAATACAAGATCAGATCCATTGATTGTATGCACCTAAAACCCAGTTGCATGACAGTAATCAGTATATCAGTTAACCTGAGTTTAAATAGCTTAATTAGGGTTCACTATGAGTCAAGTTAACTCGAGTCAAGCATTAACTCAAGTTGACTTGACTTGAATAAACTTTTAACTCGAGTTGACTCAAGTCAAAGAAAAAGTTGACTTGAGTTGACTTGCTTTGACTTGACTCAAGTTACAAGTCAACTCGAGTCAAGTGGAACATTATTTAAGTGAAAAGAGATCTTAAGAGCATATATAACAATGCAGCATTGGGAAGTTACATTAACCGATTTTGACCTGTAGAAATGCATACGAAGTTTTAACTACGTTTCTAATTTTGGTTCAGTTGAATGGAAAGGTTTAAGCGCGGTGTTGTGTAAGTTTTAGACGTTTTTATTGGGATTGCCATAACGGAGTGATTGCATATAAGGTCTGTCTTAAAAGTAATGCAAGCCATAGACAAGAGTAAAAAAACTTCCATTATTGCTTCTAATATATAGAGATGAGGCATGCTTTGTCAAGTTTTTAAGGAAGATAAGAGTGAAGCAAGAATAGGCACTATGGTCACAGACCTCACTAAAAGTAGTGAAAACGCACTAAAAGTAGTGAAAACGCACTAAAAGTAGTAAATCTGTACTAAAAGTAGTAAAATCACTAAAAGTAGTGAATTTCTCACTAAAAGTAGTGAAGTGCGTACTAAAAGTAGTGAGTCTACTCTAAAAGTAGTGAAAGCTACACTGAAAGTAGTAAATCCACTCTAAAAGTAGTGAACGTGCTAAAGTAGCTAATATGCTCTAAAAATAGTGATTAATTCGTTAGCGTGGCAAAAGTTCACTAATGGTAGCTATTGTATTTTTTTTTAGTAATATCTGATATTCTGCTTTAGAAACTGATCGCTTCAAGTAAAAGTTACTTCTGGTGATGCTAATGTGTCTACACTTCTAGTATTTATGAATGTCTACTTGTTAAGTGGGATTTACTATGAATCTGAAAGGTTTCAGTATAATATATTTGTAAGTTAGACAGTGTTCTGAAGGTGATTATGGTCAATAGCAAATACGTTCTTAACAGGACTGAATTTATTAAAACGGATGGGATGAAATCACTATAACTATATGGTCCTTTGATACTATGACGCTTGGTGTGATGGGATGTGATTGGGGCATTACATAGTTAATTGGGACAACTTTATAAGGTAGAAGTATGACAAGGATGAGGCAAGGTTTACTAAAATAATTTATAAGTCAAACAAAAAATAACAACAAGGGAATAGAGAAAAAGGAAGAAAAGAAAAAAGAGGAAAGAAAAGACTACGTAAGCAATACCAGAAAGAAGTTGGCAGTGGGGAAAAAAAAAAGGTCGTGACTACCCAAGGGAGCTGGGGTTGCCGAACTTGAACCTTCTGTTGGTTTTTCCATACGGCCAAACAATATGAAACTGTGTAGTGGAATTCACCTTTGGAATCAATCCAGCAGCTTCGTTTAACCCCCCAACGTCAACAACCTTCAGCATCCCGGAATCAGACGGGTTCTTGATGAGGACCGGAAACCGATCGCGTTCCTGCCGAAAATTTCGGTAGAAACGCACAACAGCCAGAATCCGCTTGTCAGTGTCGTGTTGATGGTAAATAAAAAATTGTGTTTCACCAACAAACACTTCACGATGTTCTCGTCCAGACCGACTAAATGAAGATTGAAAACGTGTAAGGCATTGTATGATAAAACGACCGGGCATCTTACCTCATCTTGGTGAACTCATATATAGCAAGCGAGTTACATCTGTTCGATCCATGTTGGCGGTCATGGAGTTTACTGGCATAAACGCAGCTATCTTTCCATACGCGACCGGCCAACAGGAAGTGTGGATGTAGTTGCGGAATAACATCGTCTACCGGCATACTTGCTTCAAACTTGCAGTGACTCATCCAGAAACTGGCTAATGCGTTTCGCAGCATATCTCCTGTGATGCCCTCTATTCCGAGAAATGAATGCAGGTCGATTTCTTTATGGTAAGGTCTCCATATCTGTGGTTCAGTGGATTCTGATGTTGGGGACAGATAGGATAACTCATCATATGGTACTGACTGTTGCAATTGTGGATGCACACGTTCTACGAAACGGAAAGCTGCCAGCTTCTCAATAAGATTGCTTGCGTTTTGTCCTGGGGCGGCCATTGATCGGATCATCTTTTTGTACAGACCGTTGGTACGTTCCATACAGCGTGCGGAAAAGGAACGTAGAGGGCCAAGATTGCGCAATGTACTGGCAATGTGTGAAAGGTAATGTTGCATGATGGTAAATACCGGTGGTCTAAGTGTTCCTTTGCCATTGTTGTAGTGCGCCAACAGGAAAGACTGCCATTCACAAATGTTTCTAAACGACGAAAAGAAGGTATTAGATACAGTATATATTTCTATATAATAACATACCGTTCAACAGTGCTCAGATCTGCTGCACTGATTTCCCACTGCAAACTTATTTGACAAGCAAGGATCAATTTCAGAACTGCAAAACGGGTCTCATCTTGCTCCAAGCTGTCGACTATGATGGTGGGAACAACGTACAAAAGGAAGTCTAGCCAGTCGACTGCCCGGTAATGGCCTGAATCAGTTGCTGTATTGTTCCATTTACCCTGAAATGCAGTAGGCATATACTGGCGAGAGCTCTGTACTGCATCTCCAATCATACGCAAAGTGATACCTGTCTTTAGCTTGAAAGGATATTGTTCTGTGATCGTGTTGTCACCAAACTTTTGTTTATCGTTGAGCAACAAGTTCCACAGAAGTCTTGCCAATCCATGCCCGAGCAGATGCATCTCATCGAGCCCAAAGAACAAAGATCCTGTGAACGATCGTAGGTGTGCAAATGGAACTGGCGCCCTGATACCTCTATCCTGTTGATATTGCAAAGGTGATATGACAGCTTGTCAGCATCTTATGCCTGATCTGTGAAGTAAACGCAACGTACCTCGTCACCTTGTTTGTACTGCTCCACCGATCGCATGGTAAAAGTTTGCTGTTGGTTCGGAATGAAGTACATGCCAGTCGTCTTTTTTCCCTCAATCAAACATTGTCGACAGCCATACGTATGTGAAAAGGTGGCATGATTGCAAAGACTGGCGGCAGCAGGAATGTCACCAGTGGCTAGTAGCAGGTGTACTCTTGCCCTGAATCGCGTACCATCCAGCAACTTGACAACCATACCATCATTTTCCAATTGACGCAGCTCACGAAGCGTAGGCTCAAGGAACGTCCACAGGTCCCTTGGGTTTCTTGGACCAGGAGTGATACCAATTTGGAGCATATTGTGATTCTCATATCTGTGCATGGTAAGGATCTTAAAGTTAGCGTAATTACTTAATTCAAATCTGATACTTACCGAATAGAGGAATCAAAGTTGAGAACAACAAGATGCAACATTGTCAAAGAAGTTTTGCTCGTGTTAAACGGTTGGAAGCCATCGACGTACAACGTCAGGGCGATGTCGTGCATTCCTCTGAACAGGTCCTTATCGTGGCATAGCGATTGGTATACTGTCCCGTCAAAGATGTCCCTGTACATCCCTTCCTCGTTCTGGAAATTATGGCGGTAGGACAGGAGCTTGCGCGTCTCCTCATCACCAAGCATGCGAGCCAGCTGTCCAGCAATTGGAAGGATCTTCATTGTCTGCGCTGGCTGCAAAATGGGTTCGCCATTTGCCTGGCGCTTGTTAGATTCCTTGTATCAGCTTTCTTTGCATTCGTTGCAGACAGTCTTAGGTTCGTCTTTCATGTACAAGATACAACCGTTACGACATACGTCATATACTTCCGGCTGTACATCATATTCCTCTTTTACCAGCTTGTCAGACAAGTGGTAACTGAGCAGAGGGCAGTGTCGCTGATTCCGATCTACATGTTGGTAAGAAACGTGAAATGCACAATGAAATGACACTAACCGTTTTGCACGATTTCAAGGAATTCGTTGAAGATCTTCACCATGTTGTCGTAAGCCTTACGAGAGATGTTGGAGCTGACTGCGGCCATGTAAAGTTTGACGCTCATGCATTCCATGTACGTCCAAGAAGTATGTTTCTTATACTCAAATGTATGGGCACTGTCGTTCGTTTCATCAGAACAAAGATCCATAGGATCAGAGTCGACTATTTTGCATATCAGTAAGTGCAGAACATGCTTTCATTGCTTACGGTTCTGGCTTTCCATAGCTTCTCCAACTACTTCATCACCGTCTGACGGAAAGTCAAAAAGCGTATCAAGTAGGTCATATTCTTCTGGTTCTTCATTAACGCTGTCTGGCAAGTCGATCAAGTCCAGGATATCGATCTCTCGATCGTTCTCAACAGCAGGGACTTCAACATCTTCGGTATGTTCCTCGGTTTCCTAACCATAATATATTAATGACTATTCCGATCACTATTTTAACAATCGTTATACCGTAGCCTCTTCGTTAAGCTCCAACAAACGAATGTCTCGCTTTTCATGCTGTATAAAGCAAGCTCTTCTATGGCGGTTATAACGCTTGAGTCCAGTAAAGGTAACATGGCAGATATGGCAGGTAATAATAGTTGGAAGGGTCATGGTGAGTTGATAGAAAAAGATTGAATATGGATGTCCTTTTTTTTTCACTTTATATATCTTATTCACTCTGTCGATAGCTTGTTGACTGGTTTCTCTGTCAACCAATCTTGTCATGGTATCGTAATATCTTGGTCGTCATTATTGTGAGTAATCATACGAAGGTTTGCAGGTATTGGTTCATGCAGATATAGCGCGTATGTAATTTGAAGAGCTTCACTGACAGTACAATTGTACATCAATTGACACACTTGTATACGCAGTGTGATTGGCTCCCCTTGTTGTCAGAATTCATACGCGACATGGAAGCTAACGCGTAATGCATATTAAAAGAGCGATTGTAAAGGTGAGTTCATGATTGGTGCTGGTAAGTATGATTCACGTTGAGCATGATGGATTGATTTCCACATGGAATGATTGAAATCGCATATATTCCTGAATAATAAAGGTAAGACAAGTGAACGTGTTAATGGTAACATGCATATTCTTACAAAGTCGTTGTAGTTTTCTTTTTTAAAAACTTTTTATTGACAAAAATTCGCAATATCAACACCGCTTGAATTTTTCGTTTTGGCTAAGTGAACAGTAACCTCAGCGCTGCTATTTATGGCAACTGTCCAATCATTATGCAATATTTTCCTTGAGTAACAGTTGATCCGTCCCTGTACACACCAATTACACCTATCATATATAGTCTGCAAGAAGACTATGGTGATTCTACACGACCATTCTATTATAAATCAGGAAGATGTTCATTATGACTCATGGAACAGATTATCAACATCACGTCGTATGAAGACGCGCTTTTTTTTAGCGACTAATATAAATACTAGTAAGATTTGAAAGGTACGTATTTATTATCTCTTTTAACATCACTTTATTTTTTTATTGAAAATGTCATCAACTACCAACAACAACCAAAGGCGAGAAAATGCAAACGCAGAATTGCATAGAATCTTGAGCGAGGTCATAGATGAGAAGCTTCCTGGTTTGGTTGAGGCATCAGTGCGCAAGGTTATGTTGGAACAGCAGGTGGAGTCTTTGTCTATGTTCGGTAGCCAGCAGTTTGGCAGCCAACAGTTCAGCATCTTGGGTGATATAAGTGTTCCAAACAATGCTCCTATGGCAATTGTTCGTGGTGAAACTCCCCCTTCCCGCTGGGTTCCCAAAGATATTTGGAATCAACCTATTCTGTTACAGTCTCACTTGCCTGTTGACTTGGATACGTCCACTCTGCACTGGTTAGAAGCGAGGGATCACAAAAGACAGCAGGGAAAAAGCTCCATCCTTCGAAGCTTACGGTTTCTTATCTGCAATGAGCACCCTCGGTCGCCAGTGTCATTCTTGCAATCCCAGTACCTGCATCTGGGACAGAAGGCGCAAACGGTGTTACAGCAACTAGAAGTGGCGTGTGGTTTCTCAGCGACCACACACAGCTGGAGCAAGGTGCCAGGTGAAAAGTGCAAAGCCGCTTATATTACTATGGAGGCAATGGCGCTAGAGATGGGTGTCCCTTTGGACCTTTGCGAGAACTACTGGGGGGCAGATTGTCTGATTAAGCGCAAATGGCAGAATGCTTATAATCAACGTAACAGGTAAGTAAATGTGATGTCTTGATTGCATGCTTATTGATAAACATATGTTAGACTTTCTGCTCAAAGCAATGACTAACAGTAAAAGAGTCACTTGCTTATATTTCAGAACTATAAGGTTACAGGCGGCCACAGTTTAAAATAGGTTGCGTCAGATATAAGAACTATTTAACCAATAAAAATCTGTGTCAAGATCGACTCAAAAAACCAAGTAAAAAGTTCCCACCATCGTTTTTTTTTCTTCTTTTGTTCTTCTTTTCGTCTCTCCTAATACCGGTTAAAGTTTTTTTTTGGGGTGCAAGTCATTACTTTCCTTCATTCTACTCTAACATTGTTTGTATAGGTACTATTGTCTAACGAAGTACATGCTAACCTCTCTATACTACAGGCAATTAGTGTTGGCGCTAATGGGCATTCTATGTAGTGCTTTTTGTCAGTCAATAGGTAATTTGTTTATTTCTTACAACGTCTTCTTACACCTCCTATAGTACACTCAACTATCACTATCACTTTTGCGCCTCATTCCAAACAAAACACTGTACAGCTTCAGCACTCAAAATCAGTTTCACCAAGGTAATTGAGTTGCTTACTTCTTATTGCTGTGCTTATAATTGAAAGTTTAACACTCTCTTTTTTTAGTATACTAGTATAAAGCTTTGCACAGTAAACGGCATTGTCACTGCTTTATCGCTATTGTACAGATGACTTGGAATCTGTTCTCACTTTCATTACGGCTATAAGGTAAAGGATCCTTTTCATATGGTTTATAGTTACTCATCTTTTTGTATTTCATAAGATCCTTGTGTTGCAGCTATCTATGAGGCTTACTTTGAAAATCTTTTTGGCTGACAACGTTAACTCTATTTATTAATCGTTGTTCTCATTGTAAGGTTATTATCCTTGTTAAAATGCGTTTGCACATATTTTTCTTTTCTGGTCATGGTAAGTAAATGTAAACAAAAATATAGGACTAGTTTTTTTAGTGTAATTACATGGGTTCTTTTATCCAATAAAACGTACTTTACCATCACTACTTTATTACTACTTTACTACTACTATGAATTATAGTAATCACTACTTTTTAACTACTTGATCGCTGTCTGAAAATTTAGTAGTTACTACTTTTTAACTACTTGATCGCTGTCTCAAAATTTAGTGGTTACTACTTTTTAACTACTTGATCGCTGTCTAAAATTGTAGTGGTTACTACTTTTCTACTACTTTATCATTGTAGTTGAATTTTAGTAGTTACTACTTTTTTACTACTTTATAACTAACAGGGCATCTTTAGTATTTACTAAAAGTAGTAAATGTTACTACTTTTAGTTGACCCTGTGGTCATAGTGAGGAAAAAGAAGAAAAAGCAAAAACGTTCAGCGAAGAAAAGACGTCATCGCTCTGACACATAAAAAAGATGTGTTGTGAAAAAAAAGTTCCGTTCTCTTTTATGGCACAGAATGTTTCAAGGCGGGTGAAAGATGGGTTTATTATATATATATATATGAGTTACTAAGTATTCTCTAGAAAAGCGATCGCTGCCATGAATCACTCAATACCAGCTCCTTAACAGTGTCAGGGTTTAGATAATTATGCTCAAAGGGAACAAAAAACTTCATCTGTGAAAAACAATGCTCCGATGGTACTGAAGACGCCGGAATAGCCAAATACTGTCTTGCCATCTGCACTAAAGACGCCCACTCAATGGTGCGATGCTTCCAATACTCAAGAACATCCATGTCATCAGTGCTTGTACTTTCTGCAAGGTACACCTCAAGCTCATCTTTTGATCGCTTTGTGTAGAATAGTTTGAATGTGTCAGGGACCAGCTGTTGCAAATTGCTACTTGGCTCCTGAGACTTGAAGTGATTGTCCCAGACCTGGTGCACTTGACGCATAGACGATGCAATGTATTCTTCCTCCCAGCCGTTCTCCTTCTAGTATTCGTCCTTTGTTCTAGGATCCATCACTGTACTGATAGCATACAGTGCTGCCTCAGTCTTAGAGTAATACTTGCATATCTTCTCAAAGGCAAGTTTGGTGCCATTACGTAACATTGGGCTCTACATAACAATGAAGTACACGAATTAACAATAAAACTCCTTGTACATTCAATAGAAATTCCTTACCACAGTTAGGCTTTTTTCTGCATAATCATCCACATGATTGAACAGCTTGTTATATGCGAGGATGGTGTAATTGATAGATGGGTAATACGAAGCAGACAAAAGCTTGGTGAAATATTCAAACGGTTTTAGGAATTCCCGGAGCTCTTGCATATGTTCCCAATCACTAGGAGAAAGCACAAACTGTTGAAGCTCGTTGGAAAGTAAGCTGCACATAGAGTTGTAAGCATGTCAAAGTTCTAATGCTGTCTCAATCATCTTCAGTGTTGAGTTTCATCAAATTCTAACGTCAACGGCCAGTTCCATTTTGCTGTTTCCATTTGCATTGTCACCATTATTCATGCAAACACATCTATGGAACAGTTCACGCCATTGAGAAGATGAGCGCATTTTCACAATTTCTTTTCTGAGACGATTCAGAATTTCACCTACACATAATTGAAAAGGACAGTAAAGAAACAGTTTGGCTTTGGTGGGAATAAACTTACTGATGTGATTATCTCCTTCATGAACAGGCCTATCTGTGTTAAATGCAGCATCACTTTCACTGTCAACTGGAGCTTCCGCCTTTAATCTATCCTTGATTACTGTCTGCACAACCAGGTTGATAATGTGTCTGATACATGGTACATGGTTTTTTGCCGCATTGAAAATATTCTAACCAAGTCATTGCTCTATTTCTCTTGCTATGGCAAGCATCGTAGACGCATTGTCTGTCATGATGAAGAATGATTTTGATTTTGTATGCATGCGATCAAGAACCTTCAAAAACACATCTGCCAAATTTGATGCAGAGTGGGTGCCCTGAATTGGTTTAAATCCAATCACAATAGACTTCTGCTTCCAATCGCTAGTAATCCAATGGGCTGTAACACCAAGAAAGGCAATAAGGTAATCGTTAGTCCATACATTCAGAGTATAGCTGATATATGGTTCTTCATCCAACATTGCGATCACCCGATCCTCCATCATGTCAAAGTATTTTGTCAAATCACGATGAGCCGTGGATGGACTAGGCAAAATAAGAGCAGATTCAGAGGATGCACATTGAGCAAGGTATAATAGCTGCTGAAGTGTAGAACAATTTGACGATGACAATGGAGAGGCTGTTGCGATCATATCCTCTAGCAAAAGTTGATGAAACACTTCCATATGGAACTTAGTAGCTTGTTGGTTGATGGATTGCAACATAGTGTCAATTCTCATCACTGAACTATGACGGCCTTCGCAAGAAGTATCTTCGTTGATCTTGTGCTTATTCTTCAGATGTCTGATCACGTTGGAAGTGGTTCTGCCAATATATTCAATGGCATAATCACATAGGCTGCCGTTGGAGAACTTAAACTGGCAGCAGATCTTGTTCTCTTTCCTGTCAACGATCGCCCATCCATTTGCGTAGATCCAGCTAAAGTTGGTCTTCCTTTTCTTCTCTGGTTGAGAACTAGCATCAACTGATGCCAAAGATTTACCAGCAACGGATTCTTGAGTAATAGACTCGGTTTCATTGTTATCTTCCAAGACCAGAGACATGGATGATTCTGCACGATGAAGCAATGGCGAGGATCTGATATTCATATCAATATCTTCAGCATACTATAAGGTAAGATTACAGAATGGTAAGGATCATGTAGAACGTATAGATAAAGCAATGTACCTGGGCGCTAGAAGAACCTTGGGTAAATATAGAAGACTAAGATTGAAAGTTTATAATGAGTAAAAAGGATGAAGATAAATATGATTGATCGCAGTGAATAATATAAACATCTTTTTAACCAGCCTGTATTTATATCTTTTGCTATCGATTGCTGACATTAATTCTTATGTAAAAGATTGGTTATACAGTAAGATCTTAGGCTTAATAAGACACCGATTGTCTAATGGAAGTTAAATCATTTAGGAAATGATTCATTGCCAGAAAGGAGTTAATCATATACTGAGAAGTTAATGCCTCAGCATAAAATTTAATCACCAGCAGAGAACAATAACTTCAGCCTGCTGTCTTTCAATCAGTCATGAATAACACCTTCATAATTCAACAAGAAGTTAAATCCCTCAGCATAAGATCGATTGCTTCAGCTCGCTGTCTTTCAATTGATTGTGAATAACACTTTCATACTTCAACAAGAAGTTAAATCCCTCAGCATAAAAGTGATTACTTCAGCCCGCTGTCTTTGAATTATGATAAAGTAAGTACAATCAAACTGTATTACTAAGGCGATAAACTAACTTTGTACTCTTAAAGCTTATACAGTACAGACTTACCGTTGAGGCTGGTTATGACAGTCACTGATGAGAAAACTTTCACAAAGTGGTGGACGAGCACTTTCTGGCTTTTACCACTGTCCATTCTATAGCCTTTTTACGCACCATTACTCATTCCATTTCCTCACTACAGTAACCGGGTTCACTGAAAGTAGGGAAAATTCACTGAAAGTAGTGATCCCTATTTTTGTACAGGTAGGGAAAATCCACTGAAAGTAGGGATCACTAAAAGTAGGGAAAAATCACTGAAAGTAATGATCACTGAAAGTAGGGAAAAAACACTGAAAACAGTGATCCCTATTTTTGTACAGGTAGGGAAAATCCACTGAAAGTAGGGATCACTGAAAGTAGGGAAAAATCACTGAAAGTAGTGATCACTGAAAGTAGGGAAAAACAGTGAAAAGTAGTGATTGCAAATAATAGCTTTTATTGGATAAACCGACCCCAGTAATTGTACTAACAATAAACATATACCTAGTGTATCCCTACATTACCATACTTACCTAACACTAAAAGAATGGTTTAACAACTAATAAATATATACGATCGCGCAGTTGCTTCCACATGCTTAAACTGTGAAACAAATATGAACGTTGACCGATTGATGAGCATGTAAAAACAACGATAAGTCTGAAGTCAGGGAACAGGACAGCCTAATAAGTGTGTGAGAAGTGATACCGATATACGGACATGGTTATTACCAGTGTAAAAAAGACAACAACGAGGTTGAAGACTAAAATAAAAAGGAGCGCAAAAACAGGTAAGCAACTATCCGTTAAGAATAAGAGAAGACTTACAGTAGAATAGACAGCAAGAAAATGTAATTGAAAAGCTAAATTTACCTGTAAGTACAAGATGACCGATAGGAAAAGTTAATTTACCTGAACGGATTACTTTGTAAAAAACATGACGCAATCGTGTTAAAAGTAGAGCCAACGATTTAAACCCTAGGAAAGCGAATGCTAAAGTAATAATACAAGTGAGAAAGAATAGTACAGAAAGACGGCGTCTTACATATGACCTTAAGGAAAGGCAGAACGGAATGACAGGCTAGAACCTTTAGGTGACATGGCATTACAGTAGCTGTCCTTTATATAATAGAATGTTAGCGGAAGAATAAAAGAACTGAATACTTATAGGCATTTTGCTATAAGGGAAATGGAGTTTCAACGGCAAGAGAAAAGTAAAGCAACAGAAAAAGTGAGCAAAGTGAAAGAAAAGAGTACGCAACTAAAAAAAGACTGGCGCGAATTTGTCATTGGAAAATAAAAGGCATTTATTGGCTGTTTGTTTCTATCTAATCTATGTGACGCCTGCCCTGTCTTCCCCCTCTCTCTGCACAGCACTATAGCGGCAAAGACAGAAAAGTCTACTCTAGAATATCAGCTACTGTTACATTCACTCCAGACTTTTTCCTAACAATAACTTTAATAAACGAATCATACAATTCAAATCAACTGTCTTACTTCTTTGCAGCATTGTAAGCATTTTCCCATCTGCGAGTGATGAGAAAAGTAGCTCCCCAATTACTCTCGCAGAGGTCCAAAGGCACACCCATTTGAAGCCCAACTTGCTCCATCATCATGAAAGCCTGCTCACGCTTGGCAGCAGGCACCAAACTCCAGGGCTTATCACGGGCAGAGAAGCCGCACGCCATCTCCAATTGCTCCATGATGACGGTTGCCTTCTTTCCAAGCAGTACATAGATTGCTTGCAGAACGTGCGCCGGTTGCGTGGGGTTCTGCGCAAAAATAAGGGACCTCAGACTCTTCACAACCGAAACCTTTGTCTCTTGTTTCTTGCAGTTCTTCCCTTCCAGCCATGCTTTTACCGCGTCGTCTATTTCCTCAGGAATGTAGCAGTGGTTATTCTTTATGCACCATGAAGGAGGGATATCACAGACAATAGGTGGGATTGACCAGCTGTCCAGGCTAATGTCAGGTACACTTAGCGATTGCTAACTGTTCACCATAATTGCACTATTTTCTTCGCGCCTTTGGAACGCCCTTTCCACAGCAGCCTCTATCATGTCAGGGAGTTCCTCTCGCAACTTCTCCATCAGTATGGTTACAATGTGGGATTCCACATCTTCCCTTGAGCGTTTGTTGTTTGAAGCGGTAGTAGACATGTCAGTTGTAAAATTTAAAAAAAAGAGATATGATAAATAGATATAGTACAATCACTTAACTGTTCGCTATATATATATGTAGCCTTCCTATCATCTGCGAAACGTTGTGGCCAATACAAACCCTGATTGATGATGAAGTAATTGATAATCACGCAATTCAAAGAGATTATAATAAGATCGTAGTTGAACGTAATGAACAATGCTGAAATGATTGCAAGATATGACGGCTGATGGCGGAAATCTAACGAGATAGAGATGATTATCAACAAGAAAAGATAGCAAACGATGATGAAAGACCGCGTTTGTCAGTTGTTCATAGATGCCGTTGGTCGTACTACATTGATGACGTTCCAAATATAGAAAAGCGATCTGTCGGAGGCACAGGCAGAGATAGATGATGGCAGTATCAAAATCAGTAATTGCTTTTTGTTACACACGCAGCATAGGCAATACACTGCAAGTAGATCTTTCAATGTCCAAAGATGGTGCAATCAATCCATCATTCCATAATGCTATTATACAACGATCACCTTATCCAACCTAGATCTGATGTCTTGTTCAAGAATGATCATCTTATCTAATATAGATTTGATGTCTTGTTTAAAAAAATCTTCCTACAATAAATGCATATATATAAGCCCTCTTTGTTTTAATCATTTCTTGTATCTTACCTTTATTTTTTTTTCTTGAGATTACTGTACCTATTTACCATGACCCTCCCAACTATCACTACATGCAACACTTGCAAAATTACCTTTACCAACAAAAACAAATACAACCGTCATCTGAAAGCATGTTTTGTAAAGCATGAAAAGGATCTGATCAGGCTTGTTTCCATCAACAATGAATCTATGGTAAGTAGTATATGCCGATCAGTCATAATATGTACTAACCTTGCTTTGGTTTCCATATAGGATGTTGACAGCTACACTGAAGACATTGACGATGATCACACTGCATTAATCAAACGGATTCAAGCCTTGAACACTCTGGCAGATGATCATTTAGATGATGAGACTTCATCTAATGAATCAGAAACTGAAGAAGGCAATTGCATCAACTTTCCATCTGAAGTTCTTGATAAAATAGAGAGAGCAATAGAAACCGATAATTGTAAGTAGACTGACAGCAGTGGTATCTTACTAAAAGATGCAATAGTTGACCATTACTTCGATCCTATAGAACTCTATGCAGAATCAGTCAAGAATCATCCCTGCATAATCGAGTATAAACGCACTGCTCAATGGACCCATATGGAATGCTTCAGCGTAAAGCTGTTCAAGACAGCAGTTTCGTCCAACGTTTCATGTAAAGCATACAATGATATTGTAAAGATCTTCAACGAATTCCTAAACGTTGTGCAATCAGGTACGTGTGTCTTTTTCTAATTCTGTTTAAATGTTCTTACCAATGGACATAGATCGAAGCATGACGCATTCACCACTTCTGAGCTATCATTTGTCTGAACAATTGGTAAAGGACGCTTATTACGTTGAGCCAAAGATATACGACGTTTGTCCAGAAGGTTGCGTTCTGTATATGAGCCATGATGACATGATGAAGTGTCCACACTGTGGCAAAGCGCGTTATACAGAGTCGAATAAACGTCAGTCAAATAGCGAGGTCATTAAGAAGCTAGTGCAAAGCATGACCATGCTTCCAGTTGCTGAGCAGCTTGCCCTCATGCTGGGTGATGAGGAAACTCGTAAGTTGCTCTCCTACCGCCATTCGCATGAGCATGCCAATGGAACATATATGGACTTCTTTGACGGCCAAGTGTACGAATCACTGCATAATGAGAAGCAGCTATTGAGGGGAAGCTACAACATCAGTCTCTCCTTATATGTCGACGGTTTCCAACCTTTTAATAGCAGCAACACCTCATTGACGATAATGCACCTGGTGGTTCTCAACTTTGACCCCTCTGAACAGTAACGTTAAACAAATTTGCATGACGAAACTAATCAAGTTGCCTTGCCTTTTCAGCTATGAAAACCGCAACATGCTTCAGTTGGGCATCACGCCAAGTTCAAGCGCCCCAAAGAGTATCTGGTCCTTTCTTCAGCCGTTCCTTCATGAGCTGCAAGACCTTGAACGCAATGGCTTGGTCGTTAAAACTCCTGATGATAGTGAGATTGCCGCAAAAGTCCATTTACTTCTCGCCACTGGTGACATCCCTGCGGTTGCCAGCCTCTGCAACCATACCAGCTTTTCCTCTTACTATGGTTGCTGGCAGTGCCTCATCAGAGGAGAAAAAACCAGCGGTATGTACTTCATCCCTGATCTGTCACTACCCTTCCAAAGACGTCCACAGGAACAATTTGCTCAAGGTGATACGGTATGTGAGATGAATCCTATCACAAGTCATACGTTATATACTAAAAAACTTTTTCAATTATTACTTACGCTTAACAGGAACAAGGTATCAAAGCACCAGTTCCATTCACATCGTTGAGCACATTCACAGGTGCATATTTCTTTGGTTTGGATGAGATGCATCTGTTGGGACATGGATTAGAAAGATTGCTTTGGAGCATGCTCATAAATGACAAGGAGAAGTTCGGTTGCAACAAACTGGATAAGCATGGGAACATCATTGCACGGTATCCATTCGCTCTCAAGAATCAAAATACATGCCGTGCAATTGGTGAGGCCATAGAACGATCCCATCAAACAATCCCTGTTACGTTCCAAGGCCGTTGGAAAAACATTGCAACAAACATGGGCCATTACAGGGCAGTTGATTGGCTGAACTTTTTGTTGTACGCTGTGCCGACAGTGGTAGTGGAAGGTTTGGAAGAAGAAGAGACCTGTAAAGCTGTGATGGATCTTGTTGTCGCTTGCCAGTTGTGTCTGCAGTGGACGTACACTGATTTAGACATGGATGTTATTGAGAGGTAAGTAATACAAAAGATATAAAAACATAAACTGACCTTTTACTTTTGTAAGGAACATTGCAAACTGGCAAACTTTCTTGCTTCAAAAGTACAGTAACAACAATGCCACTCTCAAGCCTCCAGTGTTTACCATTACCCAGCATTACCTTTGCCACATCGCTTCCACTATGCACAACCTTGGTCCTCTCCGTGCAATCTCTGCAAGGTGTATGGAACGCACTAACGGTTTGTATAAGAAAATGATCTGTTCCATGTCAGCACCAGGAACCAACGCCAGCAACATCATGAAGAGAATCGCTGCCTTCTGCTTCTTGGAGAGGATTCATCCACAACTGCAGGAAACTGTAGTGTACGATGAGCTCTCATATCTTGCTGCAAGACTAGGTTCAATCGAACCTCAAATCTGGAAGCCTTACCATAAAGAAACTGACGTGCAAAACTTCCAAGGAGCCGTTGGCGTTAACAGGCATACATTCTGCAATCTGCTCACTGCTTTCTGGATTGGCCAAGGCAAATTCACATCTGCAGCAACTCCCCGCAGCGTCATTCCAGAACTGCATTCCCAGTTTCTTGCGTCAGACCGTGTGTGGAAGGACAGTTGTGTTTATTCTAGCAAGCTTCATGATAACTGCCATGACTCTAGCCGATGCAATTCGTTGGCGTTGTATGAAATTGCCAGGATAACGTAAGTTTCAGTTGTATGTTATTGGATGGGCAATTTACAAGTCTGAACTTGATTGCCTTAGCAACGCTGGCCATGAGATTCATGAGATGTTCCTTGGGGAGACTCAGTTCTATGTATACCACCAGCATCAGGGAGACAGACGAATTCTTGCAGTTGTCCGTTTCTATAAGAACGTGAATCAGCAAAGCAATCACTTCCCAGTGCTTTCTAGAACCACGTCTGACAGGGGGGTCTTGAGGGTGGTTGACGTTAATGGATTGACAAGCACAGCTGGACTGGTGCAAAGCCTTGATTCGAACAACCACTTCCACGTCATTTGGCCTTATGGCAAGATGAACCAGACAGTCAAGTTTGGAAACCCTGCTTCTTTAGGGTAGTCACTTTTTTTTTCTTCCGTATTCCTATATTTTTTGCTCTCTTCCCTCTCTTGGGTCTCTTGTTTTGTTTCTCCTTGTTTACTTTTTTCATTTGCTGTCCTTTTCCTAACCCCCAAAAATTTCCATTTCTCTTCTTTGTTTTTCTTCACTGTATAGAATTTATAGATTAGACATTGCTTGAACATCTTTATTTCATAAAACTTACTTCTGACAAAACTGCCTGTTATCGTTTTAAGTCCTAGTAATCAGTATGTTTGCTTTAACTACAGTTTGTCAACGTTATCATTTTGGAGAATCTTATGCAGCACTGGTACACACAGCATGCCAAAGTTAACTATAGTCATCAGCTTATCAGTTATCTTCTGCAAAGGGTTACTATCAGTAGCTAGCCGCTGACGTTGAGAGTATATAGTACCCGTAAGAGCAGAAGTGAGCCAAGTTTAGTTTTTGCACATGTCGAATCCAGATCAAAAAGGAAAAGAGTGATGCTTTCAACTAATTGAGTTGTTGCCTGTCATATGAATATGCAGTCTTCCAAATGACTTTGCAAAGATTACTAAGGATCCCTAATATCAGTGGAGTTCCACTACTTTAAGTGAGCACTTCCCTATTTTCAGTGAACTTTCACTACTTTCAGTGGACCTTCCCTATTTTCAGTGAACTTTCACTACTTTAAGTGAACCTTTTCCTACTTTCAGTAAACTTTCACTACTTTAAGTGAACCTTTCCCTACTTTCAGTGGAGTTCCACTACTTTAAGTAAGCGCTTCCCTATTTTCAGTGAACTTTCACTACTTTCAGTGGACCTTCCCTATTTTCAGTGAACTTTCACTACTTTAAGTGAACCTTTCCCTACATTCAGTGGAGTTCCACTACTTTAAGTGAGCGCTTCCCTATTTTCAGTGAACTTTTACTACTTTCAGTGGACCTTCCCTATTTTCAGTGAATCTTCCCTACTTTAAGTGAACCTTTCCCTATTTTCAGTGAACTTTCACTACTTTAAGTGAACCTTTCCCTACTTTCAGTGGACTTTCACTGTTTTCAGTGGACTTTCACTACTTTCAGTGAACTTTTCCTACTTTAAGTGAATCCTGTTACTGTAGTGCCTGATGCACCCAGAGAGAAACAGATTGCGCCATTCAAATGCATCAGACTAGTTAAATTTTCAATCAGCTAGATGCAGTATATACTGCTAGAACGAATAACTTTATCCATTTCTTTTTTTTTTACATTTGAATATAAGTTCTTTGCCATTCCCAATTGACGCTCATTCTATGCTTTTTCTTTTCATAAAAAAAAATTCTGACCACTCAACTCTTTCATACTTGCACAAAATATCAGCAATGCATAAACGTGCGCACATTACCAAATCTCATTTCAATAAAACCTTCAACATTATACACACCTTACTGCTTAACCAGTAGTTGTGTCATTGCACGTCTGTTTTAAGATAATTGATAGTTAAACTAATTACTACAATACCATACAATAAAATCTGTTTGCTTGTTAAACTACACCAGTGACAATATCTTTATTCTTTTATTCAGAACTGAAACGAGAATAATATGGTCTATTACTTTAGTTAATAAACCTTATAGTTACCCTCTCTTGTTACTACTAAATAAACAATTTAACTCGAGTCAACTCAAGTCATTTTTTGCACTAACTCAAATTAACTCGAGTTAAAAATAATTTAAGTCAAGTCAACTTGAGTTAAGTTTTATATCAACTTGAGTCAGCTAAACTCGAGTCAACTCGACTCAAGTTATTAACTTGTGAGTCAAGTGGTGAACCCTAAGCTTAATTCATAATCCATTCAGTTGCCTTAAAGTGATAAGCTGAAATCAAATATTGACAGTTGTTGATTTATATATAGTTAATCATTAATTCATTGATTATGAATACAACACTTACTATAATGCTTTGTTTATAAATGTAGTAGTGATTGTTTTATACTGCCATCATGACACTTGATGAAGAAATCTTTGTTTTTGCTGATTACTTTTGTAAGAAGCCAAGAGCATGCTAGTAATTATAAGTATACCTCTCACATAAAATGCATTTGGCATGTTTGGTTTCATTTGTCCATTCAGCTTTTCTAAAAAACTTCCAGACAATGTTTGTTGTTTGTCTTTGTCTTTTTGCAGTGCTTGTTGATATAGAGAATTCAGAAAGAGTAGTGTTGTATATGTCATCAGTTAGAGTGCTTGTATGTCTTTTTAATGAGGCTGCATCATTTGTTGCACTAACTTCATCAAATAACATCTTAGCAGTTACATTCAAGGAAAAGTGAAAAGAGAGAGAGAAAAAAAAAAGAAAACTAAAACCAAAATAAATATAAAAAGAAAATGAAAAGAAAGAAGAGAAAAACCACTGTATCTTTGCTATAACCTGAAAGCAAAGAAAAAAAAAAGGAAAAGACTACTGTGTCTTCACCAATATTTACAGAGGAAAATGAGAAGATAAAGGATGATAGTAAGAGAAACCAGAATGAAACGCTATATATAAGTAAAAATTTTCTCATAGTTACAAGGTACACTTATACTAATTTAGCTTAAATGTTTGTTTACTAACAGCCTCTATATAGATAAACAGGCAAACAGGCAAATGGGCAAACAGGCAAATGGGTAGATAATTGGGTAGTCAGGTAGGCTGCATTTATTAGGTAGTTAAGTGGGTTATAAACTGGTTGGACCCTAATTGGATAGGCCATAACTGGGCTAGGCCACTATGTCAATCTATGACCCACTGGGCCACCATATCTGAGCCACTTCTTGGACTAACGCCTGATAGTCCAATAATATATAGGCTGGGTTCTGGGATATCCCAGCCTAGTTACAAGCCTTACTTCTATAGCTAACAATGTTTCCACTTTCAAAATTAGGTGTAAGGATATACAATAAGTTATTTAATTTGAGTTGAAAATCTTTTAGCAATAAAAGAGATTGTTTTTCTTTATTTCTTCTACCAGTTATTATTAAAAAAATTTTTTCAAAATAGAGTTCATCTGTTAAAATAAAATTAAAAAAAATTATTATAATTGATCAAACTAAAAATAAAAATATAAAGATTTTAGAAACCTTGAGAATGAATATCTTCTCAACTAAACATAGCATATCTCTGAGACTTCTACAACTTTTCCTTTAAGTCCTTGAGCATCTTTTCATATAACTTAGTTTTACAGCTGCTCAAATGGTAGTTTTGTTGTCTACTACTACACATTATGTCAAAAGTGACACATGTGCTGCTTTGTCTTGTGACAGAAGGATACAAAATAAAGAGAATACAAATATATGTAGGAAGGGAAAGGGTGCATAATAAATATAATACTTAGAAGAAAAGGATATAATATAATTGCAATTGATAAAAGAGGAAGGGTACAATAAGATAATCTCAACTATAAAAAGAGTATTAAAGAATTTTAAAAGAGAATAATAAAATAAAGGTGATTGAAAGAAGGAAATACAATAATAGAAAAGTACCAGAAAAAAGACTCTCATGAAATATACAATAAACTTCTATCAATTATATGCTTCAATGATCCTCAATGATCCAATGACAACAATATAACTTGACCAAGACAAATTTCAGAGTGTAAATAGAGCTTGAGGCACAAAAAGGGTTTTTGAATATTGTTTCTGCACCCTTTCCATTCCCTTTGTCCTTATCTTTTTATTAACAGAAAACTTCTACTAAACTTCATACTAGTGAGACAAGATCTTTAGAAAAGGAAACTAATAAAAGAATAGATGAAATAGAAGACAGTGATAATGAACAAAAGAAAATAATTATAAATTATACTATCTTAACTTAAAAGATAATAGCATATATGTCAGGATAGAACAATAAAATGCAGAGATAATAGCGTCATGTAACACTGGTTTTACCCAGGTTAAGGTCAAGTAGTAAGTTCATCATTCATGAAAGTTGTGCACTATTGAAGTCTATTATATGTCTATCTTTTGGTTTGTAAAGGTAGTGTACTTCAAAAGATATAGTATACCAACAATTGTCAGATATTGTGTCCCAGCCAAATACCACTGCAGTAGAGTAGGTGTTTTACCCATATTTTACCCCTGGATAATACATGATGTTTTACCTACTTTCCCATGGGGGGAGCAATCTTCAATATTGTTCAGTCTCTCCTTTCCCAAAAGAGAAAAACTAGCAAATGTAAAAATATAAGCAGTATGACAGTGTATATGTGATTCTCAGGTACTGCGTCAATATTTATATCACTCACTTTTAACATGGTTTTTTTTTCTTTTTTATGGGGTTATTCGTATTTTCTTTTTATTATCCTTTTTTTTCACAAACTTTTTCCTCTGCTTTTTTTTACTCTATGGCGTTTTCAGTACTTCTTCATCGGCAAACTCACTTTCACAATGTTGATGATATATCATCTTAATGATATACATCCTTGACCTGAAAGCGTGTTCTTTACTGGTAAGCTTTTATCTTCATTTGACAGCACCTTATTTTTTTTTTTTAATAGCTGATATAATTGCAATGTTATAGAAAAGCTTGCTTCTTACTTTTAACTAAGGTATTTTGATTGATTGACCTAAATGTAACTAATCTTGACTTTTTATTTATCCTATAGAGTAGCTTTTCCTTTCTTTAAAAAATATGGAAACAGAGAAACATGACATATGTTTTAATGGTACAGATTTTTTTTTACATTGTAACTTGATTATTCATCAAGATAATCTTTTATAGGCCTATATATAATGTTGCTGTTTGTTATTGCTATGCCATATGTTTTACTAATTATCATTTTTTAAATTCTATGCTTCTTTAGCCTTCAGTAATTAGGTAAGATTATATAGATTCAATCGTAAAGTTAGATACCTGTTTATACATTATATTATATATCTTCAATAAAATAAAAATGTTTGTTTTCTCTATATATAAGGCTAAGAAGTGTTGTTGTACATGATAAAGAAGTGTATTTTATTGGCTAAAATAATGAATGCAATGAAAAGAGCATCCAATCAGAAAGATTAGATAAGAATTATTAGTTCTAATAACATATATTGTTGTAAGCAAGTTAATCCAATAAAAGAGCTTAAAGAAAAGAATATAGTCGAATAGAATTCTAATATTAGTTGTTAAATGTATACAACTTAGTCCAATAGCATTAATATAATTATATCTGACATATACTATTTTATCCAATTAATAATGGTATAGAAGGTGGGTAAAATGTAGTAAAATGTAGGTAAAAGGTACGTTTCACCCACTTCTCAAAAGTTTTACCTACTGGGTAAAACGTGGGTAAAATGTAAGTAAAATGTGGGTAATATTTGACATTTTACCCAGATTTTACCTAGGGTAAAACGTCCTTTTAACTGCAGTGTACATTGTATATAAACTCCACTCCAAGCATCGTGTACCTTCAAGAACGTGGTGCACATAACCGAAGAAACAGGAAGAAGACCAAGACTTTCCATAGAATTGAGTATATGCAAGCACTTCATTTCCATATTTTTTTACTTCCTTGGGACGGCTGAAAACAATCACCACGCACCGTGTCAAAAGCAAAAGGGGGATGTAGCTCAAATGGTAGAGCGCTCGCTTAGCATGCGAGAGGCACCGCGATCGATGCGCGGCTTCTCCAAATTATTAGTTTTTATTGTTGTCGTTGTCGGAGCCGGAATCGGCGCATGAACGCAAAGACTCTTTTTGCTAAAGCCTTCCAAGAAGTTCTCGAAGTTGCGGTTGGTTTCCAAGAAGTTCCTAGATACTTCTCGCATCTTCAGCCTCGTAGAAAATTATAGAAATATCATACGTATAAATACTTTGGATAGTTGGTGAAAAATAAACATCATCGAATTCCCTCACACACTTTTATTTTTTACTTCTGTTCCTTTACGATTTCTATATTCCAGCTTGATTGGCAACTCGCGTCCAAAACAGTAGCTGTGAATCGACTTTACGAAAACGACACACTTGTCGTAGCACTTTTCCGCTGTGTTACCTTTTTGCCTCTTTTGGAGCACATTAGTACTACCATCATCACCGTGCGTCAAATACCCTCAACGTGAGTCATGACAAGTATCGTTACACAAGAACAGAAGTCTTCATGACTCATCGACGGTCAGCTTATAGAAAATTAACATAGTATAAATATCTTCAAAGTAAAAACAAAATAAAGATCATCATCCGTCTATTTTATTATCTTGCAAATCTTCTATCATTGTTCCCGTTATTACCTGGCCATTGGTATTCCAGCTCAGCGTACAACGACGACATTTGGTAGCTGATGACAAGCAATTTTTCCATCGAACAACAGAAACAGTTTGTAATTCAAGAATTAGTCCTCCAAAGTTTACCAGAAGAATATCGTGTGTTATACAAGGCAAACGTCAAGCAAATAGAAATACCAGAAGAGGATCGGAAACAATTTTCAGAGACAAACCTCAGAGCATTACAAGAGAAAGCGAAAAGATTAAGTCAACAGTTTCAAGAATTATATCAAAAGAAAAGTATGGACCAACAAGTGATAATGGCCACAATGCATTCCATGCTAGAACAGATTAAGGCACAACAAGAAGAGATCAAGGCTCTACGAGAAGAATCCAGAATGAACTGCAATGAAAACATGACCTTACCACGGGCAGTCAAGCCAGTCCAACCAGATGTCTTCCGAGGTGATCGAGTATCAGCCACAATCGAGGCATGGTTGCACACGGTAGAAAAATATGGCGACTTTAACGGTCTCAAGGATCAGCAACGAGTCCTGTATGCCTCCATGCTGCTCAGGGATGGAGCGGCAACCTGGTGGCGATATTTGGAATCTAATGTGGATGAAATCACTGGGCTACGACTTGTACCGAAGACTTGGTCGGACTTCAAGGAAGTTTTCAGAAAAGAGTTCAAGCCTAGCAACGCGGCCCAATTAGCTCGACAACGCCTTCAAAGCTTACAACAAACAGGCACCATCCGTGAATACATCGTGGCCTTCAGGGACATCATGTTGGATCTACCAGAAATGTTTGATGAAGACGCGGCCCACCAATTCGTTCGAGGGCTTAAATACGATGCATGACTGCAAGTGCTACTGAGCAGACCGAAAACATTAACAGAAGCGTACAATGCCGCAGAAGCTTTCGAATCTGCCTGGGATTGTGCTCAAGGTATAGGGAACCCCATAAACTATGCCGCTGGTGGAAGAACGGCCTATTACTCTGCACAACCAACAGGACCCTCACCCATGGAGCTTGATGCGATCAAGACCTACCAACAGCCGTACCGCAACAACAATAACCCTCGCCAAGGTTACTCAGGAAGGCACCAGCGAAGTGTCGGGTGGCAACAACCAAAAAGAACGACCGAATGGGACAGTAGTACGATCACCTGTTATAACTGTGGAGGAAGGGGCCATATTGCGCGAAACTGCTCCTCGCCATCCATGACCAACACCTCGGGCAACAGCAAGAACAAGGGTCAAGATCATAACAGTGATTTAAAAGTAAAAGCGCGTCGGGAATAGAGGGAGTCCCTTCGCGCTCAAAGCAGCAATCCCTCAACGCCGTCGTCACTAAGGACAAGGAAGAACCACCATTAATTGACCTGGAGGAAGACCCAGAAATTACAAGAAGCCAAGCATCTATGGAAGATGACGTTAGATATATTCAAAACTTAAACGCAATAAACAATACCGATTTACCCCTGTACAACATGGTCTGCAATGGCAACAAGTGTGAGGTATTGCTGGATAGTGGTGCATCTGGCACATATGTTTCGCCACACCTCGTCAAGAATCTTCCTGCCAAGACGGTGTTCGGTCGACAAGTTGAGACTGCGGGCGGGCATAAGTTCGATATCACAAAACAAGTAACCTTGTGTCTGGACGCTGGCGGTTATGTCCATGAGATCTCTGCATATGTTCTGGATACCAAGTTTGACCTGATCCTAGGCCGTGACTGGATCAAACGTACAAGACCAATTCCTGACTGGGACAGAGATACTTGGAAGATTGAGGTGAACGATCGCCAATACGTGATCCGACCTATATATGAGCGACAAGATCCAGAATTGGTATACTTAATCTCGCATCGGCAAGTTCAGCGTATCGAGCGAAACAAGGACGTGCAAGCGATGTTCCTTGGGTATATCCGTCCGGATCCAAAGAATGAACAAGGTTGCCATGATCATGGGGTCCAAGATCTGATCACAGAATTTGCGGAAGTTTTCCAAGACAAGCTATCTGGGTTACCGCCAGAACGGGAAGTGGCGCACGTTATCAATACTGGTGATGCCGATCCCATTACCCAACCGCCTTACAAGATGAGTCCGTTGGAGCTTGATGAGCTACGAAAACAACTCAAGGAATTATTGGACCTACGTCTTATCCGACCAAGCTCGTCACCCTGGGGAGCACCTGTACTGTTCATTCGGAAGAAAGATGGTTCCATGCGTATGTGTGTGGATTACCGTGCCATTAACCGAGTTACTCAACGAAACTCTCATCCATTGCCTTGAATTGATGAGTGCCTGGAACGCCTCGGTGGTGCAAGGTTCTTTTCAAGCATTGACTTAAAAAGTGGTTATCATCAAGTCCGAATACGTGAAGAAGATATACCAAAAACAGCCTTCAATACCCGGTACGGATCGTACGAGTTCTTGGTTCTACCCTTCGGTCTTACCAACGCTCCACCAACCTTCCAGAAACTTATGAATTCGGTGCTCGGTGACTATTTAGACAATTTCGCGCTCGTATATCTGGATGACATTCTCATATACAGCAAGTCAGAAGAAGAACATCAAGAACATGTCAGACTGGTCTTGGAGGCTCTCCGTAAAGCTCAACTGGTGGCAAATTTGAAAAAGTGCGAGTTTTATAAGAAGGAACTGCAATTTGTGGGATTCCAAGTCTCAGCGGAAGGTATCCGACCTTCCCCTGATAAGGTCAAGGCAATCCAAGAGTGGCTGATCCCTCGCAATGTTCAAGAAGTTCGACAGTTTGTCGGGTTGGGTTCACACTATCGACGTTTCATTCGAGACTTCTCATCACTGGCAGCCCCCCTCACGGACTTGACAAAAGGGACTGGTGCAAAGAAGCGAGAAATCACTTGGACTCCAGAATGCCAAGCTGCATTTGAAGGTATCAAATCCCGCATGGTGAATGCTCCTGTCTTACTACCTCCCAATCCTGACCTGCCATATGTAATTGAAATGGACGCGTCCGACTACGGTGTTGGTGCGGTTCTACTACAAGAAGGGGATGATGAATTAATGCACCCGTTGGCATTTGAGTCGAAGAAGTTGTCGACGGTGGAACGAAATTATCCAGCACAAGAGAGGGAACTTCTGGGTATTTTGCATGCCTTGCGAATGTGGCGCTGTTTCGTAGAAGGGAGACCATACGTGGTATATACCGATCACAATCCATTATGCTACTTCCGGACACAGACCAAACCAACTCCTCGGCTGACTCGGTGGATGGCAGAACTGGAGTTGTTCGACCCCGACATCCAGTACAAGCCAGGGCGTGATAATCAAATACCAGACGTGCTTTCGCGGAGAGACGGTGCTGATTGCAACCCGGATGAGGTTTCCATGGAGCCTGACTATCTTTATGCGGTACAATCTATCCAAGAATCGGACTGGCCCAAGTTTTATGTACGCGCGGAAGAAGACTGGCCAGCTGTATACAAGGACCTCTTGATCCAACATCGTGATAAGTTCGTAGTCCGTGCCAGTCAAGTATTCTGTAAAGTCAAGTTTGGTGACACCATACAAGAAATTCGTTTTGCACTGTTTGCTCGGCGGGCGGAAATCGTACGACATTATCATGCAAGTTTTGGGCATGCTGGTAACTTAACTGTTTATGATGTGATCAAGAAGCGGTGGTGGTGGCCTAACATGAGAGGTGATATACAAGATTGGCTCCGGGAATGCCCACAGTGTCAGTTAGCAGCACCTGCCGATCGAGGAACTCATCATGCCCCCATGAAGCCTTTGGATATCCCTCCGGTGTTCTCGCGCTGGCATCTCGATTTTATCGGCGAATTACCCACGACCGTGAACAGAAACTGCTGGATCCTTGTTGCCGTTGATTACACTACCAACTGGACCATAGCTCGTGCAGTCCCAGATGCTACAGGTCAAGCCATTGCTGACTTTATTTTTGAAGAAATCGTGTTGAACTTTGGATGCCCTGCAGAATTGGTGACTGACCGTGGACCGAACTTTATGTCCAAGATCCTCAACATGTACCTAGGGCGCATCAAGATACACCACCAATTTACCTCGGCTTTCCATCCTCGATCAAATGGCAAGTGTGAATGCACGAATGGGATCCTCAAACAAATGCTGCGGAAATACGTCAATGGTGCAATCTCTCGTTGGGATGAATACCTACACACCTCTGTCTTCGCCTGCCGAATCCGAAAACACCGCACATCTGGTCTTAGCCCATTCTACTTGGTGTACGGAACGGAACCATGCTTACCAGGTGATAGCCTCCGTCCCTTCATCCATACCGATGCTCCTGACGATCCAGAGATCCCTGTCAATGCTCGCAAGACTGAAATCATACGACTCCGTGAAGCGCGAGAAATTGCAGCTGAATGATTACGCCAGAACGCAAAAAAAGACAAGGCCATTTGGGATGCTACCATGCGCCATCAAATCTTCCAAGTCAGCGACCATGTACTTATGCGTCATGAAAATAAGCTTAGCTTAGAATACAACTGGAAAGGTCCCTATATTGTTATCGATGTCAACCATGCCTCAGACATCTACAAGCTCAATGACCTTGAGGGCAAGACTTACTCTTCCTGGGTTCATACTGACCGCTTACATCCGCTTCACACATCTGACTCCCCTTCCCAACCTTGGTACAACCCCACTGTCTCTCGTGCTGCCGATCGTCAGTATATTCAAAACGCACAACTTTCCTTATTGTTCGAGGACGAACAACATTCTCGGGGAGGAATAATGTCGTAGCACTTTTCCGCTGTGTTACCTTTTTGCCTCTTTTGGAGCACATTAGTACTACCGTCATCACCGTGCGTCAAATACCCTCAACGTGAGTCATGACAAGTATCGTTACGCAAGAACAGAAGTCTTCATGACTCATCGACGGTCAGCTTATAGAAAATTAACATAGTATAAATATCTTCGAAGTAAAAACAAAATAAAGATCATCATCCGTCTATTTTATTATCTTGCAAATCTTCTATCATTGTTCCCGTTATTACCTGGCCATTGGTATTCCAGCTCAGCGTATGACGACGACACACTGTCATGTCAATCCCGATCTGAAATAGTCCACACAAGATCTTCAAGGATGATCGACGAGTCCAATGAATAAAATAAACGATAGATAAAAGGATGCCGTTTATTCTGTCTTGTCTGTCTAATATTTATATCTTTTGATTCTAGCTACATTATGTAATCCTTGTTGGCAATGGGATGCAAAAGGAAACCAATTGAGAGCATTAAATCAAAGTCGATAACCGAGAGTACTTCTTGTAGTTCATGACATTTTTGGAAGAGGGCCGAAGATTACCATCTTAAGCTCTTGACCGTGATTGGTGGAACAGTTTGTGTTACGACAATATCCTCTCCCGAGAATGTTGATCGACCTCGAGCAACCAGTAGTAATGTACGAAAGAAAGAAAAAATAACCAAGGTAAAACAACACAGGAATAGGGAAAGAGAAAAAAAAATTCAGGTTGTGTTGTCAGATGCATTGTGTGCGCGAGAGATCCGTGGAATATACCAAAATTTGTTGGCGGTCTTGTCTGTAACTGTAGCAGGGCGAAGGCGATCGGTGTGGACCCATGATGAGTAAGCCTTCCCTTGTACTTCTTGTAATTGATATGTGTCGGATTCCAGGTTGCGGTTTAGGACGGTGTATGGTCCCATCCAAGAGAATTCTAGTCCCTTTTTGCTTTCGTGGTGTAACAGTACCAGGTCACCAACATTGAAGATTTGCGTCTCCGTTTTCATGGCGGTATCCCAGCGTTTTTTATCCGCTTCAGCATTCCTTCGAACCCGGATTTCAGCGGTTGTGCGTGCTTCTCTTAGTTTTCATAGATACGTCAATGCATCATCGGCAAGCAGTTCAGGGGCAGGCTCTTGTTCTGATACGCGAATGAGAGGGTTACTGACGTCTCCAGGAATTTTCGGTTCACGGCCATAAGTTAGAAAGAATGGACTGAAGCCTGTAGTCCGATGTTTACGTATTCGGCAAGCCCATAGAGCGGTGTTGAGATACTTGTCCCAGTTGTGTACTTCGCCGTTTACATACTTCTTGAGCATCTTCTTTAGCGTTTGGTTTAATCTTTCACATTTCCCATTGGTGCGTGGGTGGAAGGCGGAAGTCAGAGTGTGGTTTGTCCTCAACAAATGAACATAGTGTGCGACAACCTTTGACATAAAATTTGCGCCGCGATCTGTCAAGATTTCGTCTGGGCAACCAAAATGGAGTACAATTTCTTCATATATGAACTTGACAATTTCTCCTCCAGTTGCTTCAGGCACCACACGGGCAATCGGCCAATTTGTGGAGTAATCCACGGCAACTAAGATCCAACAATTGCCGTTGTCTGTCTCTGGTAGTTCACCCACGAAGTCTAAGTGCCAACGGGAAAAGGCGGCAGGAACGTCCAGTAAATGCATTGGAGCCTTGTGCTGAAGTCAGTCTTCATTTGCAGACAACTGGCATTGAGGGCACGTCTTGAGCCAATTCTGGATGTCGCTTTGCATATCAGGCCACCACCAACGACGCTTCATTAAGTCAATCAATGTACTGCTTCCTGTATGACCAAAACCTTTGTGAAAGTCTTCCACTAAATCAGCGCGCCATGAGAACTGGACGTATCGATATTCTTGAGTGCTGTTCAGTTTTGGCCGATAATAAATCATCTTGTCTCGCACAACAAAGTGTGGTTGATTCTTTTCCAGCTTGGTCCTTATGATGGTAGGCCAGGTGTCCAGATCTTGCACATAAAACCGCGGCCAGTCCTTGAGCAGGTCTTTAGTTTCATCAATGCTAATGGCAGTGTACAGGTATTTCAGTTCGATGCTTTCTAGGGCAGGCTCGCAGTTCACACCATCGACACGGGAAAGGGCATCAGGCACTGTGTTCTCCACACCGGGCTTGTACTGAATATCAGGGTTGTACGATTCTAGTTCGTTGATCCAGCGTACCAAGCGAGGCGTTGGGGTTTTCTGGTCGCGCAGCCATTGCAGGGAGAGGTGATCCACATAGACTGTGTAATTTCGTTCAGCAGAGTCGATGAAACAGCGCCAAGTGCGTAGAGCGTGGAGCACACCAAGCAATTCCCTCTCCTGAGCCGGATATGCGCGTTCTGCCATGGAAAACTTCTTTGATTCATAAGCGATCGGGTGCCAATTGTCATCATTGTCCGTTTGCAACAGAACTGCACCAATCCCATAGTCAGAAGCATCTGTTTCGATCCTGAAAGGTTTTGACATATTAGGTGTCTGTAGTACCGGTGCTTGGATGAGCTTGCTTTTGAGTAGGTCGAAACTGTGCTGGCATTGTTGGGTCCACTCAATGGGTCTCTGCTTGGCACCAGTCCCCTTCGTCAAATCAGTGATTGGTGTTGCAATAGTAGCAAACCCTGGAATAAATCGTCTATAGTGTTGAGCTAGACCGATAAATTGCCGCACTTCTTGCACATTTGTGGGAACCGGCCATTCCTGGATGGTCTTGACTTTTTGTTGGGATGGTAAGATCCCTTTACTTGACACCTGGAAACCCAAGAAATCCAATTCTGTTTTGGCAAAGGTACATTTCTTCTGGTTCACAATCAGCTTGGCTTCTTGTAGTTTCTTCAACACGTGCCGTACATGGATCTCATGTTCTTCTTTTGTCTTGCTGAAAACCAGGATATCGTCTAGGTAGACCAGGGCGAACTTGTCCAGACAGTCATGCAGAACGGAGTTCATCAAGCGTTGAAACGTGGGCGGAGCATTGGTGAGGCCAAATGGAAGTACGAGGAACTCAAATTGGCCGTAGCGAGTGTTAAACGCCGTTTTCGGAACATCACTAGACTGTATTCTGACTTGATGATAACCAGACTTGAGATCCAGTGAAGAGAAATAACATGCACCTTGGAGCCGGTCAAGGCATTCGTCAATTCTTGGTAATGGGTGACTTTGCCGTATGGTAACTTTGTTCAGTGCTCGATAATCAACGCACATACGCATCTCCCCGTTTTTCTTCTTGACGAACAGGATCGGTGCACCCCATGGGGACGAACTTGGTTGAATATGACCCTTCTTTAACAGGTCTGCCAATTGTCGCTGTAATTCATCCAACTCGCGTGGGCTCATCTTATATGGTGGACGATTGATGGGAGCAGCTCCGTGTGTCTCGATTACATGCTGAACTTCACGTTCTGGAGGCAATCCTGTAACGTCTTCGCAGAACACATCCGGGAATTCAGACATAAGAGGCTTGATCCAGTTACCATCGACGTCCTTTTGATCCATCAACCCTTGCGGATGTATCAAGAAACACTGGGCCTGCTCTTTCCGTAGAACTTTCTCGACTTGCTTAGCGGACAGAAGTAGATGAGCTGTTTCAGAGGAGCCCTTTGTGGATCCGGCTGGGTGGAGTACGTAGGTTTGCTGGTCATCCCGTATAGTCCATGTGCGTTCCGCCCAGTTTGGCAAAGGAGCCACTTGTTGGAGCCAGGTGTTACCCAAGATTACATCGAATTTTGAGTCGAACACAAACGCTTCAAACGTTGTATGATAGCCGCCAAGTAAACCAGAGAGCAGTGCCTTGCCAATAATACTTGAAAGCTGACCATTTGCGGTTTCCACCGATTGCGTTGTGGGCAAACTTGACACCTTTGCAAAAGGAGCTACTCGAGGACTGATATAATTGGTGCTTGCACCACTATCAATAAGAGCTAGGAAGCTTTTTCCAGCCACTGTGAACTGATACAAGGGGAGATTGTTGGTGGCCATGGCATTCATTGCTTGAAAAAATCCAGAGTCAGGCAAAATCATAGATGTGTTTATAGATGATATAGATCGATCCTCAGAATAGTTGGACAAAAGCTGATCTTTTATTTCTTTGGATCTATTGTTATCATCACATTCTATGACAGCAGTTTCATCCTGCGCGATTGTTGCATGGACTTGAGCCTGCGTAGGTCGATGTCTTTGACGACGCTGCATATCCATTTCTCGGAAGGTGCGAGTACGTTCCCGGCAGCGTTTTAGCACATGTCCCCGTTTTCCACACCAATGACAGGTGATGCTTGATGATGTTGTCCTCTGGTCCCCTGGAAATGCTGATCCCTGTCGTTGTCCTGAGAAATTCAACTGCCGTATCGTGGCTGCAACCAGGGCACTTAGATCCATAGGCATTACATCGTCATTCCTTGTCTCCGCAGAAGTTCTTCCCGAGTCAGTTGATCCTCCATAGCCAACGTGGCGACCAGTCTCGTATGCTAAAGCAATGCGGATGGCATTGTCACAGTCCAATGGATCTCTTTCTGTAACATGGCTACAAACTGCTGGTTTCAAACCTGACACGAATCGATCTAATGCTTCATCATCGGTCACAGATGGTAGCTCCAAGAGAATATCCTGAAAGGCATCCACGTAATCACTGACTGAGCCAACTTGGCGTAATTCTCTAAGGCGGCGACGGGCAGTCTGTACCAAGTATGCCGGTCGGAATTGGGTGACTAGTTCCTCCTTGAATTTGGTCCATGTTTTTGGGTCGCGAGAGTCCATCACCAACCGGTTCCACCATGTGAGAGCACAACCTTGGAGAAAGGTTACTGCAACCGCAAGGCGACGTTCTTCGGTCATGTCATACAAGTTCAAATATCGTTCCATAGCCATCACCCAATTATCAATGGTGCTTGCGACGCGATCACCTTGATAGTTATCTGGTGGTGGAATACGGATCCTAGCCAGAGTTGTTGACGCTTCTTCCATTACTTGACTTTGTGAAGAGCTTTGGTTGTCAGTGCGCGGATCTTGAAGTAGGTGGATCAGATGTGGTGCTTGTGCAGTTGTGAATTTAAGCGCAAACTTGTATGCGAGTTGTGTCCAGTGACGTTCCCGAGTGGCAGATGATTTGAGACGAAGTTCTTCAGGTACATGGTTCACCAAACGATATTTTTGATATTCCTTGATAAGCTCCGAGGGTAAAAGGCTTTGTACGCGTTCTTCGATTTCGAAGCGGTTTTTGTCTTCTTCAGTAAGCAACGATATATTCTTAACAGTTTGCAATTCTGCTTCCATGAAAATTTTTCATCAGCTACCAAATGTCGTGTCAATCCCGATCTGAAATAGTCCGCACAAGATCTTCAAGGATGATCGACGAGTCCAATGAATAAAATAAACGATAGATAAAAGGATGCCGTTTATTCTGTCTTGTCTGTCTAATATTTATATCTTTTGATTCTAGCTACATTATGTAATCCTTGTCGGCAATGGGATGCAAAAGGAAACCAATTGAGAGCATTAAATCAAAGTCGATAACCGAGAGTACTTCTTGTAGTTCATGACATTTTTGGAAGAGGGCCGAAGATTACCATCTTAAGCTCTTGACCGTGATTGGTGGAACAGTTTGTGTTACGACAACACAAACATTTTGGTCAGGTCGGCCTTGGTCCAAAAACGGCAAACGTCTAACGCATCGGTCTTCATTACAAAACAGCAACATCTCCAGGAAGACCATGCTCAGTGAAATTATTACATAATCTCTTGTCTGTTTATTTTACTTATTTTGAATGCTCATCTATCTCGGCATTGTTATAATTAGTTTTAGAAAAAATATAAATATTCATAGATTTGTCTAGCAATAAAGACAATCATCTGTTTATTCTCTATCTCTTTTGTTACCCTTGATCCCCAGTGGGTTTGACCTTTGCCAGGAAGAAAACTCAGATCAGGAAGAAAATACTGTGCACGACATTATTTGTCAAAGCTAGAATCAGCATATGAATGCAAAGACTCTTTTTGCTAAAGCCTTCCAAAAACTTCTTAGATACTTCTCGCATCTTCAGCTTTGTAGAAAATTATAGAAATATTATATATATAAATACTTTGGATAGTTTGTGAAAAATAAACATTATCAAATTCCCTTATATACTTTTATCTTTTACTTCTGTTTCTTTATGATTTCTATATTTCAGCTTGATTGGCAACTCACGTCCAAAACAGTAGCTGTAAATTGACTTTATAAAAGACAATTGCTTCAGACAAAAACATTTCACTCTTAGACAAAAACATTTTTGAGGTACTAACTATCAATTTAAGTCTCAGTTAGGACATATTAAGTTCACCAATACCTCTCAGACAAAAACTATTGCTTATGTGCAAACCTTTTATCTTGCAAAACACATGAAAGCGTCCCTTTTTCATAAAAACGCATCCCTGTGACTTAAAGCTTAATAGTTGAATAAAGTGTTTTCAACATACTTTATCCTTTAGTTTGATTATTGTCAAAATGAATGCCCTCATTGGAAAAGTTTTTGACATGCATACTGATGTGCTTAATGCTGCTCAGGCCCTGGCAAAAGAGCATAGGTTTGCAGTGACAACAGCTTTGAGCACACCTAGTCATCATATATATATTAAATTTATTTATAGTGGCCAATACCAGAATACTTGCAAACTTAAAGATGAAGAGCGCAAGATATATAGGACTTTGGTATATTCAGGATGCCTCTAGAAGATGTATGCATCGATTAGTGCTAAATATGGGCACAAGTTTTTAGTCAGAAAAGTTGCTGAAGATGTTGATCATATGTATAATTTGACTGATAATCCAACAATATACTACCAACATTGAAAGCTAGATATTTCAACTAATATCTAAGTTTGCTCAATAACCTGACATGGCATAAAACCTTTGCACATTTACAATGAAATAAGGAATAATGACAGTATGCCTTTGATAAAAATAAAGGATATATACAATTTCCATAGAAAAATGTTTAAGATTGCCAGGGGTAGACTAGTGGCAGACTTGTTAGAATTTCTAAAGGATCGTTAGTATGAGATCAAATATGAATTGACTAAAAGCAATGAGTTAAAATTACTTGTTATGTATCAGTCTGATGCTCTTAAAAAAGCAGTCCAATTTGTAGAGGTTATAATCATCAATGCAACGTATAAAACAAATATGCACAGAATGCCTCTGGTGAACATGGTTGATATCAGTAATGTTGATGGTAACTGCTTACATAGCTTCCTTATTGCCCAAAGCTTAATTGTCGATGAGACAACCATATCATACAAATAAATAACTATGGAGCTTTATTCCAATATATAGAGTGCTAAACAGCCAGCATTGTTTGTTACTAATGATGACAAAGCGTTAACAGCAGCATTAAAAGATGTCTTTCCTGCTAGTAATCATATTTTATATGCCTGGCACATTGAAAAGAATTTTATTAAGCATGTGCAAGGTTGCTATATCAAAGATAGTGAGGAAGAAAAGAAGTACCTGGACGCCATGAAGGGAATAATTTGGAGAAAAGATAAACAAAGGTTCAATGAATTACTGGAAAACTACTATGCAGCAGTCAAAGATACAAACAAAGAAGAAGAGCTGAATAGCTATTTGGACAAGTAAGATAACTAAGATATGTGTCTTTATATAAATCAAACGTAGACTTCTACAACAGCAAAAGAAATGGGCTAGTTTGCATACCAAGAAATATACCCATTTTGGAGCATATACAACGCAGCATACTGAAGGCATGCATCATACTCTTAAATATATACTTGAGACTCTAGGAAGTCTACTTAAGCAGTTTAACTCTTTTGACATTTGGCTAGTCAAAAACGTAATGCTATAATTGATAGTTTTATAGAGATTAATATTAGTAATTATGCTTTAGGCTGAAGAGCATAAGCATGATCTGAACTAGGAATTACATTGGATTCCAGTGCTGTCATTTGAAACTAAGCATTAGATGTGATTTTTGCTTAGGCGAGTAAGCTATTATGCCATCCACAAGTTGAAGAGAGAATTGTATATTGCATGCAAGCATGATATAGAACCTTCAGATGACTGTAATTGCCTGACAAAAATCAACTACCAGTTGCTTTGTAGACATATGGCTCCCAAGATAGAAGCTATTGACCTTGATTCTATTAGCAAGAGATGGCATTTAAGCCCTGAAGGTAGGTCTTAGGCTAATTTATTATTGTATTTAAACAATATATAGGATCATGCCATAATAATAAGGATCATGAGCCTGAGACCAAAGCTATTAGTAGTATATATGAAAGGTGTATTGGAGCGCTCTATACCCTGGAGCAAATATTTAATGATGCTGAAAATGACTAACAGCTACTAAATATCCTGGAAAAAGTAGAGTTAGCAATAAAAGAATCAAAGCAAGTTTCTGTTACTGATATTAAACTTCCAACCCTAGTTGTGCCAAAAGGTTGGCCAAAAGGTGCATTAGGAAGTCGATTACCTTCTGGCTTTGAGATTGCTAAAGCTAAAAAGAAAGATGACAAGGAAATGGATAGGGATGTATTCATACTTCCTAACAAACGAAAATCTGTTAATCAAGAAATTAATAACTTCCTGACTAAGAGGTATTCTGAAGCTTCAAGTTAATTGTAACTGTTAATATGCATTACTAGATCATATGCAGGAGTGCCATATAACATGTTGATAATGCAAATTTCATTGTTGATAAAAACATTTCTCAAGATAATTATATCAATACTGTAGATGTTCATGGAGATAGATATTGTGGATTCAGAGTACTGGCACTACTTCTGAAAGGTGATGAAGATAAATTTCCTTCAGTTAAAGAACAAATGCTTCAATAACTTGACAGCAACATAGAAATATATAAGAATTATTACAACTATCCTGTTGAGTAATTGTGAAAAATAGTTAAATATGGACATAAGCTCAATAAACCATCAAAGAATGCACCAAGTCTAGGATATAGTTATGAATACTAGTTTGACTTAAGTATTTGCATTCAACTGGCCTGCAACACGTTTAACGTTCCTATTACCATTTTCTTGGACGCTGATAAGCGTTCAGTGGCTACTAATGAAGGGGAGGAACTGGCTGATATTCACCCCCTAGTTTTGCACCTTCTATATAATGGCCCTATTGACTAAAAAAAGCTGCCATCTTCTTTGGTTATACACTTAGTTCATAGAAATCATTGGGCTACTGTTGTTATGAAACATAGTAAAAAAATGGTATAGCCTCCTATTTATTACAAACATAAGGAGGTCTGTGCAAAGTTAGGTCTAGATGATAAGGTTAGGTCTTTCTAGAATTGTCATCTCTCAATCAAAAAGCCTAAAAAGAAGACAAGCAACGTTGACAAACTAGTTATTCTTGATTAATTTGGTAACTATATTTTATTATATATTTTAATGACTAATCAAGGAATTCTAGTTTTGTAATTTTTTTTTTTAGTTTTCTGAATATCAATAGATTTACGCTTTGTTTATCCATAACATAATTATAATTATCTGTATATATAAAGGAACAATTGTCATACTGTTAAATAATTTAATGTAATTTCTAAGAGCAATACTTAATAATTGCATAAAAGGTAATGATAGCCTTTACATATTTAAAAAAATAAAGTAAATGCTAAAAAGTTTAAAATGTTTAACATTACATTATAGCATGAAACCTAAAGTATATCATATATAGAAAAATGACTATTTGCTGTTCTTAGAATATACAAGGTGAAAAGCCTTATATCTATGACAAAAGGTTTGCACATAGCAAAGGTTTTTGTCTAAGAGGCATTGGTGAACAGATGCCAGTAAATTGGAGGTACCCTCCAGAAAAGGAAATTGTAGAGATAGTCCTATAATAGGAAATGCTTTGTACGTCTACTAAAGTAGCTATTCGTAATACACCCTAGATATTTGCTATTCTTATTCTACAATCTGTTTATTTATCACAATGTCTTTCCAACAAATGCAAACTTTCCCTCATTCCCCTGAAGGTGATGCTCGCCTGAGTATTCCATTTCCCTGCAATGAGGAAGGGGTTTATGATGTGAAGAACATCAATATTAGATGGAGCCTGAAATGTCAAAATGGCTATAGCTGTCCTGATGGCAGCCATATGTTGACAAAGATGTGCTTAGGCTCAGTTTGCTGTATGAATCCCATCTGCCAGCTCCAGATAGTTGATATCAGATCAAAAACTACTGACAGATACATTAAAGCCCAATGCGAAAAAGGGTGCCTTGAATGCAGGAGCCCTCTGATCTATAATACATGCAAAGCAAGAGTGCATTTCAAATTTCAGGATGATAAGTGCTACATGTACCCTGGAAACGCCACTGGAGAAGACCTTCATACTCATGAAAAATATGAAGTTAAACATCTTCATGCAGTGAACCAACAGCAGCTTGAGGAGTTGGTCATATCCTGCCCTGATATTACTCCCAAAGGGTTGGTTATTGGTCACTACCAGGGAGCATATACAACACCTGTCTGCAACATTGATCAGAGCCTACAGAACATAGACCAAACCAGATATCTTCATAGCAAGATATTAAAGAAGCATAGACTTGAAGGTTCACAAGAATCATCCATCAAAGATCTGTATAACCTCCAGCAGGATTTTGATGGATATTTTGCTGAATGCAGGTTGCTGGAAAGGAACACGTTAATTGCTGTGCATTTGCCTTCTGCTAATGACTTCATGGATTTTAAGGCACATCCTATTCTTACAGATGTGACCTTTAGTGTCTTTAACGGCTATCATCTTTGCTCTTCCATCATATACTCAAAAAAGCTTGGTCATCATGTTTTGATATTTGCTGCTGTAATTAAAAACACATGCTCTCATACTTTCAACAGCTATTTTTCCTCCTTTTTTTTGACCTTCAGCATCAATTTTAACAACGATTTCCTTAGTATGGTCATGGATTTTTCAACTGCCCAAATCAAAGGATTTCACACAGTATACAGCAAGCTTACCAAGAGAAACGACGAGCTGAAGTATCTGAAAGGATGCTTCGCTCATTATATGTGAAAAGTGGATAAAGTTGCTAAGTCGCATGATCTTATTGCGAAGGATAAGAAAAAAACATTCAAAAGTCTATGCAGCCTGCTTTCTTTAACAGACGACAAAGACATATACCAATCTGCGCATGACCAGCTTAAGATGCAATTTCCTGAAGCCATGCAGTGATTGAAATTTTGGAGTAGAAGATCTGTGTGGAGCATGATCTTTCGCTCAAAATTACAAATGAGTAATGAGCTTCTAGATCACCTAACAAGAACAACCAATGGTATTGAATCATACCATAATGATTTATACTGCGTTGTTAGAAGGAAAAGAGGATTGGTTCCCAACGTCAGAGCCGTCCTCACCTATACGCAAAATTGTGAAGCAGCATTTTGCAGTTATGCAAATGGGTTTTCACTTTATTATAGTAAAAGGGAGCCAAAGCATAACATTACTTCAAAACGTAGACGCAATTATAACGAGCCGCAGCAACCTAATTCTAAGCGTCAAAAAACCACAAAAACATCAGAAACATCAGAAACGTTAAAAAAACCAAAAACATCAGAAAAATCAAAAATATTAAAAACAAAAACAGCCGAGGTCTCTACTCATGTTCAGAAGCATCCTTCAGACAGCATCAAACATCTTAAGACAGGTAACAGGATAAAACTTGAATAGTAAACCCATTAATATATGTCTGTTAACACTTATACTTTTGATAATAGTTAAACCAATCAATATAACGCGCCATTGTTCGCTATCTTTTGTTTTAGAAGAGGAACTGGAACCAGTTTACCTGCTTCCTGTGGTATTCTGATAAAGTGTATTAAGGTAGATTCATAAGCCATATCCTTTACATACATCAATTGGACTTGTTTCAGATGTATGATCTCCATTACAAAAGATTTATTCTTTAATCGTTAAATATAGGTTCTTAGTTCATAATCCTTCTTTCAGGAATAAACACTAGTCTCAATATATTCTCTTGTTTGAGTCTCTGTGTCTGATCCATTATCCATCTTAATACAACATTTTTTTACGTTGAATTCTGAAATCCCTATCAAGATGTCAATTGAAAATCAAACATCCATCCCCGAGGTTAATCCTTATGTTTCTGTTTCCGGTGATCAATCAATGGATGTGGATTAACATCCATCCATCCCATCTGTGGATCCATCCATTCCTGTCTCATCTGGTAAGACCAGCCCGGTTATCAATGGTCCTGGTTCAGTGGTCTCTCTGCCCTCATCAGTATTTTAAGGCAGTAGCACTTCTAAGCACGCAGACCCAGTTTCTAGTGCCCTCTGCACGTTAGCTAAATTAAAAGAGTTAGTAAATCAAAAAGAGCGCTTGTATAACAACGCTATGGAAATGAATGAAGCTGAGGAGACATGTGATCGCCTGCTAAATAAGTTCTATATCACTGAAGAGCGTGTTAATAAGTTTTCTCTTCTTTGTGCGAAGAAGTATCCTGAGTGTAAGGAATTTCGTGCATCTGTCAGTGTTGTTTCTTCGTGTGAAAGTTTCAATATGAGCTGCTCTGCCAATTCTGAGCTTCAGATGTCTCAACTGGGAGTTAAACCCATGCACAATATAAATCAAAGTGCTGCAGTTCCCAGAGACTTGCCTGCTCTTCAACTTGCTGGTGGCACCAAGTGGAATATGAAAAAAGACGTCCATGATTCTGCTTGTTCTTTTGTAAGAGCATTCAAGGCTCAATTGGATGCGTACCAAATTGGTTATGATGGTCATTGGGAAAGACTCCTCAAGTTGTGTCTGAACGATAGTCAAAAGGTTTGGTTTGACGCAAAGCTTACCCATCAAAACTTGTCTTAGTCTGAAGCTGAATCAATTCTTCTATATAAATTCGATACTCCCATCCATTGCTACCAAACTCTCATGCAAACTTTCTGTATGGTCTAAAAACGTGGTGAAACACTTCTGGCGTATATTGAGCGTTTCCAAACGCAACGTCTTGAGTCTGGATGCGAAGAAAATGAAAACCTCGTTGTTGCCTTCATCTCCTCTCTGCTCCTGCATTATTGTGATCGTGCTTGCTTCATTGTGGCGTCCCAGTTCGGTGCCAACATCCCAACCAACTTAGATAAGGTGTGCGATCTTGTCCTGGCCATAACCTCGGATGGAAAATGGTCTTTAGAAGAGGATGACCATTTGATCTCTCGCTCAGTAAAGCCTAAGGTCAACCAAAACATGGTAGGTAAATATGAGAGGACTGCACGTAACAGATCCTTTGGTAATCATAGCAATAAGGGTAACAATATGAGTACCTCACAGGCTATAGATAAACCATGCACCTATTGTTATAAACCATGGTTCTATGGTCACCACTGCCCTGAATTCCTGGAGGCAAAAGGAAAAAAGGCAAAGGAAAACTTGATGGCCCGTGTGGCACATGCAATTACATCGTATGACTGGAATAATCCGTTGTCATACACATCAGATGATGAACATGTAAACACAAATGAAGATGATATTATGCAAGAGCTTGATCTCGAGGCATTAAGTAAGCATCATTTAAAAAATCGCTCTATGAAGACAAATTAAACTAAATCTTGTTTCATACCTCTGACCTTACAGAATAAGCGACTACTAGCCCTTGTGGACACTGGTGCTGATTTCTCAGCTATAGACAGTGAAATTTTTAAAAATCTATCATATAAAGTGAACAAAGTCATTGGTAAAATAAGCCTAGCTGCACATGGTCATGAGATTGAGTGAATCAGAAAAACTGAACCGATTGAGTTCTTATACAATGGACATAAGATCCAACATTCTTTTGAAGTAATGAAATTGTCAGAAGGTACACAAGTAAGTATTGGCATGGATCTTATGCCAAAAATGGGTATTGCATTGTCTGGAATAACCATTTCATGGGATGTTCTGACAAAATGTGTAAAAGATGAGACAATACATGATAAACTGGTGCCAAATGAATCACCAGTAGGTACAGTGGAAGAACGTAAAGAGTTTATGTGCAGCATTGAACTGTACATTGAAGCTAATGGACGCATCCCGAAAAACTCTTTTTGTACTGTACCCAAATCTGTCATTTACCTTGACATGGAAGAAGGTCATACTGCCTTCCGAAGGCAATATCCAATCCTACATTCGTTAATTCCATTGGTTGAAGACACCATAAAACAATGGTTAGAAGAGGGTACTATTGAAAAGGCTCCTATAAATACAGCCTGGAACAGTCCATTAACCTTAGCTCCAAAGAAAGACACTGAGGGTAATTATACAGGTAAAAGACCCTGTTTAGATCCCCATCACATCAATAAGTTGCTTAGGGAGGACAAGTATCCATTGCCATTGATTCATGACGTATATTTCCAATTGAAGGGTGCATGCGTTTTCAGTACGTTAGATCTCAAGAGCGCATTTCATTGCTTTATGATCGCTGAAGAACATCAGCATAAAACTGCTTTTACTGCCCCTAATGGAGTTCAGTATATGTTTCAAGGATGTCCATTCAGTCTTAAACTGATCTCTTCCAAATTTCAAAGAATAATGGCTTCTTTATTTCATAAGTTACCATATGTAACAGCTTTCGTGGATGACGTTGTGATATATTCTAAATCACTTATGGAACATGCAAACCATGTACAAAACGTCATAAAGATCTTGACGGACGTTAATCTGATCTTAAATCCACAAAAGTGTCATTTTGCCCAGAGCTACGTATACTTACTTGGATTTTGTATCTCCTATGAAGGCATTTCCTTGAATACTCATAAGGTTAGTAATGTTGAAAAATGGCCAACACCTAAAACTGGTAAAGATATCCAACGCTTTCTTGGCATTGTGAATTATTTTAGGGAGCATATCCCAAATGTGGCACGTCTCACCGCTCTATTGGATGCCTTGAGAAACGCAGACAGCTTACACTCTATATGGACTGAAAAACATGATAAGGCCTTTAAGGATCTAAAATATGTCATTAGCCGTGCGCCATTGTTGTCCTACCCTGATTTATCATTACCTTTCTGCGTTGCCACAGATGCTTCCAATGTAGGCATCGGTGCCGTGCTGTATCAGGTTGTCAATGGCAAGACCAAGTACATTGCCTTCATGGCCAGAGCACTATCTAAATCGGAACATAACTATTCTGTTACATGTAAAGAGCTTTTAGCGGTTATCTATGCTCTCAATAAGTTCCATGCATACTTGTGGGGTAATCGATTCACTCTGTACACTAACCACAAAGCTCTAACTTACCTGCATACGCAGAAGGTCCCAAATGCCATGATGATAAACTGGATGGACACATTACTTGAATATGACTTTGACGTCATCCATCTTCCAAATATTGACAATGTACTGCCTGATCATCTGTTGTGCCTTTTCATAGACGAAAATGAGCTGGAGGGGGGTAAAGTCCAGGCAGAAAAGGACATAAACCCTAGGGCACGACAGCAAAGCATTCGTAAAGCCACAATAAGCGAGGACTACATGACTCCACCTGAAAATGAATGGAAGAACTTACTCAAAAAAGCCTATTTGTTTGGCCATTTCAGTGCTGAAGCCATAGTCAAGGCTATAAAATCGGATGGTATAAACTGGTCAGGGATACTACAAGAAGCTGTAGAAATTGTGAAGTGATGTAGTGAGTGTCAAAAGTTCAACATTGCTAAAAAGGGTTATCATCTGCTAAGACCCATCCGTTCAACTATTCCAGGTGACCATTGGGCCATAGATCTGGCAGGCCTATTTATAACGTCTTTAACTGGAAATCATTACGTGTTGATCATGGTGGATATATGCACACGCTTCTGCATCTTATGTCCCATCACAAATAAACAGTCAGACACCATCGTCAAAGCATTGGTGCAAGTATTCTGCAATTTCGGATTACCTAAGATAATATAATCTGATAATGGTGGTGAATTCATCAACGGGTTAATGAGCAAGTTTGCTGATGCCGCTGGATTTGATCATCACCTTGTATGCCCTTATCACCCAAAAGCGAATGGTGCAGCTGAAAGGTGGGTAAGTACGTCAATTCATACAATCAAAAAGAGCTTAAAGGGAGCCACAAAAGAGTGGGATATGTACGTGCCAAGTAGTCAACTGGCAATGAACGTAAAAATATCAAAACGTCATAACTCTGCACCCTTCTCTTTAATGTTCGCAAGAAAGTTGAATGAGTTCAAAGATTACTGAACGGAGGAGCCAGCTCCAGTAATGAGTGTAGAAGAACTCTGTAAAAAGGTAAAGCATATGGCGGACGTTGTGTTCTCAGCCATTGCTGAAAGAACAAAAGCGGTCATAGATGCGCAAAAAGGCAACTTCGATAAAAGGCATGTCCTTGTACAATTTCCCAAGAATAGCCACGTGATGATTAAGGCGTTACAACCGGGAAAATTAGATCCTCTTTACACTGCAGTAGAGTAGGCGTTTTACCCACATTTTACCCCTGGGTAATACATGATGTTTTACCCACTTTCCCATGGGGGGAGCAATCTTCAGTATTGTTCAGTCTCTCCTTTCCCAAAAGAGAAAAACTAGCAAATGTAAAAATATAAGCAGTATGACAGTGTATGTGTGATTCCCAGGAACTGCGTCAATATTTATATCACGCGCTTTTAACATGGTTTTTTTTCTTTTTTATGGGGTTATTCGCATTTTCTTTTTATTATCGTTTTTTTTCACAAACTTTTTCCTCTGCTTTTTTTCACTCTATGGCGTTTTCAGTACTTCTTCATCGGCAAACTCACTTTCACAATGTTGATGATATATCATCTTAACGACATACATCCTTGACCTGAAAGCGTGTTCTTTACTGGTAAGCTTTTATCTTCATTTGACAGCACCTCATTCTTTTTTTTCTTTTGATAGCCGATATAATTGCAATGTTATAGGAAAGCTTGCTTCTTACTTTTAACTAAGGTATTTTGATTGATTGACCTAAATGTAACTAATCTTGACTTTTTATTTGTCCTATAGAGTAGCTTTTCCTTTCTTTAAAAAATATGGAAACAGAGAAACATGACACATGTTTTAATGGTACAGATTTTTTTTTACGTTGTAACTTGATTATTCATCAAGATAATCTTTTGTAGGCCTATATATAATGTTGCCGTTTGTTATTGCTATGCCGTATGTTTTACTAATTATCATTTTTTAAATTCTATGCTTCTTTAGCCTTCAGTAATTAGGTAAGATTATATAGATCCAATCGTAAAGTTAGATACCTGTTCATATATTATATTATATATCTTCAATAAAATAAAAATGTTTGTTTTCTCTATATATAAGGCTAAGAAGTGTTGTTATACATGATAAAGAAGTGTATTTTATTGGCTAAAATAATGAATGCAACAAAAAGAGCATCCAATCAGAAAGACTAGATAAGAATCATTAGCTTCAATAGCATGTATTGTTGTAAGCAAGTTAATCCAATAAAAGAGCTTAAAGAAAAGAATATGGTCGAATAGAATTCTAATGTTAGTTGTTAAATGCATACAACTTAGTCCAATAGCATTAATGTAATTACGTCTGACACATACTGTTTTATCCAATTAATAACGGTATAGAAGGTGGGTAAAACGTGGGTAAAATGTGGGTAAAAGGTACGTTTCACCCACTTCTCAAAAGTTTTACCCACTGGGTAAAACGTGGGTAAAATGTGAGTAAAATGTGGGTAATATTTGACGTTTTATCCAGATTTTACCTAGGGTAAAACGTTTTTTCAACTGCAGTGTTATGAAGGACCATATACGGTTGATAGATTAAACACTGGTGGTGCTTACACATTAAGAAATGAAAAAGGGGAATTGCTTCCAAGAGACTATCCTCCAGAAGCGCTAAAATTAATCTCTCAGGATGAAATTATTCCTGTAGAAGAAATCTATGAGGTTGAAGCTATTGTAGCTCATAAAAAGGTAAATGGTGAATACTTATATAAAGTATGCTGGAAGGGTTACAAAGAAGCAGATGACACTTGGGAACCTGCAAAGAATTTTACAGACCTACAGATAATTTCTGCATACTAGGAACGCATTGCAGAGAAGCCTGATAATGATATAAAGTTGACTCATAAAAGAAGGAGCAATAATCAGGAAAAGGTCATAAACAAAAGAACAAGAAAACTCAAGTAACCCACAGATATAAATATGAAATCTGAACGGCTCTTAGCCTGGAGGGGGGTAATGTGATATTCTGATAAAGTGTATTAAGGTAGATTTATAAGCCATATCCTTTACATACATCAATTGGACTTGTTTCAGATGTATAATCTCTGTTACAAAAGATTTATTCTTTAATTGTTAGATATAGGTTCTTAGTTTATAATCCTTCTTTTAGGAATAAACACCAGTCTTAACGTATTCTCTTGTTTGAGTCTCTGTGTCTGATCCATTATCCATCTTAATACAACATAGCATACAATGTCTAATTTTAAAAAGTATAATATTGATCTAATAATAGGTAATGATAATGACTTACCAATTTTCATCAATATGTTTTCTATGCGTTCCACTTTATATATGGTAGTTTAGCATTATATAAAGCATTAAAGATGATTTGACCTTTGATCTACAGGTAATAATCTATCCTTAACAACTCCCCTATATATATAGAGCATCATTAAAATACTACTATGAATAAAAACTAACATTACGGTTATTGGCTGCATAATAAAATACTTCTCTATATATTAGATTGAAAAACTACTGAATATGTTACATTAGTCCTATTGTTCAATAAGTCATTATTGTCTAAAACTAATTCTAAAGATTTGGTTTTGTTCGCATTAACTTTAAAGACTGTAAATAAGTTAGATCATCTGCAGAGTTTAGAAAATTATAGAAGAATCATATTTTGGAATCGATTTATTGTAAAAACATTATTTATTAAGTTGTTGTTCATTGAAAAATTAGTTTTAAAATGGCTTTGCTATGGCTAACTAAGGTATAAAAAGATATTAAACAGAGAAGAAATGGGGAGTGAGCAATAATAAAGTATTATATCAATCCTTGATCTGATATAACCATGCAAGATCACTGAGGAAGATAGATGAAAGTGACAACAACAAAGTAAAGACAAACGATAGTAATCTTTATTGATTTTTCTATTTTAGATATTTATACTAACTGGTTTGCTGTAGGCTTGACAGGATGTGAGTCATAGAGAGTTGTACTTGAAGTATACTTTTATAAAGCATAAGTCATATTGAGCGTTCATGTTACCAATAGATAGTATGGAATGTGCGTATTCTGAAAGTAGCAAAAGGATATGACAAAAGCTATTATCATTATGATCAACAGTGGTTCAAAAAAGAAGAGGCCAGCGTGAGGTAAAATTACAGTATAAACTCACCACTGTTCTCATGGTGTAACCAGAATAAACCTTTTCTGGGACCTTATAAATGCTGCAATTTTTAGTTTTCTCAACTTGTGGGAATATTTTACTTAAACATAGCAAATTAATTATTTGCTTTTTTATCACTTGCAATTTTACACAGTTATTTCTGTAATATACTATATTTTTTCCTTGCTTCCAATGCTCTTTTATTTTCACTTAGCATCATTAATTTCACCAAACAGCTTAAAATTACCTTCTGTTCATTTATATATTACCAGCGCTGACAATACAGCTAAGTTAAAAAAACGTTCTGTTATCTTCCTATAATAGATCTTATTAATGACAAGAATAAAGAAGATAGGATTTTTTATGTATAAAAGTATGCCATTCTACTGCAGCTTCAAATAAATATTAATACTAGAATTTTTATGCCAAACTTTACATGCTATTATGTACATATAGTGCTTGAAATGGATCACGTTTACTTGGGCTAGGCCAACCCAGGCTAGGACAATTTGGGCTGGGCTTTACACTGTCCTGATCCAGTTGGCAGTCCAAGCTATCAGTATATAGCTGTTCTTAGGCATAATAGTTTATTTGCATATAAAACTTTTAACGCGAAGTTTATACTTTTCAATAACATAGTAAAATTGTGTTTTTCATATTTTTACATAAAGGTTCATATTGATAGTTATAAAAGTGGAATAAGACTTGCATTTGCCCTGTCATATTGTCCATATGTGCAAGTAAAGGAGGAGTAGTGTTAAGGATAATTGCATCAGTATAAAAATAGATCCTAGCTTTTTGAGTGGAGTACAGTCTTGCGCATAATTCATAGGTGGCATCTATAATTGTAAAGCGTGAAGGAAGGTGAAGGTTTTCTGATCTTTGTACATTGTTTGACTGGTCCTATAACATAAGGAATGGTAGAACTTCAATAATTTTAGCATATTTCACAGCAACAGTGTTACATTTTGTATACTTGCAAGTTTTCTTATTTTGCAGTTTTGTTATAAACCAGGAAGCAAATCTGTCACTGGAGATTTCCTCTCCTTTCTTTCTTTCTCTGATGTTATAAGGGTTGAGGTATTGCATAGATTGATAATGAACGTCTTCAAGTGATTGTATTGAGGGTATGCAGTTGCATGATATCCATTTATGGGATTGAATTGCAAATAATGACTGGAACAAGATGGAAGTTTTACTTAGAAGATCCTCCATGAATTCAATAACATCGCTCATCATGAGCTTAAACTTCGTGTTGTCCCATATAAACTGCCAAAATGTGTTTGAGGCGTTGACATGGCAGTTGTCATCATTTTTCGCATATAAGATGTATGCACTGTGCAGCACATTGTCAAACATATTTTCCTTGTCAAAATGGGAAGAAACCTTTTTAAGATATGGAAGGACTGCCAACATTAACATCTCAAAAGAAGCGTCAATATAGCATGACATATTCCTATTGGGATTAAGTGCCATTGCCAATTTGTTGCCATTTGGAAGTGTTGTATTAAGATGGATAATGGATCAGACACAGAGACTCAAACAAGAGAATACGTTGAGACTGGTGTTTATTCCTGAAAGAAGGATTATGAACTAAGAACCCATATCTAATGATTAAAGAATAAATCTTTTATAACGGAGATCATACATCTGAAACAAGTCTAATTGATGTATGTAAAGGATATGGCTTATGAATCTACCTTAATACACTTTATCAGAATACCACATGCTAGCACTATGGGAAGCGGTTCTAGCAGGATCCTCTAGGTTCCTGAAGTTCCAGGTTCCTGGTGTACTACCTTTCTGTAACAAAAAGTTAGCACTCCAGGAACCAAATAACCAACAAGAACCACAGGTATCCTTTCAGAACTTAGTTCTTTAGAGTTATCAAGGAACCTGTGGCATCCACTTTCATGTTTTTAGATACCTTTAGGGACCCATTCCATCCATTTTTTTGACATTTAGTAACCTGACAGAACCTTTAGTGCAATTGACAGTTCTTTAGGAACCTTTAATGCTCAAATTTGCATCCTTCAGTAACCTATAGGAACTTCAAGTAACCTTTTACCCATATTTTACATTGCATTAGCCATATTGAACCCGTTGTATATAGAACTTAGTTCTTCTTTAGTAGTTTTTATTAGTTTGGTATAGAAAAGACGACAATGGAAGGCATTAACCTTCAGTTTCTGAGTGTTTTATATACGTTCCTTTTTGTTGCCTTTGTAACCTGCGCGCCTCTTCATCCTCATTTTGCTCCATTTACAGAGTCAGATTCACTGGTTTGACAGATTCATAGCTTAGACAAATAGAACAGAGCTAGAATTTCTAGTTAACAGGTCATATTAAACAAAAGAGAAATAGTTCCTGACTACCTTCCTGTTGTTCATCAAGTTGAAACTCCTACATGGGCGTTTACCTGCTGCTATTGGTTGTCTCTGTAGCTACAGAATCCTTAGTAAGATCATCTGACTCGTTGAATAGCTGTGCTTGACATGGCTTGTTGCCAAGGTTGCGCCAGGACTTTGGCTACATTAACTGGGCTTCCAGAATGCAATGCACTTATTCAGCAGAATATCCAGCGGCATGACCATTTCTTCCAATACATTATAAGACATTACCTTGGCATGGTTAGCCAGCATTTGCCAGGAGCATCTGTTTTCAGCTTCTTCCCGAATACTAGAGATAACACTCAAAAGCAGTGCATGTGGATTCTTGAGGCGCACTTTTGCCTCCTTTAGCCTGATTGATGGCTATATAATTTCTTCTCCTAACTTGTTTTCCAGTCATTCCATGAGCCTTGTGCTCAGATGCACTGGTTTTCCGTCCTAAGACTATGTACCATTATCTTTCATGGGATATTCAGTATTGCTATCTTCGTCAGCAAACACAATTTGATTCATGGGTACAAGCACATGTACGCTGGCTGCCATACTGCAATTTTCTTTATGCAATGGCAGCAAAGCTAATAAAAGGAAGAAAAAAAGAATGTTTTCTTTAGATACTTTCAGATATGAAATGTACACGCTCATTTTTTCCACTTTTTTGTAGTATTATCTACTGTTCACCGCAGCCTGTCATTTTTATCACATGTTTGGACTAGCTTTGACAGCATTTTTGAAGTCATGTTCTTGAAATACGCATCCATATTCAGTAATTAGCTAAGAAGGGGAAAAGGAAGCAAAGTTGTAATTGATTTGACTTCACAGAAGGAAAAGACCTCAAAAGTGAATGTGGGAAGGTATCACAAGCACAGGGTAATAAATGTGGAACACTGAATCTACCAATTGCAGGCTGGAGAGTGTAACCCAAGGTTTAATTATCTGAAAAACAAAGTATCCCAAGCTGCACTGTTTTGCACTCACGCATCTTTGGCCATATAATATGTGTCATTTCAGACCCTGCACATATCCAAGCAATCATTCACACTATATCCTCTGCATAGATAATGCATAGTTGCGACTCACTGAAGGCTGCATATATGGTTTAACGTTAGGCCGCTAAAGTTGCCTTGTAAATCCTGACTAGCACAAGGGCTTCAGACCGCTGAGCATAAGATTGCTTGAAGAACAATAGCGTTTTCTGCAAGTAGGTATGCAGTACTCTCTTGATCATGCGTGTACCTTTATTGCAGCCAACATCTAGAGCCATCATTACTGTATGGTATGATCACGTAGTACTTGCTGCCCAGGAGAAGAGACAACCAAATACTTCTCTATTGACATTCTAAAGCTGTGACACATTTGGCAACGATTGCCCGATCTTGATAATGTCTGTATTGTGGGTGGACCAGAAGCGCCGAATAAGATGTTCAATACCTTGAACCTTTTTACAAAAATACATTTTCAAATATACAGCAGAGCTTGTTTCAGAGTGATTCTGCCATATGGATCCTCTTAGATCCTAAGATTCCATAGTAACATTTGGTGATCATCTGGATCCTGTAGGTAGGGATCACCATATATCCGTGACCCATCAACCCGACCCGATCTGTATCCGTTTAGACCAGATATGGGTTGCTATTTTATGACCCGGTTAATAAACGGGTCAAGAAAGTAGTAACCCGACCCGACCCGTTTAACCCGTTTAGCTTTTCTAGGTAGAGTCACCATAGAAAAAAGTGTTCAATAATGTCTTAGTCAGTAAAAGCATTCAAATGCATTCCTTTTAAACAGTATTATAAGACATGTTTATTGGGTGTCAAGATAAGAACGCATAAGTGAACAATTGTCATTCAGCATTGCAACTATGCATGTTCAAATGGTAGCTACATTACACTGTTAAAGTAAAAGCATCTGATTTCGACCGTCATTAGCATGACGATGTTGTTCTTAATCAAATGTGAAAGGCAACAATCTGTTTTCATGGTTTAGATTTATTGTAGTCTTTTGCAAGAAGTCTGTTGGGGAGAAGAAAAATGTTTGACAAGCTTGCCGCAGTAAAAAGAAAAAAAAGTACCCTTTGCAAGATTAGTGGAATGTCTAAACACATGTTGATTCAGATTTTCATAATGACAAAGCAGCATGACATTACAAGCGTAAAGCTTAAACTGACTACTATGTCAAAACTCGTTTATGTATAACAAAGAATAAATGAAAAAGCTCTCCATTTTATTTTTGTAGCAATTGAACAGCTAAAACAGGCATTATATAAAACGCTTACCTTCAATACTCTACTATTAGGCCAAAGCATATACGTTTGCAAAGACTGCCGCAGTAAGGAAACAATGGTTGGCACGATGTAATGATGTTCGGCAACCGCAGTAAATTACCACAAAAGGGATGCTGACTTTGGTGAAGTTGAAGATCAATCTAAAAGGTCCGATCTTACTAAGAACATGTCCTGCCGCAGTAATTGACAACTATTGTAAAGCTGCTATTGTAGTAATGGCGTAGTAAACTTCCTGTTTTGAAGTAGAAGGAAAAAAAAGAAGATCGTACAAGTGCTGCGGTAGAAAGCTATATAATCAGAAAGCATTAACCGACGAGAAAAGCATTATCTCTCTGTTATCTTTTTTCTTACCTGACACAATGCAATATTCGTTCGCTGAAAGCTCGACCAATGCTCAACGTCAAGCTTCTGAATTGACTGATGTAAGTAATATACCTTCTTAGCCATATCTAATTGTATACAGGATATGTTGTCCACTATGGTGACAGAAATTGAGGACGCTGGATCAGATGCTGAACTTTCAAGACAAGAGTCATATATGTCGATTGAAGCAAACGTTGATGACAGTTCGTCATCTGCCCCACCAAACAAGAAGCAAAGGACTCCAACCAGCTGGATCTTTGTAAACAATTGGGCAACCCGGCAAAAAGTTGGAGGTGTTAACAAGATCGTTTGCAACTACGTTAGTCGTTCTGGCAGTCGTTGTAACCATGAGTTTGCCAGCGGTGATGGATCTACTGGCAACGTAATCAGACATCTTTTATCCAAGCATAAAATTTCCAAGGATTCTCCTGCTGCTAGTGCTGGTTCTATTCCTCTTTTCAATGGACCTCTCAATATGTACTTTACCAACGCTGATAGAACGGTCCAAAAATCAATTTTCAGCAAAGAAAAGTTTCGGCAAATCCTTGTTGCTGATATGATATCTACCGCCTCTCCATACACGTCTGTTTCCCGTCAAACGTTGCAAGAACTCCTTTATCTCGCTCATAGCGCTCCTGATCTTGCCAGCCTAAAACTTCCTAGTGCATCTACTATCAAACGTGATCACCAGAAATACTATGAACAGTATCAGCAACAAATAACCGATCTTCTGAAGGATCAGCCTTACATGTCATACACGGTTGACGGTTGGACAAGTGATCTTAGAGATGCATTCCTTGGGATAACAGCACACTGGATTGATTCAAACTGGAAGCAACAATCGATCGTTATCGGATTTGAACCTCTCAACGGCCCTCATTCTGGATCAAACATGGCTCAGACAATCATGATGGTGTTAGCTAAATTTGATCTTACCTCAAAACCGTTTTTCATAACAACAGACAATGCATCCAGCATGATCGCAATGGCAAGAGAATTGGAAACGTTAGTTGGAAGTGGCATCTTCAAGGCGGATGAAAATCACATCTCTTGCATTGGACATATTATCAATTTGGCAGCACAATCAGTTATAAAAGATGGATTGCTAGCAGAGGCCAATGATGATTTGAATGGTGATCAAACTGTTGATGGAAATGAGAATACTATTAGCAATTCTGTTGGTAAGCATTACTGTTACAAAAATACATACCAATAGTAACTGAACTTATCTTGTAGGTAACATTATCCAACGTCTTCGTCGTGGTATCATCAAGATTAGATCTTCACCACAAAGAAGAGAAATGTACAAACGGTATTGTACTGCCAACAGTCTACCAAGCAAAGAATTGATCATGGATATCAAGACACGCTGGAACTCTACCTTTATGATGCTCCAAAGAGCACATGAGCAGCAAAAAGCATATAACGATGTTTGGCAAACCTCAAGCGAAGTGTCCGCTTATGGACTTTCTTCAGAAGATTGGCAGTGCGTTGAAGAAGTTCAGAATCTACTTTCTGGCTTTGATACGTTTACTTCAGAACTCTCAGGTGCATTGTATCCAATGATAAACAGTACCATATCTGTGTATAACTGGTTGTTCAACCATGTGGAAAAATACAAAGAAGAAAAAATGGTGGTAAGAAATATAAATTCAAAAGTACTATCACAAACACTTACTAACTTTTACATTCGTTAGACGTTCCCAACTATTGCTCTTGCTGCTGACTTTGCTCATTCCAAGTTGAAGGAATATTACAGTAGAAGTACTGCACCGGTCTACTCCATTGCAACAGCTCTTGATCCACGCGCAAAGTACCAATGATGGAGTGACATTGAATGGCCAACGGAATGGATCGTGCAATCAAAGCATGCGGTGCAAGCGGTTTGGGAAGAAGCTTTTCGTCCAAAGCTTAATGTGCCATCAAACGAAATGCCGCAAAAGAAGATTCAATTGTTCAAGCCAAAGGCGCCCAGCGATCAGTTGAGTGAGTACATTGCAGAAGGGACGTTCGCAGAATCAACGCAAGCACTGGAGTACTGGAAGAGTCATAGCATGCAGTGGAAAGAGTTGTCTGAAATGGCGTTACGATACCTAGCAGTGCCGGCAACATCAGCACCATCAGAATGATGCTTTTCACGAGCAAAGTTTTTTATACCATTTGAATGCAATCGTTTGTCGCAGGAATCACTTCAGCAACTAGTGTTGGTTGACTCTTGGCAAAAGGCGTTAAACGGCCAAGAAAAAAGTTTTTGTGAAGAAAAATAAAACAAGAAAGCTTTTTACAGTCCCCAAAAAATTCTGTCCCCTTTGCTTTTATTTTTACTTTGACACCTTTCTCTCTTATGCCTTGCTTTAAAACCTTTGTCGGAAAATAAATACACTTCTTTTACTTTGACCGTCCTTTCAACAGATGCCATTGCACCATTATGACATCATATCATCATATGACATTACCACTTTAATTCACAAAAAAAATTCCCTTCTTTTTTCCTTACTTGTTTCTGCTATATTTTGCAAGGCTACAAATAAACTATTGCTGCGTTTTACAACGTACTTTTTATCACACAAACGTCAAAGTGCTTAACCATATTCGTATCCTTAAATACTATTGGTTGACCCATACCCGACCCGTCAACCCGCCTCATATAAACGGGTTGGATACGGGTTATCCATTTATAAACGGATCGGATACAGGTTGACCTTCAACCTGACCTGACCCGACCCGTGAAGATCCCTACCTGTAGGATTCACAAGATTCTGAATGAATAGGCACTATATTTTGCCAAATAGTTTTAGTAAACATCGAATAATCAACTAGAGACTATGCCTGGAAGAAAAACAAACTAGTTTAAGCTAAATTGTATATTCTGAAACTATTAAGTACCAGAAAGAACCTGCCAGAACCAAAGCATCCCTAAGATGCCTGCAGGAACCACAGTCCTGAAAATTAGAAATTTAGGAACTGCTAGATTCCTATGGTTACCTGATTTTCCATGGTGTAAGAATCTAAAAGATAATGAATAGTTAAAGAAACAGTAAGCTAATAAAAGCTTAAATTACTTATACTGTTTCTTATTACTTAAAGCCATTTTCTTTGTCTGCAGTAAGACTGAATAGTACTAGTTTCCTCATATAGAGGTACCTTTAGTATCATCTTTCCTGCTATAGAGCATTTGTTACACTACATTCCTTTTATGGGAGTACCTTCAGCTATGGGTACCTCCAAAATCACAAACCCTTGGTGAACTTAGTATGTCCTAACTGAGACTTAAATTGGTAGTTAGTACTTTAAAAATGCTTTTATCCAAGAGTGAAATGTTTTTGTCTGAAGTAATTCTCTTATAAAAATGACAATTGGTAGCTGATAACCAATGACCTCGCCTTTACTGCTAAACAATAATAACTGATTATAACCACTATGACCACAGGGTCAACTAAAAGTAGTAACATTTACTACTTTTAGTAAATACTAAAGATGCCCTGTTAGTTATAAAGTAGTAAAAAAGTAGTAACTACTAAAATTCAACTACAATGATAAAGTAGTAGAAAAGTAGTAACCACTACAATTTTAGACAGCGATCAAGTAGTTAAAAAGTAGTAACCACTAAATTTTGAGACAGCGATCAAGTAGTTAAAAAGTAGTAACCACTAAATTTTGAGACAGCGATCAAGTAGTTAAAAAGTAGT
>MZZL01000380.1:789040-1061583 GCA_002749535.1 Apophysomyces variabilis | reverse complement strand
GGAGAGAGCTACATTGCATGTAAAATACGATGATCCATATATCAAATTGGGAAACTGTATTGTAGTCCCGCTATTAAGGTGTATAACGACATACTAGCTATATGACACTACTTATTTTACCATAAGATGAATCTGTAGAGCACAAAACAAAATTTATCTAAATTAGTTACAGATAAGTGAAAGTAGGGCTCAGAATTTGACCCAGCCCGACTGGATGTCTGCCAGGTGGGTTTTAGTGGGCTGGGTTGTGGGCCATAAAATTGGCCCACCTGATATGGCCCGCCTGAGTTGGCCCACAGGTCAATGGGCCCATCTTAGTGCAATAGGCCTAGTGTGCCAGGTTCTAGGTTAAGATCTTGGCCCAGTCTAGCAGGTCATGGGTCAATATCCTAACCCAGCCCAGTTATGGCCCAACCAGTTAAGGCCCACCCATTTCAAGCCCTAAGTGAAAGTGTTAAGTCAATTTTTGATATAAAACAGTTTTTAAACTGTGATAATTATACTTCCTACAGGAATTCCCCTCTTTTTATTGTAACAATTCTATATGAAGTTTTCTACTCCTTTATTGTTAGATAAAATCATTCTCTATAGCCCTTTTTCTACATGGTGCGCAACCTTACCTTTTAGGGAGTGTTTGTGCGTTGCTTCTGTATTAACCGACAAATAGATTTTCCTGGTTCTTGGCATAACAACCGGCCTTAGCTCAGTTGGTAGAGCGGAAGACTGTAGTTAAAACTGTCATCTTTAGGTCACTAGTTCGAATCTGGTAGGCCGGATATCTTTTTCTACTCTTATTTTTTGAGGTTACACGAAGTTTATCCAATTGTCGTGGCAAAAATCGTTAGACCAATCACGGTTAAGGACCGGATTTGGTAATCACCTTTTACGCTCGGCCATCGTCCATAAATGACAAGAACTACAAGTCTTCTTTGATCATCGATCTTTAATATAATACTCTCAGCTGTTTCCCTTTTGCATCTTATTACCGTAGTGATTACATAATTTATCCAGAATCAAAAAGATATAAATATTGGGCACATTACAAAGAATAAAGAACATCTTCCGTTTTATCTTATTTTATTGTCTTCTACTATTGTTCCGTCTTTACCTGGCCATTGGATTTCCAGCTCAGACTACGGCGACGACACAATCATTTCGCAGTTTATACTGTCGTTTTTCAGAGATTCCTAGGCTTAATCCGGATCACTTAATAGCGAAGTCGATCGGTAAGCCCAACGAGTTGCAGGGTTTGATTATAAAAGAATAAAAACCGCGTAAAAAAGGTGGCCTTTATTTCTACAACATTTTCGCCTTTTTATATCTTTTTGCTTCCTGAGGAAGTCGGGCAAAACAGAATTATCTAGAGAATGCTTGCGTAGGTTGTGGAGTACATCTCAAACATCATCAATAAGTGTGTAGTGGATCCAATTCCTTGGAGTCGTTCCTGAGGATTGGTAGCGGGAAACCTGGCGCCGACAATACATTATCCACTGTTCTACAGATAACATTGATTTGATCTGATTCATAAAGAACCTAATAGCAGTAGTGTTTGTTGCTGCGTCTTGTCTAGTAAGCCTCATGTAATCCAATAATAATTTTTGAATTGATGGATCACGTCGTAGTTGACGTTTATCATTTTGTGCATCCTACTTATTGAAGACAGACGTAGATGAGCGTACAGATAGATGTCGGTACCTAGCTCGGCTCCTTCAGACGCAAGTGAACTTGATATAATTGTAGGCCTTAGGTCAAGATACAAATTGATATAATTGCGAGAGCGCAATCACCTCTAGACACATGATATCCTTTGTCTCTGAACATATCTAAACGAAAGAAGAGACGAGTTAATCAGCTCGAGGTTTGTTATTGAAAATAGGAACATGGTCTGTATATTAAACAAACCGCTGGAAGTTATGTACATGTATTACTCAAAGTGTGCTTGAAACGTGCTCTAAAACAAAGTAAGTCCATTATTTTAGGTGCTATCAGAAGTTAATGGCACACAAAATAGGAAAATGCGGGGAGTTGGCTGAGGCACTAGGTTATGGCAGATATATCTTATTCATGTACCTCAACTTGGATAAGAAATTACTATACAGTTCAAAAGACTCTCACGCGCTCTCATTAGCTTACAGATAAGGATTAGGGCATATGTATGTTAAAAAGGCGCGGCAGACTAGGCACCTTCCAGGCCAAAAAGATCTATTTTAGATGAAAACAGTGGAAATATATATACAATGATTGAAAAACAAGTCCAAAAAAAAAGACCAGTTGCCGTTATGCTCCTTTCTGAGTTTCTATAATCTCAGCCATGGCTTCCAATACCTATAGAAAATGTCAGTCAGAATATATTCCATTTCAACGCGACGGCAATACCATTTTGATGTGGGCTCTAATTTTATCAGCGTCTGCTGAATATTTATCAACCGTGCTATAAATCTCAAAATGTGAGCACCCCGAAAAGAAAGGAAATAGAACCAGCCATCTTGACCTATCCAATTTACCTTTGCAACCGTTTCTCCTTTTTCTCAATAAAAACCTTTGCCTCATCCAGTGTAAACTGAACATGGAACCCAAATCCCACGTTGACATATATATACTGTGTGTTTGGCCTTTATAGCCGTTCAAAATTAGTTAGGTGATACTGCGCGCCATCCCAATTAAAACAGCTTACACAACTGCCTGTGCATAAAACTGTGATCCTAAATCAACCATTGTTTTCAGCTCCTTGAGATCGTGCTTTTGTATGAGATCAATTTGCGATTTGAGTTTCTGACTAAAAGTGAAGGGTGAGATCGAAAGCTTTATATGCATCAGCGAGAGCATTACTATTCCGAAAGAATATCGAATATTTCGTTACGGGCATCGAGGGTAGCTTTCAAATCAGGTTTTAGTTTCAGATTCACAAATTCGTCATATTTCTGGAGTAATGTTGACAACTCCTTGTTTTGCGCCTTGCTTGTCATTGATCGAGCTTTATTCAAGTCGAAAAGCGAAGGGAATGAAGGTGTTGTGACTCGGCTCTGATGAGAAGTGAAAGGGACAGACTTGCGGAACTTCAACTTGTTACAGCACTGAACGGACCGTAATGCTTAGTGACCTTGTATCTTTACACTGCAACTTAGTCCAGGCAGCCAGCATAGCAGATACAAGTACAGTGTGCAGTAGGTTTGATCATGGCTTTACTGATGGTTTCATGCTTGAAATAAAGCAGAGGTTTGAAGCGCTGTCTAAGCTCGCTGGTATCTGCAAGCTTTTTCCTACAAAATCTGAAGCTTATCCAAAAACAACTAGGGACTAAGCGAATAGGTTTCCGCTGAAATCGAGATACCTTCTCTTTTTCCGTGTTAAATATCATGCTCGAATCATGCTCTACGTACTTTATTTCCAAAAACTAAAGTCGCATCTTGCGAATTTACTCAGCGTGTTTAGAAAACTGAGCTTGACAGTAATAAGTCATATTGATTCCAATGATCTGTCGGCTATCGTACCCATCTTATTACAAGTGCAGCCATACATATGGAACCCTTTACTGATATTTTTTGCAAATAAGGCATCTCGATGACTCACAGTAGATGTCGAATTTCGATAATGAAAAGTTTGATTTCCTAAGGTGATACATCATTAAGAGCGTTAGATATGTCATGTTCCTGGTTGTAGACCCTAGAGGCGTCTTATAGAGGTTTGGATATTGCTTTCATTTTTTCGATCTATTTGATTGTAGTGGAAGAGAAGCGAACGACACTGAATTCACTCGTTGTGGCATTGAATACATGCATCGTGAAATTACGTCGGAAAAATACAGTATCTTATTAAGTAGAGCTGAATGCAAGGGGTTTTCAGATAGCTATTTACATTATTCATCTTGCAAACGTGTTGTTGTCTTTGCTATGCTGTTCAATCAGCGCTTTCAACTGCTCTCGATTTCGAAGTAGTTGTTGTTGTAGGTCCGGACTCAGTTGACTGTACTGACTCGCGAACTGTGGGTTCTGTAATATTGCATTGGCTTGTGCAAGACCGTTTGCATAACTAGTTGCTAGTATAATACCAGTTAAACAGAAAAGTCGAACAGAAACGTGTATTTTTGTTTTCTTTCGGTCCGTTTCATCTACCTGGCATAGGTTGTGACGATACAGGCGCCCCTTGTGCGTCGGCTGCTTGTCTTGCTTGTTCTGCTTGAAGTCGAAGCATCTCTTGATGCTGTGCTGCCTGTTCAGCTGCAACTCTGGTCTGTTCTTCCGTTAATCGCTGGCGCTGCTCTGCCAATAACTGCTTTTCAAGAGAAATTTGCAAAGAAGTAGAGTTCGCATTCTATATCAAGTTAGTATCGACGACACTTCACTTGCCAAATAGTCCATACTTTGCTTAATGCTTTAGATACTGCAGCATGCTTTGCAAACATTTCAGTTTGACATTTGAACAAATCAAGCATAGCATTATCTAAAAATTTCAGATTAAATATCTGCTATGTATTCGTCATTATCATTCTACTAACCTTGACGGTCTAGTGGTATTTTGTTTGCATCGAGGTCTCCTTTCGGGTATTGATAGATGTGATACGGGAGCAAGCGATTAATGGCGTCTTCAGTGGACTGGAACGGGGTGAAATAGTTTGGGCGAGTGACAGCTTGTTTATCTGCATCCAGAGATTCAATAAATCTACACATACACAATGAGTAAAAAGACATCGGCAGAAGGAGTACAGCTGGACCACAACCTTCTTTTAACCTCTAGTTGATGCGCCTCTTCTTCTGGAAGACGTTTCGTTAAAACGGGAAGTGATGGTAACTGACTTGTTGGAAATGCAAGTGGTTTTAGCGGATTGGGTTGTGCTGGACTGTTAGGGACTGTTAGGGTGGATGCGGCTTGTAATGATTGTTGGAGAGCTAGAAGTTGTTGCTGTGAAAGAGACTGTTGTTGAACCTGTTGTTGCTGGAGACGTTTTTTGGAGTATTTCCCAGTTTTGACGTATTTACGAGTAGTCTTAATTTCAGGCATGGATTGAAGTACGTAGTTTCCTCCATCATGTTGACTTTTCAATTGCTGCTGTTCCAACTCTTCCCTTAACTTTCTCGCTGTTTCCTTTAAGGCATCAGCTTCAGCTGTTGATGCGGATGGCAACGGTGCTGCAAATCCATTCTGCTTTGGGGCGATTGTTTTTGCTTCGGATCCAATTTTAGTGGTTGTGTTTGCCTTTGCCGCAGCTGCCATAGTAGCTGCATGTAGAGCTTGTATTTCGGATAGTAATAATTTGCGTTGTTCTTCGCCGATAGAGGAGACAGACATGTTATCAGGTAGCTTATAAATGATCTGATCCCGTTTGCGGACCATTAAGACCTTCAAACCCGCCAGAGTCAGTTGAGTAATGATTTCCTCATCTGGAGCACCAGTGATGGATTCTGTTGTGGAGGGCATCTATATTCGATGCTTAGATGAATGCTGCATATTATTGTTGCTTATCCAACCTGAGCAGAAGAGGAGCTTTCGTTGTTGTTTATTTGAGATGTCATTTAGGTAAATTGAGAAAAGAGCGCCGAATGATTCTTTTCTATGTAAGCTGGCATTATAGAAGAAGAAAGATGATTCAACCATATTAATACAGACAAAAGAAATAGAGTGATACAGAAAGAAAAGGCAGAAAAGAAGTACTTTTTGCCCCCAAGCAAAAGGTAGACTGTCGGCTTACCTTTGTAATCCCAATTTTTTTCTCGGATTGCCCGGCCTGTGTTGCGCTTTTTGCCGCCTGACTTCACACCCACAAAAATTATTTTTCATAGCAGTGTGATGACGCAGTAGCTTCAAGCCACATCCCAGTAAGGCTATATATGGAAATCTTCTGTTTGCATTGAACCTGCAGGATCTACTTTATAAAAAGCGTAAAATAGTACTAGAAGCATTTGCTACATGATAAGGTACAACAGAAACATCGCAATGGCGTCTAATCGATGATCTATAGAGACTTGAAGGTCTTTTACGGTCATGATTCTCTCTACTCAATACATTCATCCATTAAAACTGTAGGAAAAGCAGAAACTGCAACGGATAACATAACCAAAAGAGAAAGAAATGATGTAGCCTTTACTGTGTATACCCATATCCAATGTCAGTAATTAACTATGCGAATTATGAACGTTTTCATGTATAATATGTGCTCTATCTACAGCAACTCTGAAATGCTTTAATTTAATGCTTGCTGCATCTGTTAAAGAATATAGCAAGGTTGGATGATAACGAATAATCATAGTATAAGCCTAATGCACTGTTTAGAATCTTCTAACGCTCGATCGATAAGTGAAGTGAGTAGGTTGCATTAGCAACATAGCACCGGAAACCTATAGATACAATGCGTCTGCAAAGAAACAAAACCGTCTGCGTCTTTTCTGATTCTCTTCCATTGGCTGATTCATTCTTCCGTTAAAAGCAGCAGAGTATCAGTATAGCTAACGCTTGGATTATGATTTAACCGTGTGACACTTCCGCAGTATCAAGTTTCAAGTACAAGTGGATTGGATCTAAAGTAGCAGTGCCTGGAGTTCGCAGTACTATGAATGCCATGTTTAACATGACGATGCTCAAGATGCATGTGGCAACTCCGAAAGGAAACTTTTTGACTCCCAGACGAGTCTCAGGGTTCAGATTACCGCACAAAGGTGCTTCGAGGACGGTTTTCTTTCTCTGCATTCCAAAGCTGGGTTGCCTAACCCAACATGACCGAGCGCCAAGAGCGAAGTGAAGAGAGAACTCCTCCACAAGACCATAAACCTATCAATTTTCGCCATCTGTTTGGTCGACATGTGCATTGCCAAGGCAAGGACGATAGTTTTGCTGATACTGTCATACTAGCCTTATGGAGACCGGTAGGGCTAGGCTTGCTACTCGGCGTGCCGCTTGGCCTTGCCTTTTACAAATTCATTGTGGGGAAAAGATACCCTACCGCTGCTCATATCCCTCCTGAAGCATTTACAAGACGTCAAGTGATACGCGGCAAAGTCATATCCGTAGGTGACAGTGACAATTTCAGATTGTATCATACCCCTGGATTGGGTTGGGGATTATGGCGAAAAATACCTACAGCGAAGAAAGGTATATAAAACATGGGCAAAACTAGGGCCATCCACGCTTCAAGAACAGAACTAAAAAGCGAAATTGATGCAAATGCAGAATTGGCAAAGCAAACGATCATGGTTCGGTTAGCGGGAGTGGATGCTCCGGAGGTAGGGTATTATTTTTCCTCTATTGCGACGGACAACAAGATCGGAAAGATTTAAATAAACCGCTGGTTTACAATGAAAAGGGTGCCCATTTTGGTATGCCCGCGCAGCCATTTTCAAGCGAATCCAAGCAATTCTTAACAGATATGGTACACGGCCGTCATGTTAAAGTGCAACTTCTGAAACGAGATCATTATGGTCGTGCGGTAAGATTGAGATTGTCTTCTCTATTTTGATTTGCATATATTAATGTGGAGAAGGTGGCCATGGTGAATGTCCGGAAACCGCCGTTTTTCCTGTCCAAAAACGTCTCTGTTGAAATGTTGCGGGCAGGACTTGCAAGCATTTACGTTGCCCAAGGGGCCGAGTATGGTGGCATGTCAAGTACGCTTGAGAAAGTTCAGGAAAAGGCCAAGTAAGACAGAACGAGTTATTATCATGGTGAACACTCACTCTTATCCAAAGACGCCGTCGCCTAGGTATCTGGTCAAAAAAATCTTTTGTTTCACCGGGGGATCATAAAGCCAAGTAAGCCAAGTCGATTGGGTTTATCATTGTACTGAAATATATGACCATAGGTTCTTACGTGGTGTGAATAAAGACAAGGACTAGCGTTGATATTCGGATACCGTTGCTTAGAAAGTTGGAACAGTACACTTAGACAAGTTTCACTACTGTACATACGTACGCCTTTTTACTTTTCCCGACTCAATTCTCGCTTTGCTAATATTCGGTCGCTATATATACTATTTTACGTGTTATCGTTTTGTTTATTTCTCAAAGTGTATGCATTCTATGCACTTTTACTGTAATTAAGCTACTTTTTCTGTAACAAAGTTCGGTAATAAGGAAGCAGGCCCCGTTTGTGCGGTAATAGAAAAAAAAAGATTGGGTAGATTCAGATATCTGAGAGCGATTCAGGCGGGCACTCTGGGAAACCATAGAGCGGGGCCGGTTATAAACACAGCAAAACCTCTCAGGCTAAATAGACGTTTATACTTAGTTTTGTTTGACGTCAAACTGGATGGTTCTTATATCGGATCCTCGTAGAACGGCACGTGGATAAGTGCCCATGCTGGTTTCCAGATCATCGACTCTGAAACGATGATTTTCGGAGTCAGTTGCTCGTAGATGTCCTTGGACACGAATGTTGTCATGTAAATCAAACACAGCTTTCGGAAGTGCCTTGGTTATATGAAGGCATAACTGTAGGTATCTGCTTCGTAAGGTTTCTTGAGGTTCGGTCATGGCGTTAAGAAACAACTGCTGTGGTGGCTTTTCTTTTTTCCTTTTGCTTTTTTTCAATTTTTTGGTGAATTTTTTTTTCTTTCGTTCTTTGACGTTTTGGGAAGTTCGCCAACTTTCCCTTTGGGGTCGCTTTTTTACGTATTGTAATATCGTTATGTCGTACTATCCATATCAAGCCCCGGCGCATCCGTTGTCGGATACGCCAGCCACCACAGCCAACTCCTCCTCTATCATGAATACTGCTAATCCACAGCCCATCATGAACCATGGTTTACCACCGTTGCATCATCCCGATCTTCCCGAAGGAGCTGGTCACCCACGACCCAAACGCAAGCAAGTAAAAAATGCATGCAGTAAGTTGTCGTCTGTCGCCTCCTTTTCACTTTTTGCCTTTCTTTTTTTTTGTCTTGTATTCACCTGGCCCGTTATTATGTAGCAAACTGTCAAAAAGCCTGCAAAAAATGTGATGATGCAAGACCTTGTCCGCGCTGTATAAAATACGGTATCGCAGATACTTGTGTTAATTCCGTCAGAAAAGAGCGCAAAAAGGGGATTAAACGTGGTCCATACAAGCGCAGACAAAAGCTGGGTGAGAAAAAAGGAAACTCTAGAAAATACGCGAAAAGAAAACTGAACCGATAGACTAGACGATAGACCGAACGGACATAACGAAGGACAGCAACCGCAACCTTCGCAAGGCCCTTATGCACAAGCTGCCTTGCGTGCTCCACCTATTCCGTATGGTTACCCTAGCAATCTGAATCAGTATGGTCAGCATTATGATCCTTATGGACATTACGCAGCGTATCACAAGGATCAAATGATGCCACAGTCTTACGTCGTCAGTTATCCTCCCATGGGCTATCCCGTGTTAGTTTCTGGAGATAACAACAACAACGCCAATGGCAACGGCAGCAGTGATCAGCAGCAGCAGCAGCAACAACAACAACAGCAACAGCAACAACAGTCGTATCCACCTTCAGCTGTTACTCAACAACATTTCAACGGCATGATGCAGCATCCGCGTCCATTCGCAGGTGGACCTTTTAGTCCAGAAAACGCGCAGATGCATTATCATCATCAGCAACAGCAACAGCAACAACAAGGACAACGATCAACTCCTGAAGCCAAAAAAGAACATGATTCTCAAGTCAAGTCCGAACCGATGACACCTGTTCCAAGCACATCCGGCGCTTCGAGTGCTCCTGCGGTTGCTACTGAATCTGCTGAGGATGAAGAGCGTTCCAAGTTTGCCCTTCTTTCTAAGCTATGTTCTGCAGCACTTCATCAAGACCACAGTCACTCTGAATCCAACAATTCGCAGCAACAGTCATAGTGTTCTATTTTCTTTTTCCTTGTAAATGAAAACAAAAGAGACAGAGAGAGAGACAGACAGGAGGCATCGTCAGAACGTAATTGGATAGTACTGGGTGACGTGTTCCCTTTAAAATGAACTTTTTTTCTTTATGTTATGTTGAAATAGATAATCCTGTCGTGGAAAAGAAAGAGAGACAGATTCGAAGGTGTGTATTTTGATCTACCGCGCTTGTTGGCCCCATGACATTTTTTGCAATTCGGAGTTGACATGTCATGCTACTTCTTCAAGGACCGCAAAGAGCTTGCTTGCTAGTTTCATAGGATGAAAGTTCATCTTGTATGACACCACATGATGGATTTGAGATAGGAAATAGTTTAGCACCATGCGATAATATCTGCTCATATGTTTTGCTTTTAATTATAGTGCTGATATTGCGTACATTGAGACAGAAGCAAAAGCCGAGAACTCGCACTTTTCTGTAATTTTTGAGGTTCCCCTTCGACGTGTGTGCGCCATTGCTAAAATTAAGTCGCCGTTTTGCGATTACACACAGTTTAACTTGCATGCAAAAGAAACAGAACGGTCCTGTTCACTCACACTCTGCATATGAACAAACTGTGAGAACTTCTCTTTTGTTATTTTTTTTTTTTAAAAAAAATGACGAATAGCGCTTTTTCTTTTGTCTTTTTACTTCCATGAAAAAGGAATTACAAGAAATACTACTGTTAAAAGGTCGTACAAGCTCATTGGTATTTTGCGTCAATGATTGTCCATGTGTCACAACGATATCCATTGGTCAAGTCTTTGTGGAAGTAAGCGGGTGGAAGGGGGAGCAAGGGAAAGGCAAGACTGCAAAATGAAATGAAAGCAAAGCGTCGTGATGGTCAAGCCACATAGCAGATCCCACCCGAGGCTTTTTATTTTTCCTTTTCGTTTCTTTGACAGCGATTTGAGCGATGGTGCCATGGTAAACGCATCACGTGTACAGTTGTTACACGGGATGATGGATCAAACAATAATTGCAGTTCTTCCCTAAAAGAAAAAGGTTTGTAATGTAGCAAGGACGTGGATGACAAAATATTCTCCTTTTCCTCCATCGCTAGGGCTAGCTCATATGCATAAAGTAAAATACGCACAAAGGTATGTGTATGTCATTTGGGATGTACCATCATGATCGATCATTTTTGGGGGAGGAGGAGGAGAGGGGAAGGGAAGCGGGGAAAATAAGGGGGGCTTTGGAAAAGCTTAATCGAGCAATGCCGAACTATCTGCTTTTCTTTAAAAGTGATTAGTGGTGGGAACTGCATAGCATGGTGATTCATGTGATGAATAGTGTTTTTCCCTTTTTAGTCCTCTTGAACAAGGTAACTTATTCCGTCGTTGACAAGTCTTCACTTGTGCTGATTGTACCTTTCAATCAGATATACATATCTCACATTGGAAAAGGAAGATATATATATAAAGAGGAACTCAAGGCTACACTGAACTTCTCCTGGTAATGGAAAACGTGTAGTAAAATGATGTCATAAAGAAAAAAAGGTTTCGTTAAAAAGTAGAAACGAAATAGGTGCGTGCATGAACTAATCTAACCCAACCAAACAGAAAGCCTTGCCCAGATGAGTAGGAAATGACAAGCTACTGAAGTATTACATCCAAACTTACTTGACCTCACTTTTCCTCTAACTCTCTCTTTTAAATCGGAGCAAGAAAAGCAATTAGAGAAAAAAGGCTTTCAGCCCGTCTTTCACCCTAATAGGTCGGTAAAGCAAAACGTAAAAAAAAAAAAGAAAGCGGAGAACGGGGGAAATAGAGATAGAGGATAGGAACTCAAGGTTCAAAACAACGCAAGGTTATATAGATTGGATGAAAACTTGGTTGTAAAAATTCTGGAACAGGGCGATTATCACAAAGCATAGTTCAAAAAGAAAGGAAATGGCGACAAACTTAGCCAATGATTATGGATAGAGGGTAGCTTTTCCTAGCGTGTGTGTCTATCGATGTGTATGTGTGTATGTGTTGTTCAACTGAGATGAAACAATGGGGGTGATACGGGATTGACTATCATCACTAGGACGATAGATGTTACTTTATCTCTATGTCTGTCTTGCCAGTCTCTCTCTCTCTCTCCCACGTACCATACTAAGCCTTGCTTTTCATGCGACTAAGGTTCGGTTGTGTGTTATCGTGTCAGACCAGGATTCTCCGCTTGTATACATTTTGAATCTCAGCTAGCGATGTCCCCATCGAAGTTCTATTTCTCTGGAGATAGCTATTGCTTTGGTTAACGTCGCACGAATAACACGAAATTTACATGGAAAGAAGACACTTGCATGGTGTCTTGATTGCTGCCATTTTAATTAGGAAACAACATGCTTATATGAGGATGTGTTTTCTTTTTATTTCATTCCTTCTTTTTTGTTTATATTTTTGACATATTTCTTGTTTCCGAAATTGGGATCAGACTCGGGTGTGGAAGGGCTGTCTCAATTTGAGATTCCGGCACCCTTTTTGTGCAACGCTCGGTGGCACCGGCTTTTTTTTTGCTTTTCCCTTTCACTTGCCTTGCTGGTTATATATAAAGTTGCCATATCATCCCTCACTCTTTTCCCTTTCCTTTTCCTGCCCAAAGCTTTGGCACACACGGTCCCCCCTTTCTACCTACTCATTACACACGAGAACCCTTTCGATTTTACTTGGCATTCTCCCATCTTTCTCTATCTCTTTCTCTCATATATACATATATATTTGATTGAATCCCATTCTCAACATGCCTGTGCCAATTGAATACACTTCGTTTCGGCGGATGAGTACTATCACCGTGCCAAAGCAAGACATACAATTTGAGTAAGTTTTCATCTTTTTCCTTTTCTTTCTTTCTTGTTGCTTTGCCCAGAAACAAAACAAAGCAATGCAGTTGAATGAAATGCATTCTCCGTTCCTCTTGTTGCCAAAAACTAAAGAAAATAATCATCCAAACAAAAAACAGTTCGTATGATTTTCAACTCTGTCAGCCTCAGACAGACGTTAAGGATACCTTTGAATCGAGTGAATTAGAAGCAAGTTTTTGCCGTGATTTTGCTTGTTGTGGGTTGATCCTGAACGATCTTCATGATCTATTGCAACACTATGAAGAGTGCCATGTTCGATTGGAAGACGATGATGGCAGTCTTTATGATGATGATTCCGCAGGACCTTGGTCGCCTACCTCCCTGAGCTTTTCATCTGATAGCCCCACTACCGCACCCAGCAGCCCCACCTTGACTGACGACCTTCTGTCGTCAAGTACAACCACGAGTGGTAGTGACATTCACACCCTCAAGAAGAAGGCGGCCGCCTATCTTTCTGATCTGTACAACACAACTGGAACGGCATCCCCTGCAACGCTAACAGTTCCCGCATCCACTTCCTGTGGTTTTAACGATCACAACGGCGATATCCACGGTGGTCTTGTGGATGAAGATGCTGCTGCTGCTGCCGGTGCTGCGGCTTCGACGACTAAAAAGTCATCTGGCAAGAAACGATCCTATACACAGATTTCCAGCAATACAACGAATGCGCTGGATCTCTTAACACAGTCGGCTGTTAAGAAACTTGCATTGGTTGCTAACGGTGACATTCCTACACCAAGTGGCATTTTGACGGATGGAGATTTCCTGGCTCAAGCAGGTGCTCTACTGGCCACAGCAAATATGAGTATGTATCTCGTCTCTTTTTTTTTTTAGTCTTTCACATGCCAAATCCACATTTATATAAACGCAGTCCCTTTTTTTTAGATATCCATGCCGATAAGCCCTACAAATGCCCAGTTCCTGGATGCGACAAGGCCTACAAGAATCCAAACGGGTTGAAATATCATAACCAGCATGGTCATTGCAATCTTGTATCGGATGAAAATGAAAATGTTGCTTCTAAACCTTATCAATGCACGATCGGCGATTGCGGCAAACGGTACAAGAACTTGAATGGTTTGAAGTACCATATCGAACACTCGCATATGGCAGTTCTCAACCACACCCTGGCTGCATTTGGATCCTCCCTCTTTAGTGGTTCTTCTTCAAACCTCCAGATAAGTGAGCCAGCTTCTCCTGTGGATTCACCGGGGCTTTCCGATACCTTACTTTCCTCTCTTTTTTGAAGAAAACCAGAAAAAAGGAAAAGTAATCCTGTATATTGTATACTTACGCTCTCTCTTCGTCCTCTTAACCCAAGCACACTTGTCAGCGCTGCTCCCATATTTACCTCTTGTGTTTTTCCAGGAGACATACTACGCAAGCGGGTCTCTTTTTTTGTTCGTTCACCTCATGTATACTTCCTCTTCTTTCTCTTTTTTCGTGCCTGCTTGCTGGGTTTTTCCGTTGTACATAACTTGTTCCAAATTTCTTTACCCATGTCGTCATGGAAAAAAAATCCGAGGTTATGAAAAAAAGTTCTTATTTTTGATTTTCCTTTTCATTTTATTGTTATTATCCTCTTTCCAAAATAAAAAGTACGAATTATCAATGAAAATGAAAAGGTTGTCAAGGGGAAAGGGAAAAAGCATAGAGAAGCATACAATCCGTTGGGGTGACACGAAGGCATGATGTCCATTGTCATGGCGGTGAAATTGCCCAGCGCTTGTGTTACACAAAGCGAAAGCCACGTTATGGTGATCGGACAACATCCAAACTCCTTCATCCAAACGTGTTTATTTCTTTTCTTTTCGTTTGCTTATTGCATTTGTTCCGTACAGTAAAAAGCGTCTTTTCTCCGTTGATACGAAAATAGGTAGGTAATTGGTATCGTGCAAAATCAACCTATATCCTCTCATTTGCTGCTAATTGTTTTGCTTATTTTTACAAGGTCAGAAATGAAATGGAATCTCAACCAATAGAATGCGCAATTTGGCTTTGCCCTCTGTTTTGCTGGGCAAAATGTTGGGTTGTACACGAATGATTTAGCTTGAGTCATCATTAAAGTGGTCATTAAGACTCCGTATCCATCAAAAGCTCGAAATGAAAAAAAGCAAAGCGGAAAATGGTCGGAATGAGCGCAAGGGTCCTTCCCACTTTGAAATGGGCGAATAGAAGGTGTCACACCTAAAGGGAAGGAGAGTTTTTTCTGCATTTTGACGGGTATTCAATTTTTGACGCAATAAGTCGCGTGGTCAAAAAGTGAGCAAAATATGCTTTAATTTGTTTCTGTCAAACGAAAAAACAATTGCATAATATGAAGTAATTCATCCATTGTTTTGTTTCACATCGATTATAAAAGACTGATAAAGTCTGCTCGGCTGGGCTTTCATCAGATAAATTTAATATGGGTTGTCCTTGTAAAGGAAGCGATAATATTTGCGTGTAAGTGATCCATTTTCTTCCCTATTCCATTTGAACATTATTGACTTTGGAGATACGGGTAAAAGATGCCGAAGCGGCGGATGCAACTGTGATAGCAACTGCGATTGTACTGATTGCAAAGCCAAGCATAACCAGGCTTGCCAATGCAAGGGAACTGGTCAAGGATGTAGTTGCGGAAGCCATTGCACTTGTGGTGGCCAGTAAAAAGAAACGAACCAACAGCTTTATTCCAAAGCACATTAACTACCACAAAAGCATAATAGCGTGTTACTCCGTTTTCGTTTCTTTCTATTCTTTTGTCTAATTACTTTTTCAGACTTCAATTGATTTTATCTTAAGCAAATAAAACAAAAACTTGGAAAAATGCATTTGATATAGTTAGATGAACCGATAGATTGTTTAACTGAAGCAGCAGCCAAGGAACGTTGAAAGTTTGTCTTCGTTTTTTATGATGTTGTTTCTGAATTGAGCGTTTAAAGCACTATGTGGTTCCATGTTTCTGTCTGGCTTTACATTAGCCCGTGTGCATTAAAGACATGTACCGGCATAGCAAGTTAAGCTTACTGTTTTGCAGTGCAATTAGTCAATAACCTTCGCTTTTTTCCTTCGGAAAAAATAGAAATGTTCGTACCGTTTTTACGCCAACAATAAACATATCAGTTAAACAACGTCGTTAGGGTAGTTTAATTGTCAAGGTTTGCTATACAACATATGAATAACAGTTTGGGAGGCAGACAGTGTGCTTTGACAGTCCAGTAGCGTTCTGGATTTGAACATCCTTTTTTCTTTTGGGTAACTGCTGCGCCCAAAGAATACCATGACAAACACGCCATTACCGCCATGTTTGCATAAGTCGCGTTGCATATTGCACATCGATCTCGGTTAGTCTGTCCATGTCAAATGCTCATTTGTGACTAACTATGCCTCAATGATCAGATTGCTTTTATTGTCAAGTAGGTTGGTATGCATACTTCATTAGAAGATCAGGTGTCTTAATATCAAAGCAAAGAGGAAGTCAGATTAGGGCTGTCGCGCGATGAACCAGTTGCAGTACAACAATGGGACAGTCTTATAGCGGGTGAGTTGTCTCGTTATGATAGACATCTTTATCACTCATACAGCACCACCATGGATCTAGTGAATTATACTGCGAGAAAATTTGGAATAACGCGATTAGGGACCACTGCGAAAGAAGCAAAGAGAATGTGTCCTGGTAAGTGAGCAAAATCCGAATTCAACAGCTGCCAGTCATCCCGTCTAAAAAAGAGGAGAATTTCAGAGTTGAAGTTGGTTCATGTAGCAACCTATGCCGAGGATGATCCTAAACCTCGCTATTATCCATCACCCGACCGAGCCACGCATAAAGTTTGTCTCGATCCTTACAGAGAGGCGTCAAAGAAGATCTTGGCGATCTTTGGAAAATACGCGTCCAAGATCCAGAAAGTTGGTCTCGATGAAGCTTTTATTGACGTCACATCCTATGTGAACGAACGTCTAGCGGAAACGTATCTGAGCCAGTCAGAACTGTTGGCAAAGGTGGATGACACCGTGTGTGACGTACCGATAGACTGGGACTCGCTTGCGATCACGATAAGATCAAAGGAAGAAGAGGGAGAGGAAGGACAGGATTCAGCGGGGACAAATTGGGCACGTACCACCTGGTCTGACCTGCAACTGGCCATCGGAGCTGAGCTTGCTGGCAGGATACGGAAACAGGTGTTTGACGAACTACATTACTCGTGTTCTGCTGGTGAGTCTTTCTTCCTTTCCTCCCACCGATCGATTGACGAAAAACCATCTATAAAGGAATTGCCCATTGTAAAGTTGCCGCGAAGTTATGTTCAAGCATGAATAAACCTAACAAGCAGGTGAAGAAGGCTTCACAAAACAGGTCAACGGAAGAATTAAAAATTAGGTCTTTTTAGACTATACTCCGAAATGTAGCGCTTGTTGAATTTATGAAAGAGATACCATTCACAAAAATACGCAACTTGGGAGGGAAGCTTGGACACGAAGTCCAAAACGAACTGAACATCGAAAAAGCGGGCGACTTATGGTAATTATGACTTGGACGATAAAAAATGAATAAAATGGCTGACAGGAATTAATAGGAAGTATGACATGAAGGATCTACAACAGAAATTCGGCCAGTCCACAGGCTCGTGGTTGTACAATATTGCGCGCGGTATCGATAATGAGGAAGGTAAGTGTAGCCAATGTTTAAATTAAATGTTTTAACTTTTTGGTGTCTCTGTGAAAGTTATTATCGCAAAAGAACCAAAATCTCTTATGGCAGCCAAATCCATGAATCCGTTCATTTCTACGGAGAGGGAGATGCAGCGATGGTTTACAATATTGGGGTCTGAGCTTTACAATCGTATTCTAGCGCATTTTGAAGAGTACGGATCCTGGCCAAAAACTATCTCGGTAAAAAATCCCAATTTTTTATAAGCAAAAAGAAGAAAATATGCATGGTTAAACAAAGCCCATTAGATGCATGTTCGCTCAAGGCAAAACACTGCTAGCCTGTCGAAGGCTTGTCCGATGTTGCGAAGGAGCGAATTGAAAAGCGCAGGTAAAACAGAAAGATTTTTGTGCAACCCTACCAATCACGATATCGGCGTTGCCGGGACAGATCGTCTTTCGCAAAAGTTTCGGGAACTCTTCAACATGATCGAGGATCCGTATCCCTGCATCGGATTGTCATTCCAGGCTTTAGGTCTTTCCCAGGATGAGTCGGTGACGTCCCATACGATATCAAAATTTTTTGGCAAAGGTCGCCTATCTGATGGAAACGAAACGTTTGCTTCGACGTCGCACAAGCCTAATCCACCTACGAATTGTATCACAAGCTTTTTTGCTAAGGAGGCCAAACGCGAAGAGGAAGGCCCGTCCACCAGGTGGACATGTGACAAGTGTCTTCGATCTATACCTTATGCTGATATTCCAGAACATACCGACTATCACTTCGCCATGGAACTGCAAGAGCAGGAACGAGTCATGAGTAATAATTATGATAATAATAATAGCCATTCTACTACTTCTACTGGGGATCACCCAGAGCCGGTGCGGAATGAAAAGAGGAAACAGGAAGATGATCCAGATGGATCAACAAAAAAGCGTAAACGGCAATCTTTTTTTCAGTCGCGGTCATGAAATAATCTTTGTGTATATTTCTTTTTCTTTAGAAAAACAAAATAGTAGTAGTAGCTTGATTCATATAATTCGTATCATACTATATATCGTATCTGTCCTTGTATTCTTTTTAGCTGGGTGTATACTAAGATGGTTTTGGATATAGTGGGTTAGTTGAGAAACACTTGTAGGGTAATAGAAAAGTTTTGAAATAAATAAGAAAAGAGCTTATAAAGTTCCAGGGTACGAGGTCGTGTATACGTTGGTTAATGATTTTCGACTGCTGTTTGATTCGTGGATAGAAGAGACTCTACTGCTGTTTAAGTCCATTTCGTCGTCCTCTTTCTGACCACCGCTCGCAAATCGACTATTCCTATAACTGGATGTAGTATGCTCAGTCTGGGTGACGTATGCTTGCATATCTTCCTCTATTTCGCTTGCGAACATATACTGGCTTTTTTCCGTCGATGGATGACCTTGCGATCGTTCCTGTGTGTTGTGCTCGGCGGAGGGTGACGAATTCGGATTTGGCGTAGGATCGCTATGGTAATTATCTTTAGAAGTTCTCGCCGATGGGTTCGTCGTGACCTAAGCAATTTTTTTTAAAACGAAATGAAAGGGGTTAACAAGAAAGTTTGGGCGCACTATGATTAATCTGATTTACCCAATGAACCGTAGCTAAATTGATGGTTACATCAACAACGCAGCAGGTTAGACACATCAAACCACGCTCTCGGCCGTTGAAAAGAATAATCGTAAGGATATTGGCGAAAGAGACAAGTAAAGTGACTATGGAGGCGACGAGGGTTCGTTTGGCGACTTCATGAAGACGGGATACTTTCCATTCGGTCTTAACGCTTCTTCCGACTTTCATTAAAGGCCTTACGAAAAGAATTGTCATATAGAGATTGAAGACCTAAAATAAGAAAGATTGTTAGGTTATCATTTTCAAATTAACATTCTATTCTTTCTCGATCCCATACAAAATCGTATACCTAACAAATCGTAATTTCAATCATTAGTTTTCTTCTTTCTTTTTGGTTATAAATGTTTATTTTCTTTCAGTATGTATACTTACAAGCAGTGGAACACTTGCCACGGGTTCCAAGCCAATATAGCACACGCCATCTGCTTCCAAGTCGATGATATGAAAAACAAGCTACATAATTAGTTAGATCGTAAATCAGCGGAATTGAATGAATTTCCAGATTGTTTCGTTACCATGAGGGTAAGGATCCCGACGTAAGGCGTCATCAGAAGACAGTGGAATCTGTAAGATAGTGTTTGCCATCTAGATTGTCGAGCTGCTGACACGACCCAGACCTTTTCGATCAGCCTTTTAGATACTGGGTAAGTTTCATAAAAAAATGGTGCTCTTTGTTTTTCGTGCAACGCAGGCGGGATTTTTCACTTACCAAGTGTAAATGATCATTTTTGTCGAGGAATAGAATATATCACAAGCCATCTGGGTCAGGAAGCACGACGTGTAATTTCCTTTTCAAAAAAAAAAGTTGTCGCGATAAGCCAAAATGTCAAAAACGATCATATCAAAATTAAAGATTTTGTTTATTCTTTTTTCTTTTGGTCGCTTTTTTACCATCGTTCGTGGACACCAAGATGATAGCCGAGAATGTGAAAGTCCAAGAGCAAATATAAAGTAAAACGACAAGCCATCGCGAGTAACTAAGATATTTGAACTGGACGTCGTACGTCTTGATGGCGAATAAAACAGCCATGATGGAGATACATAATAAAGCCACAAGAAGAGAAGCTAACTCGGCCCCATCCGGTTGTGAGACTACATTTTTGAATGCTGATGGATCAAAGTTATTTCCCATCGTTGGGCTTTAACTTCGAGAAGGAAAAAGGAAGAAGAAAAAGAAATGTAGGAAGGGGGGATTGTTAAAGAGAAGAAGGAGAGAAACGTTAAAAGAGAGTAAGAGATGAAAAAATGTATGTAAAATTCGGCTCCGTCAAATACCCAACCGAGACACACAAAAAAGAAGATGTGTGCTTTTTTTTTTTCATTACACAAGTCTACTTGGGTTCAACAACTTTTATGCTGTGTTGTCCGAATTACACCATTTTATACTGACAAAACATTCCCGCTAAATTATAGCTTCTTGACTATAAAACGGTTGAAGCGCTCTTTCTTTCCGGAGATCCAGCTCATCGTCTTGGTAATTGTCTTTGTCACGGTTTCCTGCTAACCTAGTCATTTCCCACGCAAACATACACATTCGATCAATGCCCAAATCAGGGTTTGAAGTGAGAATAAAGAATTTCGTTATTTAGTAATATTGAATTTCGACATTTTCTTAAAAATGAAGAGCTTTCTTTTACTTGCACACCTCTATTCAATTCCCCCTTACTAAATGCTTGCTGTTATTCCTTCCTTTATTCTAGTAGTGTGCTAAGTCGGCATTGCTCGTAATCATTTCTATCGTAGTGAATTCTTTAAATCCAAGTGAAATGGCATTTCGTGGCTTTGGTTTTGTATAATCTTATCGTTTCTCGTGTGGTCCAGATCTTGATGTGTCACAAGATCCTCCTTATAACGTTACCAAACTGCAACAAGAAAAAATATAAATTCATCTTCTTTTCTGACAATGTTAATCATTCGAGACATAGACAGAAATAACTCTTTGTCCTATCTCAGCAAATAAGGAGATATGGCGCCAACGCTTGAACAAAAACAACGAGAAACCATAGCGGGGCCCCGGCCGAGCTAAAAAGATCTGACGTTGAATAAGGATTCTTACCGAGTCTTTTTTACACCAGTTTTTTTTTTCATGCTGTTACCTTAAGACACCGCCCAGCCAAAATTAGGCATCCAGTACCGGAACATTGGTACCATGCTCGGCTCAAAAACGCTAAACCTTAGGGTGCGACTTGTAATATATGCTCGGTAACACACGTGCTCCCTTTTGACACCGTCTCCAAATTGTTCTTTTTTGGTTTCCGCAATCCAACAAAAAAGATGAGGAGTGAATCAATAGCTGACTACGAAAATCAGGAGCTTACAAAATTCGGAATTAAACTTTTATGTGTGAGACAGATCAAAGAATTGACACAGCACCAATGTCCTATTGGCCGTCATTGAGTTTGTAACGAAAATGCTTTTTGGCTTATAGATCGTGCTGCATCTGGAAAGATCTAGCTATTTGGTTCAAAACAAAGGCAATCATATAACAGCCTGCTTCAAGCCTGATACATAACAAAGCTCTATATGGAATAGTTTGGACTATAGGAAGCTAAACAATTTTGTCACTAACACCATTCGAAAAGCTAGTGGACAGATTGGCTATTCGCCTTATTTTTACAACGTTGTCTCAAAAAGATCAATTATGCATATAAGCTTTAGTGCATTAACAATAAGGGGGTCAACTCGTGTTTACTGAAAATTTCACGTTGTTCACACTTTTTTTAGTGCCATAGGCGTCGTTTCCAAGAATTCCCGATGTAACAATTCCTGTTTAGACAACATGAAAAGTGTTGAGATCATACAAGGGCAGATTCAGAACACGGTTGGATAATATGAATGATACGCAACGTGCACGAAATCTAAGAATACAGGTAACACACCCCTTGTTTTTTGATTTCAATATAGACTAGGATTTGCGTTCATTCCTTTGAAAATCTTTTCAATAATGAAAGCAAGTTCGATGGTATCAGTCTGCTCCTGTTAAACATGACGAGGAATCTGTTTCCTCTTCAGGAGTGGCTATGGTACTATTGAATGGTTGTATATTGATTTATACAGACCAGGAGGAGGTATAAAAGAAATTGGTATGCAAAAGACAGGCTTAGGATTTTGATGCCATTTCCATCAAGATACTGAATGATAGTGATTTTATTAAGAGATCTAAATGTCCAAGAGAATATCTTTGATGTAATCGAAGACTGTCCTCTCCTTTTTCTTTCTCGGTCTAGCTAAAATCGGAGATCCTTGATGACAACAATTTCGCTGAAGCAAATGGGACATCGATTGCAGATCTTTCGAAAATTGTTCAGCTATCCAATTCATTGTAGCTAAATCCAGAATGAGTAAATTATGTAGCAAATCTATGGCCCACACTATTTGGACAAAGATGCTGTTGATATTGGACGGCCAAGTGCAACAGATACAAAGCCAGATATAGTGAACATTATTATTATGCTTTTGCGCTTCTTTTTTGGAACAGTCTGCTCTTGTGCTCAAAAATTTCTTTTTGGTTATGTTAATTATGGAGCAAGTAAATGGCATATATATACACTGTTCTAAACGGAGCTTTAGAATATGGGGGGTCATTACCGCTAGTCGCACTAAACAGACGCTACAATAAAAAGAAACTAAAATTATAAGATTAATAGTTAGCACAGGCAACGGGTGCTTCCATGTACGAGCTTATAATGATCTTATACTTTGAGTTGCAATAGTTAATTACGAAAGCATACATTGATATGCGTCTACCAGTAAACATTAGACGTGCTGCATAAAATCTGCTACAGCTGCTAAACACGAAGTGACTCTTTCCCTCGAGCTTGGAATTTTCAGAAGCCCGATCTTTAGTTTCTTGGACGATTATGGATATCAAACACAACACCGATCTTTTCCCATGGTTCGAGTGATACCGACCAGAAAATTCTTAGGACATAACAACCGCTCACATGCTCACGACGAGACTGACCCTCGGCAAATGACCTTTAGAATCCTAATGCAACTTGGTTAGTAAGGTCGTAGTGACGTTTCGTGAAATAGATCGGTACACATATGAAATGGGATACGTCGCCACAGATATTTAGCGCTTGGATGAGTATCATTATTGTTAAGTGCGTTGATATCAACAAACGCGCCTTCCTCGTAAATATAATGGACTGGAAATGATAACAAGCCCTCATATTTGGTACTCATCAGACATGCAGTGTTGTTCATTGCAGTTACCTTCCGACGCCGGGAGGGTAATGTCATACGCCTTGTTTCAATGCGACGATAACGCTGTTCTTGCACGATACTCAATTTTCCCATCCTCGTCAGCAACAATAGACGATAAAAAGCCAACATGGTATGAGTAGCAACAGGAAAGCTGCTGCTCTGCTTTTGACCAGTCAATGAAAATTGATTTTAGAGCAGACATATTACCATACCAAATTGTTACCGGGTAAAGACATATAACTAATCTGCATTTTTCCTATCTAGCTTATTTACGTGGAAATGATTTCTTCCTACAAAAAAGCAATCCGATTATCCGCGCCTATTGCCAGATATGTGTGATGACGATGGTTATTATGAAAAATTGCCTCTCAACCTCTGTATCTATGCATGCACTATCCAGTCAAGAACGTTCTAACCAAGCTGGGTCTGTACTATTTTCTTCTACTACACAAAACGGCAAACAACAAGTTACTCCAGGTCAAACCAGTGCAAAGGCAGCAGGGTTTACTCCGGATTGAAAAGCTTGTAGTTTCGGAAGGAACAGTAGATGATATGCAGACGGCCATTTCAGTACTCGAAAAAGAATGAAAGAAATGGACTAAAATAAGCAATAAAGAGAGGAATACCAATCTAAAAATAATGGGCACTACTCAATGTGCAGGGAGAAAAGAAATGAACAAGCACAAAGGAGTTTGCACAGCTTTGAAGAGAAGGAAAATGCGAACAAGGCTTCTCCGGCATAGACAAGGAAAGTATACCGGCAAAAAAGAATCTGTTCTACGATCATCTTGCGGGCAAAATCAGTTGAAACAAACCCTTCCAGTTCAGGAATAGCTGCTGTTTGTCCGTCTCACGTGGCTATCCCAGAGAACCAATACTTACATTTCGCCTATTTGACCACAATGAACGCTCATTTAGGGGAGTGGTTCAAGTCATAGATCTAGTGAAAGTACAGTTAGCTGTGCCATCACCGAACCAAAACTGATTAAAATCGTTAGATATATCTTCGGCAGATTAAACTATCGAGATCTGAGTTTTACTAAAGAGTTAAAGAATGATATATCGAATTTAGTTTTCTCTTGTTTTGCTTTTCTTACCTGTCCTTTGCTTGCTCCTTTTAAGATAAACAAACTTAAAGTGTTATCTAACATGTTTACACCGATTAGAATAAACAAATAGTAGCATTGGAAGACTAATTTCGAATAAGCTTGCGTTGATTAATCACTGATGCAAAAAGAATCTTCACGTTATTGCATTGATCGAATTCCAGGTTTTATCACAATAGACGACATGTCATGTTTACTGGTTCAAACAGTAATTAACATTGCTAAACACCCCGCAAGTTCTTCCCCCCCAAGATGATTATGAGTGGAACGTTAGGCCAGCTATGAATCGGTATTCTCTTCCGGCGAAAAAGAAGCGGCGGAAATAGTCATGTACGATATATAGGTATACATGTAATATGCGATCGCTTTGGTTCCGATCCAATAGTAAACTGTCCGCTTTTGCATATTTGCATTCGGAGCTCAACACCAGCTGTTGACAAATTCAAAGCATGCAGACAAAAATCACAGCCAGCAGTTTTAGCGACAGTCTTGCTTTCTTTCTTTCCCGTTTATTCAAGGACAATGCTATCTTCAAAACCAGAAAGAACAATAGATGACCTGCCAAACGAGCTATTGATACTTTCCTTTTGTTTTCTGCTTGAATTTGAGTCTATATACACCCTTATGCAAACGTCCCGTCGCATGAGGCACCTGGCAATAGTAACCCTTGTCCGTTATAAACTCCCAGAAGTCCAACCGCGACTGGTGATGGACCAGGAAGGTCATAATCGATCGATTATAAAGTTCAATTTTGAATCTATGGACGAACTCAGCTTTCGTGCAAGATTTGCCGTCTCCGTGTTCAATCCCAAGCGATTCCGCCGTGATCGAGCAACAGCCATGCCTGTAATACGCAATATCTCGATGGGGCACGTTGGCACTAAGGACGATGATCCTATTGTTTCGAAGAATAGTATTGTTGTTGCCAGTGTGCGGAGTATAGATACAAGAGGCGACGGCATACATGTGATGCAAGCTTGTCGGCAGGTGTTACCATTTCCAAACAAAGCACGCCCTCCATTCTGGCAACTCACCTATTCTGTCCATGGTTGTACCCAGCAACAACAACAAGGGGACTTCTGTTACGTCGCACCATTGGCTCTGACCATACATCTTTCATCATTGCGTAGTAAGAAAAAACCCTCTTGGTGGAAACAGATCGTATATCCATTTCAGATCTGCCCAAAAAACGTCTTTCACAAGAAGCAGGAAACAGAGTTTTATCATGCGGAATCGAAATCCAATTGCCTTTGTTGGACACTGAGAAGCAAGAAACAAAATTGTCATTAAATAAAAAGATACTTCTCTCCTTTTTGTTCGGCAACTACGGCCGACAGAAAAAAAAAACTTTACTTACAATGAACCAATCACACGATGTACTCATCGCACCAAAGCCAATCAAAAACTCTGTGTCTACACCACTGCCTCGAAGAGATAAGAAAAAACTAATTAATCCCCATCTGAGAACGCAAGAATCCGATTGGGATTGCAGATCCACGCCAACATCACCCATTCGACCGTCATTCACGTCGTCGATACCAACAACAGATCCAATAACCATAGCGCCAACTTCAACAGACTTTGTCCCTAGGCCACCCGCGTCGCCTACAAGTCGTACAGCACCGCGCATCGATGTTTTGCGCGAACCTCGTTTACATCAGACGTTTCAATATAAGAGTAGACCAGGCGGACGGCTGAAATCGCACCGAGTTGGATTTGCAGAGTATGGTGTACTGAATGGTGGTCATCCTACCTTCGTTATTGGAGGTCATGGTTGTATGCGACTTGTAGGCGTTGTGTTTGAAGAACTGGCTTTACGCTATGGCATACGAATGATTTGGCCCGAACGACCAGGGTAAAAAAAAAAAGATATGGAGAGGGGATGGGGGGACTTTCACAAGAAGGACGATAACGAGGAGGGGGCGGGGCTAGAAGGCACACAGGAGAAGACACAGCTTTTGGTTCTTACACAGTAATCCGTGTCATAGATATGGGTTAACTGAGGAATGCGATGTTCAACAGTTAAGCGTACTTGAATGGGCAGGTAAAAATTCATTGTGGAAAAAGAAAGAAAGAAAGAAAGGAAAAGAGCGACAACAAACCAGTACTCATATACCGAAAACTATATAGAGGTGGTTATCCAACTAGCAGATCATCTTGGGATAGAACGGTTTAGTCTGATTGGCCAATCGGTCGGATCCGTTTATGCCTTGAGTATTGTCCATAAATACCCTTCACGGGTCTTCAGTCCCACCTTCCTGATCTCACCCTGGGTGTCTACACATGCAGCAAAAACATTCAAGTGGACACGCAGACTGCCTGCAGCGCTGGTAACACGGACTATCTCCCTTGCTATGGATGTCATGTGGATGTTCAACCGCAGTATGCCTAGCAAAGAGCGCCCTTCAGAATCGGATAACAACGAAGCATCCCCGCCTAGAACAAGTAATACAAGCACTAGCAGTGGTAGCAGTAAAAAGTCCAACTTTTCTGAAATGACCACAGCAAGTTCGCTGACAACGCTTACTGAAGAGGAGGATGATCTGTTAGCCTCGCTAGATCAGGATGCCATCGATCTTCCGACGGATTTCCCACCACACAGACCATTACGCCATGTTGTGCGTCCCAGACACATGTCGTTGTATCTAGCCATGAACAAGCTTCGGATGGCTGAGCCCTACAGTGCTGGACAGCTTGGCGACGTATTGGTAGCTCTGGAAAAATACCACTCTTTTGGATTTAGTTACCGGGACATTCGAATGGCTGTATCAGCCGTTTGGGGTGATAAAGATGGCCTGATTCCACAACGAGCGATCGATACATTTGCAAATAGTTTACACGATGTCCGTCTAAAGATATTGGATGGCGAGGGGCACGATCTGGTATGGAAAGAAGGTGTCATGGAATGGACATTGCGTGGTATTGCCGAACGACGAAAAGTATCCGCTAAGATGCGATAAAACTTATTAATATTTAATGGAAATCTATTTTTTCTTTTATACATATATCTACATATATTCAACATATACTTTGTAATTCAGATGTAATATTGTTTATTGAATGATCCTTTACGCTATCTTAAATACATTTTGCGTCCATCCAAGGGGTCAAGTGTTCGCTAAAAAGGATATAAATATGCGCCATTAGTATATCCAATCCTATGAATCAGCGCGAAATATCTGTCTTTATTGATCACAGCAAGATTTTGCAGCATTTATAGAAAAGCATGCAGATGCTAGCAATGCTTGTTATATAAAGAATACGAGATTTTGTTTTTGTAGCATCCAGCCAATAGCGAAAAGTTGAAATTTGGCCCAGGCCATTTGGGATATGACCCACAATGAACATGAATGCCTATGCACAATCCATATCGGTGACTGTTGGATCTCCATAAACATATAACCGTCCGGAAGATATACATTTGAAGATCTTTGCGTCTTTCTTGTCCGTTTTTGCAAATGATCCAGTTGTACTCTGTCTTATTTGTAGTTCTTCTTTGCCTTGGCACTGCTCAAAGCGCTCTATCGCCAACCAGAGCAAAAGCAATCAAGAATAACTTGATAAAAGCACACATTATGCCCGATGGTTAGTGTTTTTTTTCTTTTTCTTCCATGCTGTCGGTATGTGCTTATGCCAGTTATAGTGATTCCTGAATTTGACCCTAAAACCGAAATGAAAATTACCTACCATGTGGACCGCCAGATCGATTTGGGAGCAGAGCTTCTTCCTGAAGAAGTCGTTGAGTCGCCACATATATGGTTCAGAAACACTTCAGCCGATGCAGAATACACTATGGTCTTGGTAAGGAGAGAAGAAGAAGAAGAAGAAGGCATTGGCACAACGCGTATGTAGGTACTTATGTTTTTTTTCCGTTTTGTAGTTTGATGCGGATGCAGAAGTTCCTCTTGTGCGTCATTGGATTGCTATCAATGTGGATGGTAAGAGGGAAAGCGTAAATAAGATGTCTTTTATATGATCTGAGATCGTACTCATCTATCTACCCTTTTTCCCTGTCGCTTATCCTAAGGTCTCAAGCCTGCTACCTCCTTTAAGGACAACTCCACGATCCATCAGTATACACCTTATCATGGGCCCACTCCACCTGCAGGAACCGGCAAACATCGCTACGTATTCGTATTATACGAACAACCACAAAAAAATCAAGTTATGCTTCCTGTGCTTGAGAAACCCAGCTTGAATCGGGCATTCTTTAACATCACCGAGTTCGTCCAAACCAACAATTTGACACCCATTGCCGCTTCATACATGCTGATTGAGCATCAAGATGGTTATGAAGGCGAATATCGCAAGGCGCATGGTTCAATGTGGTACCATAGCTTGCATAGCATGAGCATGCACTAACAATTCGTCTTTTTTTGTCGCGTTTATTTTTTTTTATCTTCTATTTTTGTTGTCCCTAACTTTGTCGGCCTGCCGACCTCCTCGCTGCAATTTCGGATGGTGAGGGTTTCAATGTGTTACAGCCTTTGCAACTTAAGCGGTTTGAGTAGTTGTAAAACTGACATTTGTCGCAGATCCAGTCGCCTAATAAAACTTTTCTAACTACTGGTTTTGAGCATTCCACACAGGAAGTTCGGTATCCATAGTTGTGAAATGAGCAATTAGGGCAGATCCAGTCGCCCTGTCGAAATGATGATCGTTGATTGCTCTCTTGGTTCCTTAATGTCCCCCAATGCGCTAGGCTTCGCAACTGAATCCGCTATTCAAAGCATATAACTTCAATAAGAGGCATAAATAAGGATATTTGATACTTGCCATGCATGATGTTAACCGTTCGGTGTGAGTTATAGCTAATGATCGGAATGCTGTTGCTAAGCGGAATGACATGCCGGAAGAAAAATGAACACAACGGAATCTTCGGACACAACAATGTCTACACTTGTTATTTTGGACACCGCAGGTGTGTGCAGATGTGCTGCCACTGCTTTTTTTCTTTTCTTAACGTTGCATTTCCTTGCTGAATTGTTATTAGATCAACTTTACGTTGCTCTAAACATTTTTTGAATCCATAGTAAGACAGCATCAGCCAAAGAGTAAGAATATGCATTATAGAATAATACATGCTAGTCTAAGGCATGTTTCTTCCTATCTTAACTGAAGATTGTGTCTCAATTTGATATACCATCCGTTTACACGAAAAAAAAATAGTGTATTATATAAACCTTTCATTGGTTTTAATAATGCAAGCTGATTCGACAGAAAGAGACAACTTCCCTTTGACTCTCTAGCCGTTGGCTTCTCAAATTCTTTGTAAACACTAATGTTAATGATCATTTTGAATTTTGAAGGTTTTATATAGGTTAGGCCCTTATTACAGTTCGAAATAAAAAAACATATTGGATGTTGTTGTTCGAAACACCCAATCCCCTTAGTACGAACAGGTCATACGAAAGCAAACTTTCAATCGTTAAAACGGCCATGCTGAACGCTTTAGCAATGGTTGTCTTTCTCTTTTTTAACAAAAGAGCAAACAGAAAAGAGTTCCAATACACTCCAGACCGCTGTGCCAGAACATCAGAGCTTTTTCTTTTATTTCCACCTGTAGGTATCTGTATGGGACAGCCATGCATATCGTCGGGCTGTTGTCCAAATTGGGTCGTTCAGTGAGATTATTTCTGTCTGTAGCTGGAAAAGCAAAGCTGCTGGTTTCAAAACGTTTATTTTCTTCATATGGACGGCATATCAATGGCATTGTGCAGCAATTGAAAGTCTGACAGTCGTTCATCTAAGTACATTGAAGGATATCCGTGTGCGAACCAGAAATTTATCTTGTGATAAAAGGGTAACTGGGACAGAAATCCCAAGCGATTACTAGTCGTAGGAATATGTTACACGGGTCAAATCATATACACCTTATCTACACTATCTCACAGGTAAGGTTGGTGGGAGAAACAGATGAAATATCACGTTACTAAAATATAGCCATAAAGACATACAAGAAGGGCACATCGACACGACATGGGCGAAGCCAAGGTTATTCTGAATGGTCTTGTAGATCCAAGCTATGATCAAGCCAAATAAAGGAAGTTTTATGCATGGTTTACTTCATCCCTCCAAGTAGCCTTTTCAGCCGACGATAAGCGCATGCATGAGTTGTGGATGGTATTTTGTCCGTGTTCCGTACTTTTATCAGACCTGCCGCGGGCGGCAGCAGCACGGACCTCAATCTCCGCTCTTGCAGGCTTTGCTTACTTAGAGAAGGAGAGCCACAATCAAGATCTGCACCAGACTGAACGATTGGACAGTTGACTCCGTTATTTTGGGCCATGCAGCAGAAGCGAGTCGTTCCATCATTTGCTGTATATTCTTATTTGTTTCGTCTCCAGACCAAATAGAGGCCGAAATGGCAACACGACCAGAGTCTGTGCATCAAATTCAAGCCTTTACCCAATGTACCGTCGATAATTTATTGACATGAATGGATTAATTTTGCTTTTTGTGCGAAAATCTAAGGATGTGGCGCTTCGTTGATTTCTTGCTACGCTCCGAGTTAACATAGTGCTGCCTATACGAAATCTCGTAGTTGGCCAGCCCTGCTCTAGCATCCAACCTCATGTGATTCAAAGAGGAGATCAAATAGCATCTTGTCCACTGGTGAGATCGCCGTGAGAAGATATGAAACCGCTTATTTTACGGGATAAGGCTGCATCATTACAAGTCCGCGAAACAGAAACCAAGTAAGTTGACTGCTGCACGTGCACGACATGGTGAGTGCCTGTTGACTTCCTGGTCATAAGATTAAGTTTCTAGCAAAGGGGCAGGGCAACAAGTCAAACCCAGTTTGCTCTCTGCAATTTTTTTCTATGTTAGGTCAGCTGTTTTAGTCGGTAATACTTACTAAAATTCGTCCATTAGGATGATGTAACTGCAATTCCGGACTCGTGGGAACAATAATTGCTCTTTGTTAAAGTATAAACCGTTACCAATTTGCGTGAATGTCAAGGATATCAAGCAGTTTCAAGTATTCAAACTTGGCATACATAGTTTAAGGCTTGGTAAAACTTCTTTTTAGTTTGATAGTAGAATTCCAGGAACAAAGTATAGTCTGGTGCAGACGCCGCTTAGAAGAGTAAAAGGTAGTCTAGACGCATCAGATCTCTCTGTGATTATCATTCATGCAACATATTTCGCGATCTAGTCCATTTTCGGAGCGCAATATTAATCTGACCGTGCAAATTTTCAACTTAAACGACACGTTTACAGTTTCTGCATGACTGAAACATAAAATGGTTATGACAAAAAGAAGTTACGAGTGCGAAATAGTAAGAAAAAAGCTTTTCGTCCAAAAATAGTTTGTTCTCCAAGCCATAGTTCACGACGTTGTGGCTTATAAAACTTGTTGTTGGTCAGGGAAAATCCCAGTTTTGCAACTTTGGAAAGGGTATTCTTATGCAGGGAACCTACTTTTGCGGGACCAATGCTAGCCTTGACTCGTTGAAAAGTAGTTGACATTTGACTTTGGGTAGAGCTGGATTGTATCCGACATCTGAACATGGTATGGCTGTTCTTTTTACATACATTTAGACGCCTGGTATCGATTATGGCTATACAATAAATTCACTAGCATTGTTCCTTGCTGAAATGAGGAAAAGGGCGCTCATTGGTGCATTTCTTCAAAGAAAATGATCAAATGGGAGTAGTCATTATCATACTATCCATTACGAATCAAAAAAGAAGATAAAAAGGAACTGTCACGCGCTGATTATTCAAACGAAGTAAGGTCAATGCTGCACATTCCCAAGCTTTTTTTTCCTAATCTAAGAAAGCAAACTCTCTTTTCGTTTCAGTAAAAGCGTATCCAAAGCTGTTTCACTTGTAATGAAACCCCATGTAACATAATGAATGAAATACATGCACGTTGGTCTGGACCAGTTATTCGGACTTGTGGAGAAACACGATGGGGATGTTCAAATGAAAGAAAGCAAAAAAAGAAAGAGATCGTAAGCTGAGTTTTAAGTGAGGGCGTTCAAGTCTATCGCTTTCCCAGCTGCACTCAATTAACAGAGTGCATATGGGTTTTGGACTGTGCATATCAAGATGACATTTAAGGTTAGCTGAGAATAAAATATGTCAATGTATCAAGAAAAAAAATGGTAAACTTACCAGCACCATTCAGTTTAACAAACAAATGGCGAAATAGGAACAAAGAAAATATAAACAAAACATGTATGTCTTTTCGTAATTTTGATAGTAGATGATATATATAACATTTACTCATGAAGCTGTCCTACGAAAAGAGTGTTGCATGTGCTAGTTCGCCTGTTTCACTGGTTATCTCTCCGATCAAGTTTTGGTGCCTTTGTGATATTTGCTTCCTTTTTTTTTTTGTTAAGCTTCAGGATTAGATTTGGCGTTTCACATAGAAAGGAAAGTTCAGCTTATGCTTCGTAACATCTCTTTATTAACAGACCGAGTTACTGGTCAACGTTGTGCAATCATAACATCAAGCCGATCACAGGACTTTATTTTTGGATTGTTTTCCAGACTGCAATCTTATTTGTGATCTACCAAAACGCCTCTCTAAATCATGCTTCTGGGGAGAATTGTCGTCCATTGAGAGCTACTTAACTATTAGTGTTCCGTAAACAAAAGAATGACTGTTGTACAAACTATGTACCACGAATAACTAAAGTCATGAGGTAAGCACAGTAAAATCGAACGATTATTAACCATAGAACAACATGTAGTTTTCATCATTGGCCTTTCGTTTATTTCGTGTCAACGTATTCTTCATTCCCGGAACTATCGGCTGTTGTTCCCGTCAGCCATTTCTTGATATTTTGTATCTTTTTCCATCTATATTAAGCGGCTCTATATCCGGAGCTTTGGAAAAAAAGGGTTAGATAGATAGGCTTTGGCTCCGATCCCATATACCGAACTTGATTCACGTAATTTCTTTCTCTACCGCCCGGACAGCGCATCAATTTGAATTTTCCTCCTCGTGCGTGCGCCTTTGCTTTTCCTCTTTCTTCTTCCCATTTCTACTATTATTATGCCAACAGATTACAATGAACAAGCAACACAGAGTTTCAACGGCGGTATCATCTTCCTCAGCTACATCATTTCGGTGATAGGCGCACAAACGACACTTGAGCTAATGACGAGACGAACCCATATGCAAGGTCTATACAACTGGTGAGACCACGGAAGAAGACGAAATCTCAACAACCTTTTTCCTTGATCCACATATTAAATATTCAAAACGTTTTTCGTCAGGTTTTTGTTAACGGCCTCTGCATTCTCCATGGGTGGCATCGGTATCTGGTCGATGCACTTTATTGGCAACAACAGTCTGACAATCATATTTGGAGAAGATTGGTACCAACTGGCATACGGTGCTGGATACACCTTTGCTAGCTTGATCGTTGCTATTTCTTGCATGTTCATTGCTTTTGCATTTGTTGGAGTGACCGAGGAAGCACGAGTCATTCGTATTCTGCCAAGTGGAATTATCGCCGGGGTAAGCATTTAATAGTTTGTACCCCATTTGTTCTGTCCTAACAAATCATCTACCCCACTTAATATAGCTTGGCATTGCTACTATGCATTATCTCGGTAAGCATTATTTACTTTATAAAAAATTGTTTTACCAACTTAATTGCAAAATTATGTCTAGGTCAGATGGCTATCTGCTATTTCGAAATAAGGTACCGGATCGCTTATGTAGTCGCAGCCGTCATTATTGCATGCAGTGCCGTGACCGCGGCCTTGTTCATCTTCTTCAAGTTACGTGAGCAATGGATGAACCAATGGTATAAGCGCCTCGGTTGTGCTATGTTGATGGCCGTTGCCGTTTGTGGTACGCAGCACCTTTATCAATTTTTGGTAACTGAACAACAGCTCTAGGTATGCATTACACAGCCATGGTAGGAACAGAGTATTATAAACCAAATGCGAGTTTACCACCAACACCTGCACTGAGAACTGCCGCTTTAATTGGCATTATTTCCGCCATCGTTGTCCTCGCCTGTATCCTGCTTCTCTACGTCAGTGCAAAGGGATACGTCAGCCAGAAGTCGAGCCTGCCCACAACAGAGCGAACAAGACGGTTGATCTTGGATGTCGTCTTTTTCGACCCGACCGGCAAAATCCTCGTCCGAGTTGACGGAACGGTGCCTACCAAAGAGATTCTACACAGTGCTACAGAGGTAAATTATTTTAAGGTTCCTTGTTACCCTTGTGCGCTAAACGATTTAGCCTTTAGGAAGAATTTTCTGTCAGCCATCCATTGTTTATCGGACTCTTTGAAACCACGCGACGATGGCGGTCGCAGACCAAGTTCGTAGAACCCACCGACGAAAGAGAAAAACGATACATAGACGCTGCCACAGAGCTCGCCAATGAGCTGCGCTTAGGTTGTTTAGGAGAGATGGGCATCCTTTTTGATAAGGTTGTCCGCACACACACCATCAAAAAGTCGTATCGCATTTCATTAGCCAGACCGCAACTAGCAGCATCCCGTCTTATGTCTTCGACACACCATTTTTGGGCTAAGAAGGACGAATCAGCATCGGTACGTACCATGACAGCAATAACCATGGAGGACAATCCGCACGATTTTCGTCCCATGGCAAGCGAGCTGATGGAAAATACTGAGGATCGCCACGTATTTCTCGTTCGTAAGCTGGAAAATAACAAAGATCTCGTTCGATTGCTCTCCCAAGGTTTTCGTTTTGCAGAACCTCATTTTATAGCCAAAACAATGGGTATGAAGCTGCAGATCCCCGCAGAGACTATGCTCAGTCATTTCCGTGATATGCAGTCCTACGTCGACTCACCTTTTTCAAAGAGATTCCTGCCATCGGATCTAGTATCAAGCGTATATGTTGGTCTCTTCATTGTGGTTGATGAGGCCGCTGCTTCGGGCGCACAGATCCTTGTTGATAAAGCGCAACCTTATTCACTCCCTTTGATCGGACTCGCTTACGAGGATAATAACAAAGGGAGCAACAAGTTGACACGATTAGACCCCGACGAAAAACATTGTGTTCTTAGCCTTCAAGGCCAACTGCTTTCCACGATCGCATCGCTCGGAACCCATTTCCAGTTCCCTCGTAGTGCAGACGGCAAGGGCCTCCTTCGCTTCGCCCGGGCGTTTGAAGATGCGGCACAGAAACTTCTCAATTTGTCCACGTTTGGTCTAGCCCTAGGTAACGCGGCAAAGCTGGTCGGCGAGGTCATTGATGTACCAGCGTTTGTACTCCAACCTGGCCCTTGTCAACTTATATTATTCCAAGCCCGATTTACTATCCCCGGTACGACAAACGCCATTAATCAGAAAGCATCAGAACCCCTTAAATGTTTACCCATCCAAATCTTTCGATCTCTCGTTTGCTACATCACCGATCAAGCAGTGGATAACTATCGCAACCACAATGCATCAGCCTATTTGGACCAGCAGCGTGTTTATCAATTAGTTCACGAGGAAAAGGAAATAATCAAAGAACGACAGCAGCAACAACAACCCGAGCAGCCGATTCAATCCCCGGGATTACCATCGCTACCACCGCCTCCACGCTCTAAGAAGCCGCGTTTTCCTTTTCCTTCCTTAGAAATCAACGCCTTTAAAGAGCAGTCTAAGCCAGCATCCTTATCTTCGTCTTCTGCCTCATCATCTACAAGAGCCGGTTCCACTTCTATCGAATTACCTGTCCTTCTTAACATTCTACCAACTCGCGAGCGCTTTCAATGGTTTGACAGACTTATTGACAACATCTTACACGCCAATCAGCACTCATTAAATCGCCATTAGATATAATAGCTTAATTCTTTTTTTTTCTCATAACAAAAAAATTCTAGTAATGAATGTATCATAGATGTCTAGTTTATGGCTGAGCCAGATACTTGGAATAAAACTTAAAACCATAACCTCTCCTTTTCATTCACCGGTCATCACACGAATTTGGAGAATTTAGAGTTACAGGGACTCTTTTCTCCGATGAGCACAAAACAACCACGCTAGTAACAACGTGTCTAAGCTTTGCAGTATGCGAAAGAACGAAACAAGATGAATAACAATGACAGTATGCATTAAATCTATTCTGCATCCTTTTATCTATCAATGGTAAATCCTAGCATTTTTGGAAATATATACACAAAATCTTGGCAAATCACTCAATATCAAATGAATTGATTTAATTCTTACCTGTTATGTAAGCTTCTTCTAAGAGGTTTGCTGAGCTTAGGTTCACTTTTGGTCATCAGCAACAGAAGAAATGATTGCCACTACTGGAACAAAAACTACTGAAGCTTGGGGTACATTGCCGTTCCAGGCCGTTCCAGGTCGTACACGTGCCGAACACGTTTGGTTAGCAAGCATAAGTTTTGCCGGGCTAATATTTCGTTCTGACAGTAAGCAACTGGCGGATAGCAGAGTATTTCTGTCTAAAAGAGGGTTCATGGAACTTTTCCCTCGAAAACGAGATCCCTAAAAAAATTGATATCTCGATCCATGACACTGGACAGTTCCAGATATTCAGAACACTCAGGTGTTGACATAGCAGACCGTAGATATACGGAGTTTTCCATGTGGCATACTTTAGCATTCTTGTGTTTCGCTTGTTCACTTCGTCAAGGTTGGTGCTACGTTTCATATACCAGTTGAAACCTCGAAAATACGCAAAGGAGACTTAAGCGCGTCAGAGTCCGTATGAAAGAAAGCGTTCGAAAGTATTCGGACAATTGACGTGCTGTTCAGTAACATCAACCACGCTTACTGTTTGGGAGAAATTATGCTGCTTCCTTTGCTGCTTTTTCCACGTTAGGCGATTGGTGTTGGTGTCTAAAGAGAGTTCTGATGATATAAATTGCAGACACGGTTTGCAAGATGAACGTTGCAGTAGAAACGATAACCAGTATCTGTAATTTCGTTTTTTATTGGCGACGCTGTGCTTAGGGAATCCATGACGTATTTCAAATCATAAAAAGGTCTGGCGGTCCGGGTGATCCGGGCGATTCTTCCTATACTAAGTAATCTTCTCTAATTTCAGGCATCTGTAAGACTGCTCCTTCCATGAGCCTGGTTTCTAACTTTGACATTTTTATCGAAAGCTTGAAATATTAAAGGTTTAGATTACTATTCAAACAATTCGCTAAATGAACAGTTAATCCTCGCAAATCTTACAATTCAGACAGCCCGCAAAAGTGATATATAATCATAGAAATGGTGAACGGAAGACAGGAAATGGTTTCTCTCTATATAGAAACGCACGTGAAAGCCATCATAGGTTATCTTGTTTAAAAGTGCATCGAAGGGAATCTCGACCTTAAATTTGTTACGCAACTCAGACTCATGCAAATGCAGCACTTATTCTCTGTTCCTATTTATTCATGCCCAATTCTCCTCACGCATTGATGTTGGTCCCGTGTAGCTCGTTCGACTTATCGACCGCCACAAATTCATCACTTGTTCTCTTAGTTGCTGTTTGCAATCTTTTTTTATTTGGCAAAGTACGAATCTCTTCGTTTACTATGATTAATAAAAAAATATTAGTTTCCATTTTTCCATCAATAAAGTCTTCAAGACTATACCTCTTGCATGGCATCCTTCTTGCCCTTGCGATCAAGAGTAGCCTGACGGCTCTTGTCGAGCTTAAGCTTGGTAACAACGACGTTGGAGGGGTGGATACCAATGGGAACTGTGGCACCATTGACCTTCTCGCGGTTGACACGCTCAATGTGAATAACCCACTTCTTGCGGTAGACCTGGACGACCTTGCCTTCCCGGCCCTTGTAGGTACCACGGACAACCATCACTTCATCATCCTTGCGGATAGGAATGGAGCGGGTCTACACATGCTGTTTGTTAAATCTCTGATAATTCTCCATATATAAAAGACGTACGTTGTACTTCTCGCGAAGCTCCTTGGACAGGGAGGAGCTCATGATCTTGCGACGGATGTTGGAGGGAGCGCTGAAGTGAGCCTTTCTGCTCTTGCGACGGGAAGAGCTGACGTCTGCAATTGAAGAAATGGGAAATCAAGGAAAAGAATATAAGCATCAGGCTATCTTTCCCCTCGTTCTTTTTTTTTCTGTAGTAGCTCGCATCAGGAACGACTGTAGGACAATTGATGGCATTGGATTCATCATGTTGAATGGTCGTATAGCTGAATGCGGAAGAAAAAAAAAGTTGATCATTTTCTTTGTGTCCGTTTCGTACGTCAGGCAGTATCATCAATCAATCGATCCATCCATCTGCGAGCTACCATTTCGGTTATCATGGCTTACCAGCAGAGAACTTCATTTGCGATGTGGAAAAGAGAAGGATCAACTGTGCAGCTGCTTAGGGCCTTAGGTGCCTCCGGGCCGTCTGTGACCGCCCGCACCAGGAACCAGCGGTGTTTAAAACCATTATGCACCTTTGAAAACCACTCACGCTACGATGCTGCTTTCATCCCGGCCTTGTCTCTTTCGCAGTATCTATGAATACGAAACACGACACTCTAATAATTGCTATCTGCAAAGTTAAACAATGCATACGTATAGCAGTATGGACAACTTAAGAAGAGGAAGAGATATCCGGGATCCGGAATAATACAGTCTCAGTGAGGACCGTTTGTTGATCACATTTCGTTACGTATACTGTTTCGGTTGATTATCGGCTAGTATGCCGATACATACAAATGAATTTTGAAAAAAGAAAAACGTGATTTTAAGAAGCGAGTAATATACTTTTTCGTCATGAAAGAAAGCTCATTCGGCTTTTGCAGAAACAGGTTGCCTAACAAGTAAACTAATAATCAAAAGACTGCACTTTTGCATAAGCTTGGGATGCGACATGATGTTACGATAGCCCGATCGATTGTTGGTTAACTTTTTCTTTTATGTTATTTTGCTTGTCTATCTCGATTCACAGACTTCTTTCTTTTCCATGAATAAATGCCATTGTTCTGAAACTTATTGTAATGTCTTTAGCAAACCAGGATACTGAACACATGTATGTGGGTTACGATGATGCCGGTGTTCAAGCTGCGTTGTCCCAGTTTATGCAGAACAGGGACGTCAAACTCTATTGGATCGCCTTCTTCGTTCTTTGGATCTACTGGGCTCTTTTCTGGTTTGCCCGTTATGGTTTCGGGAATAGGAGAGTGCTTACAAAGTCCTCAACAGCAGATGAGGAACGTGGTGTGGCGCCAACCGATACACGACAGCAAGCTGGGTTTCTCGCATCGAATAATAATGCGGAAATGGCGAATATTTATGTAAAACTCGTTTCCACATACTACATGTGAATATTTACACACCACTGCCATATTAGAGATCTTTCAATCGAGTTAGTGATATGCTTCGCGATCTCTTACTACTGCTGCTTGGCGTACTTGTACTGAATACAATAGCACGTGGCGGACAGCAATCGGTGAAAATACTTTCCTGGCTGTGAGTCTCCGAAGCATGCCTTTTCCATATCTGACAAAGTTAATAGATATTTTGCAGTGAGTGTTCTTTGGTCCGTCACCGAGATGGTATACGAAAATTACCTGGTCAGACTAGTTTACGCTATCGTACTTTTTAGCATGAATGTTACCATTGCCGTTATTGCATTCATATATGGGTTTAGTTAGTCCAAGACACTAAGTGAACCTATTAGGCCTAATTTCGTTTGGAACATAACTATCAATTAGCTTTGTTATCTATTTTCTTATATATCCATCAAGTATTAGTGCCTTGCAGCGCTCGTCCCTTTCTCTGTCTAGTATTGCTTTTACAGATCACGCTTCAACCGAAGCTTTGATTAAGAAAGGAAACTAATGGAAGTGAATTAACCGCTCCCGCATGCAAAGCAAGTGGTCAGTTGCAATTAAGACGTGCATTATCATTATGATTATAGTTATGATTACATGCATAGCAATAAATACAAGCTATTGTTATTGTAATGGGTGCCTAGTTATTACAGACCATCTCATTACAGCTGTTATCAAGCGTCACCATTATTTACACTTAATGAAGGGCTTAAGCTACAGTTGATCACGGAAAATAGTTGTTTCTGCAAGGTAATTTGCGTTCATTTAAAAGGTACTTTGCGCCAGCGAAGAGTGCACCCTTTTTTTTTTTTTTTTTTTGGAACTTAATATCTATTTCAAAGTAGCGTAAAATGCCTTTCAGTAAACGATAATTACTGCTACTTACAGCAATCATCGACATGAACGAATCATATCAAAAACTGTATGGGACAGGGTTTGTCTTTGCAAAAATAAAGTTATATAGCTGGGCTTGAAGCATCAGGCAAAGAAACATTTGTTAACCTATTTCCAGGACTAGTCTACAAATAACCGAGCAACTTGGGAAAATCGAAGCGATGCCGAGCAGAGTAAGAGCGGTTGCACGGAGCAATAAACTAATACCAACTTGGCCGGTTTCCCCTCAGCCACATAGTCTTTATCACAGTAACAGTATGAGCTGTATCCACAGGATGATCCTGGCTAGTGAAAGACTGACGACCATCATACTTCAATTCCGGATTCTGCCAATTTTTAGGCTGACCATAACCTATCTTCTTTCCCCACCGGTCAGCGCGCGGCTTTTGGCTTTCCGACCAATCGTTCCAGTACGTATCCACCCTGGTCTTCTTGTTTATATCATCTGTAAGTGTGTATGAAGTGGGACGAAGCAATCGAATGGCGGCTGTTCCAGCATCAAATGGACCGTTAGCTTTTATGGTAATTCGGTGCGGGCCGCTATCTAGCCTGAAGAGCCCTCTACTAAATCTGCTATCTAGCAGAGCGTCTTCTGGGGTTTCTGCAAAAGTGTCGTCGTCTTCAGTCATCATTACAACCGATGTTTGACCAATATATCGATCATTATCAAAGACTTGAAACATATCGCCGCGATTTTTGAAGTCCGTGATCTGCAGGATGGCTGGTCTTTCCAAATCGGCTACAAACGTCTCTAGCGCTTCTGCGTCTCTCTTTCCAGTCCAGTGGAAAAAGTCAAATTCATTGAGCTTTAAAGGGACATCTTTTTTTCGCGTGTCTATGGTAAGGGTAGTTCCCGTATCAGCTATACATGTCACAGCCAAAATCAAGGTGAAGACAAAGGTGGTGATAATGCGCATAGTGAAGTGAAAAAGGTAAATGATAAAACTATAGATTGTATGACATATTTCTATATTGCTTTCCAGATGAATTTTGAATGTCATACTGTCTTGCTACACCTGTTGGTCAGATATGTGTCCCGCAAGATCTTACTTTTGGGTCAATGCTACTTTTCAAAACATTGCCTCTACTTTCAATAAATCATTGTCACTTATGCTATCTGCGGTAGCAGCTCATTGTTAAATTAGGTGGTCTGTGTACTTGCGAGAAAGAAAGCTTGACCAAGGAGAGCTATCCTAAAGACGTTGTATGGCAAATGAAAGCAGGAATGTCCAAATAATTCCCATCTCCCATTGAATGCACCCAGTTTGAACTTGGTAAATCGTAAACGATAACTTTCCTAAATACAAATAGGAAGCCGATCCAGCTAGCCATCAAATCGAACAACCAAATTATTTGTTAACGTTTTCGTCCCTGATATGGTAACCATAGTGAGGATAATAGACAATGTCAATTTAATAGCGATTTCAGGGTCCAGAGACGTGTATCAGAGCCAAAAGGTATATCTCTAATACACAATCCGCATGCAAGTTAAAGCAGAGAGAAGATATTTTCGTTTGCGGTACCGTATTTTGCACGATACTATTTACTGCAAGATATCACAATCGGTCTCGTCAAGTATATGAATATGCTTTGCACAAAACCTGAAACCGTCATTATCTTTACTTCAATTTTGATATTATTGTTAAATGTGCTAAATCATTTATATGGTTCACTTATACTTTCATCTTTTTAGTCTGGTCCTGTAAGCTTGAATACCAGTGTTTAGATGCTTTCAATGATGCTGACCGGTTACGCCACGTCTCATTCTGACAACTACTACTTCTGCCACATTAACCAACTGTCACTGCATTAAAAATAAATCCAATCTTTATCACCGTTTTCTTTGGTTTGTTTCTATGTTTGTCTGGAACTACATAAACATCCAAGTCAGCTTTTGAAGATGCGTTCGTGGAAAGCGGAGTGTGCTCATTTCGGTGTTTCATTATGTAAGGAGTTGGTCCTCGCTAAAGTTTAAGAAAGGGGTTACTTGTAAGGCTCTTGGTTTCAATTCACCATGGCAGATCAACTCGTGGAGAGGATACAAAAAGTATCCGGCATTCAAGGTCATTGATGCTTGACAACTAGCCCGTGTATCTAGACCGAAGTGCTAAATTCAACCTGAATCCACCCTTGCAGATGCTGAGCGCTTCATTTCCGAAGCGTTGGAACTGTCATCGATCTTTGAACAGCTCAGTAAAGTCGTGGAAACAAATCCCTCTCTTTGGGAACCAGCGTGTCGCTTGACAGAATCAATCGCCAATGGCGCCAGAACAGGTAACAGGATCCTTACTGCAGTGGAAAATAATGTGCAAAACTGACAGCTTATGCTCTCAGAGTCTGTGCGTACTCCTCTTGGAAAAGCGGGAATCATCGGTCATTTGGCTACGTTACTCCCACTCGGGCCGCTGCCCTTCAAAATTCAAGTGCTTCGTGTTTTAGGGAACCTTTGCTTTGATCACGGTAAGGAACACGCTTCGTTGCTCTGATTTGCCCGTTTGACACTGAAAATTCAAAGATGAAAATCGTAAACTTGTTCATGAGGCATCTGTTATACCGCAGGTTATGACATTTTTTGATACTGAAGAACTTGTTCGTACTACTTGCGGATTTTGCTTGAACAGTAGCATGGATTATGGTATGACGTTGTGTTTTATCTTCTCATATGCAAACTGACCTGTTGGCGGCAGATCCTATATTAGCTTCTATAGCAGCATCGGGCGGTGTCCAGAAATTCCTACATTTGCTGGATCCAGAGTATATATCAAAGGATGAAGCTACCGTTTCAATGGCAGCCAAGGTCCTGGCCAACTTAGCAGGACATGGTAAATATCATCCCATCGTAGCGGCATTGTGCACTTCCTTTTTATTTTTAACGAATGGATACAGATGCTGCACGTAACGAATTCGGAAATGAGGCAGTGCCGAAATTGCTGGATTTGGTAAACTACGAATGGCGCGTGGAGCAGCTAGAAAATATGGAACTACTCGAAAACATTTCCGATATACTGCTTCAACTGGTCATTGACAATGGTAAGGCGTAATACAAATGAATGAATAGCATAAAAGGATTCACGCTGTTTTCAGATTCTGCACAAGCAGCAGTGGTGGATTCCGGATTATTTGGTATGCTTCTAGACTTCTTAGAGGAAGCATCCATAGATGATGAAGAGGAGCAAAAGCAGCTCAGTGAAATCCAGCAAACAATAAGCAAAATCGCAGTGTTTGCAACTTCAAGTGGTAGGCGCGCATCTATCCATGTGTAACCTACGTTCAACTTAACGCTTTATGCAGACCAGAAGATGGCAGAACTGTATGAAAACGAAGAGCTTTTGAAAAGGTTTATCGGAATGATGAAGAGCTCATCTGATGTAGTTCATCAGTGTGCTGTCTATGCACTTGGAAACCTCGCACGGACAGGTAAATTCTCCAAAACGATATATAACTTGCACTCATAAAACGTACGAAAGATGCGCATTGTATTGACCTTGTTACAAGATTTCACCTGGAACAAAAACTGCTGTCTTTATTCACTTCCACCGAAAATGCCACATTTCAATACGCTATTTTAGGTTGCTTAAAACATCTGTGTCTCCCAAGTAAGCTTATTTGGCCGTTATTCTGGATACAGTCACTCATAATCAGCATAGAGCAAAACAAATCAGTACTTGGAGAAGCAGGTGTCATTGCTGCCGTCTCCCCAATGTTGGATCCAACTAAAGATATGCTCAAGAGAAATCAGTTTTTTGCAATCGGCATCCTAAAACTGTTATGTGTTAACCACTGTATGTTATAATTGCTAAAGAACGTAAGTTTGCTTATCTCTTATGTCATAGACAATAATGCACTGAGGATGATAAAGTCCGAGGAGGATGGAGAGAAACAAACGCCTCTCGAACTGTTGGTTGCATTCATTAAGCGCGTCGATGACATTGCTGCAAAAAGCGAAGCAACACGGGTGTTGTGTAACTTGATCAAGTCTATTTGGAAGCAAGGTATAATGGGGTTTAGCAAACAAAATTCCAAAGGATACTGACAAACTTTTGTTAGATACTGAAGTTTCCGCAGATGCGAGATCAAAGCTCGTGCGAAAGGATATTATAGAGCCTGTGGCAGAAATGATTAGAGCTTCAACGTTCCCAATTCTTAAAAACGACGGTATCATAGCACTGACGCTTGTGTTTGCCGACGATGATCAAGGCGTTGCCAAAGCTGGTAAAGTGCCCAGCCCATGAAAGAGAAAGAAATACTGAATCAAATACCAAAGCGCTCCCGCTTGTTTTAAGTCCGGTACCCTCTTCCACCGAAGACGACAGTGAGGCAACCACTGGGGAAGAAGAAAAGAGATCATATATGGAGGTTTTGGTAGACACGATCTGCGAGGATAGTTCCGATATGCCTGTGGAAATTCGATGCAATGCGTGTACGCTGCTCGAAAACACAGTTGAATGCGCGCTGAAAAGTAAGACATGTTGTCTTTTCCATGATAGCTGAATTTCTGTGTCTAGGCGGTAATACAGAGATACCGGAATATGTACGATCACTTGCAGCTGAGAGATTACAATCCCTAACTGATCAGCCCATGCTGGGTGATTCCGTACAAAAGGTGCTTACGGCATTAAGGAAGGGGACAAACAAGGATAGATCGTAAAATGCGAATTCCTTTTCAATAAATTAGTGAATTACAATGTGTGGGCTAAAGTTCCTTTAACTGTGACCCGCATTTGTTATATGCAAAAGTATAAGACGTCGCCGGTCTAAAGACTATATCTGCAACTCTAGTGATGTAGTTCCTCGTATCCGCTCAAAAAACGTTCAATGCGTATGAGCTCCCCAGCATTGTGGTAGTTCTGAATATATTAAACTTTACGTGTCAAGACATTACTCAAGGACAAGAAAATCTTTCAAATATTGGCCACTGTTTCCCACCCAAATGAATAGAGTAAGTTTAAAGGAACTTGACGCCCGAGCCACCACGTTGAATATTACATCACTATCAGGTGTCGAGCAAGTCTTTTCCATTTTTTCTCCAAGTCGTGACAATCTTCTCTTTTCTCTTCCAGTTTATCCAATATTTTATTCTCTAGTATACTGGTTCATGCTCTCATTGAAAACCTTTTCATTGCTGGATTGATCATGTCCAGCCTATTGCATCGCAACCCTGAACAGCTTTCACCTTCTCTCTTTACAACACTGAATCCGGGACGCTACAACCATCAGCCCCGAGTCTACATAATACTTACCCACGCCAGTATGTTCCTATACCGATCGGTTGCACTTTAATGCTAGTACAACTAAACCCTTCATTATCCCAAATATTTTAACTCAGCAGTACTATATGAATTATCCATCTATCTAAATAAAGGAACAACAACCTTAACCTCAAATATCTCTTGTGCTTTCAAAATCATTCAACAATATTCTTATCAAAAACCCTTTACCTGTGGTCAATATTAGTATTCGAGTGTATCGAATATTAGTGGAGGACTCAATCATAGACTGCTAAAAGAATCACGTCACATAATAAGTTGCTTCACAGAAATAACAGTCATACCATTGTCACACTCGATAAAAAAAAAGTCGAATCATTGTGAAAGAGAGAAAAAGGGACCATTTCCACCAGACGTACATTCATGGCAGCTGAAAAAAAACGACCAAGAGGATTAAAGAGCAGCGCAGGTTTGAAATCGGCCAAGAAGTCAAAGCTTGACCAGGATGTCAGCGAAGTCCCTGAAAACGCACAAACGGTGGTACTGGACAAAGAAGTGGAAGAAGGTGATGAAGTAGGAGAAGCCGCTGCTCTTCTGGAAAGTGCACTTGAAAAAGTTGGTAGGTGCAATACGGGTAGATAAACCATGATTGTGACTTATAGCAAACAGAAAAGAATCCGTCCGAGGCATTGGCACTATTGCGTGGTACTGTGCATGAATCTGATCGTATTCTGCGGAATTGGTCCGGTGAACAATATTTGCCGCCTAAGTTTTACTTGACCTATGGATCGGCTCTCTATGAATTGGGACGTCTTACTGAAGACGAAGAATTCGATGCCTATTTGGAAGCGGCAGAGGAAAGGTTACAGGATGGGCTGGATCACGCAAAGGAAAACGAGAAAGAAGAGTATTCGCAAGATATCAATAGGATCAAAGTCACTCTAGGTAAAATTCAGATTGTCAAGGTAAAATGAGTAGACAAGCTTTGAAATAGCGATTTAAATCCATAGCGATAGGCTGCCAGTAAGATTGATTTTGACAAGGTGACCGACGATGTCCAAGACGCGTTAAATATGATCGATCAGTCCTTGGAAGCTTCTCAGCTGTCCAACTCACAAAAAGTTGAACTTGCGGCGGTCATCAATAATCACGGTTCTTTATATACGAAATTAGACGCACGCGAAAAGTTCCGTGAATGGGCGGATAATTTACTATGCGACGTCCTTAAGGGTATAGTTACATCAAAACAGGTAGAAAAAAGCAAAGACTTAAACAGTTGGTTGCAGATGATTCTTCAAATGTACAAGCGATGATACAGCTTGCTTACTGCAAGCGTTCGACGGTTGATTACTGGTTCGATCAAATCGATCAACAGGAAGATAACGATGAGAGGTCTGAAAACGAAGAAGATGACAAGAAAGCATATGAGGCTGTGCTGCTTTGTAAGTGCTGTTGTTCTTTGGCTACCGTAAGACTAATTTGACACATTAGGTAAAAAACACCTAATGCAGGCCTACGATATCCTTGAAAAAGATCACAATTTGACCCCCGAAATTCTTACCGACTTAGCAGAGGTCATCCTTCACGAAGCTAATCTGCTATCAGAGGAGAAGGAACAGAACGAACGGTATAAGGAAGCTGTGGAGTATATTCGAAAGGCACAATCCATTGCTTCCGAAGACTATAATCTTCCCGAGGACCTGGAAAGTTTTCTGAAGGAATTTGAGGCTAACTGAATTGATAAATATCTTGGTATAAAACAAATAAACGCTGCTTTCTTTTTTCGGCTTCTATTTCTCCTTCCTGTTTCTTCCCATTGACAATGAGTCAGGAACGAGAGCCTCTTCTTGCCAATAATGGCCTGGAAGAAGACGAACAAGATGTGTCCACCAATGCAGTGAATCGTACTTCACCTAGAGACCAGGCGCCATCTGGCCGTTTTACTCTTTTAGAAAAAGTTCTTTTCGGCTTGACAATCACTTTCTTCATCGTACTTTGTGTCCTTGCTGGACTTTATGCTCGACGTGTCTATGATGGAACTCCCAGTAACACTCCTCCGTCGCCAACCCATGTACCCATTCCACCACCACCAGATACAGAAGTGAGCTCCTCGTGTATTTAGCTATATCACATATATTCACACGGTTTTTTTCCCTTCCACAGTCTCGGTGTCAGACCGCCGAATGTGTATTAACCGCTGCTGAAATCCTAAAGGTAATACACACCTTGTTTGATACGCCTGCTGAGTCATTCCCAAGGACATTGACATGAGTATCGATCCATGCGACGATTTCCATAGTTTTACATGTACGAAAGAGTGTTTTTGATGCATTGTTAAGCTTTAAGAGAAATAGGCAGTAATTGGCAAAAAGATCACGATATCCCTGAAGGGAAGTCGAGCATCGGCACGTTTCAATTGGTTAAGACTGGGAACATTCGTACGCTGCGCAACATCTTGTCTGAAGGATTCGATTCATTCTACCATCGTACTATGGGAAAAGGAGACAACTTACCAGGACCCGACAAATTGGTGGACGAACAAAACTTCAACAAGTTTAAAAACTATTTCGACTCGTGCATGAATGAAACCGTCATTGATGCTTCCGGAACCAGACCAATTCTTCCAGTTCTTCAGAACGTCCTTGACATATATCCGCTTGGTGCAAGACAAGAAAGCCATCAATTGACCAAAGCGTTGGTGTACCTTGCTAAACATGGCATCAATGTTTTGTTTACGATTGGTGTGGACGCAGTAAGCACTGGTTTTCTTAGTGAAAAATTATCGAATGTTTCTAACGTTGTCTTCATTTGTGCAAAAAGGATCCTGTAAATCCTCAAGTTTCCTCCTTGCAAATGTTTCAGGCTGGTATGACTCTACCATCGAAAGAATATTATAAGCGGGATGAGATTATTCAGTCATTTTACCGCTCGGCTGCTCAGACTATGCAAACCATATTTGAGCAGAATCGAGGATGGAATCGCTGGGATGCTCGCGCTACTGCCAAGCGGGTGGTGGACTTTGAGAAGCGGTTAGCCGAAATTAGCGATTTCAACGAAGATCTGCAAGACCCTCAGGTGATGTACAATCCACGTACCTTGTCACAGATTAGCAAACTTTCTCCTGTTGTTGACTGGGGCTTCTATGTGGATGACATGGTTTCGCCTAATTCGCCGCATCCTGACACTGTCATCGTATCGTCCCCTAATTACATTGGAAACCTTTCGACGCTCCTGCAGGATACCCCGGCCGAGACGATACAATCGTATCTGATCTGGAAGGTCATCGAGTTCTACTCAGATGCCCTAAGCTCGGACGTACGAGACCAAGTCCGTACACTGAGAGCTGCATTGACCGGCACTGATCCGAAGCTTGTGGAACCGAGATGGGAAACTTGTCTCAACGAAGTCTCTGATGCCCTTGGATTCATTGCCGGACGATACTACGTCTTAGAGAGGTTTGGCGGTGACGCTAAGAAGCGAACGGATGCGTTTGTGGAATCCATCAAGGATATGTTCGTTGGTCGATTACCAGAATTGACATGGCTGGATGCCGAAACAAGAAAGAAAGCAGTCGAAAAAGTAAATAAGGGCAAAACAGTGTTCTCCCTATTAATCTCTCAATTTAGGTTGACAAACTGATAAGCAAGATGGGTTATCCAACTGGTTCACCTGATGTGATGTCTCCGGTCTCCTTATCCGACTATTATTCAGCCTTGAATGTTGACAAGGACAGCTTCTTCAATAATTTCAGAGAAGCTCGCCGGTGGGCCGTGACACAGGAATGGCGCGAAGTTGGCAAAACACCTGACAGGTTCAAGTGGCTAATGACACCGATGGAAGTCAATGCATACTTTAATCCCGTTTTCAACGAGGTAAGCACTTGATTGAGAAGAAAACATCATTTATCCTTACCAACCGATTTTAGATTGTGTTCCCCGCTGGGATTTTGCAAAAGCCTTTCTTCTCGACGGATTACCCTGAATATCTCAATTACGGTGGTATTGGTACCGTGATGGGCCACGAGCTTACGGTAAGAAGAAGCTGATAATGAAGTGAAGTGAACAAGTTGCTGAGGGATCAGTAGCATGGATTTGATAATAATGGTCGCCAATTTGATGGCGATGGTCGCCTGATTGAGTGGTGGACAAATGAAACCGCAGCGGCTTTCGACAAATACGCTCAATGTTTTGTAAAGCAATACTCCAACTTTACTATTGAGGATAGTCAAGGCAAGATTGTCCATATTAATGGCAAGATGACATTGGGAGAGAATCTAGCAGATAACGGAGGTTTGGGGGAAGCTTATTTGGCTTGGAAACAACGTTACAACAGCAGACGTTACAACAATGCACTTTTGCCTGGACTTGAAAGATTTACCCCGGATCAAATGTTTTTTATTAATTTTGGTCGTATTTGGTGTCGTAAATTTACTCAAGAGCAACAGTTGCGCAATGTAAGTTTTCACCATGTGAAAGGGAAGCGTGATGTTTGACCAATTGAGTAAACCAGGTTTTGACGGACGAGCACTCACCAAGTCAATTCCGCATTATTGGTGCCCTTCAAAATTCAAAGCAGTTTGCCGAAGCATTCAAATGTCCTCTAGGTAGCCGTATGAATCCAGTTCATAAATGTCAATTGTGGTAATAAACACGAACCACAATGATAAGAAAAAGGATGTACAGGACATTTCCCTTTTGCTTTTTTGTCAGAGCAAATGCTTTAAAAAGGAGGCAACAAACAAAAGCAAGACAGAAAAAGAAGAGAAAAACGAAAAAAAAAAGGAGTGTCACCACATAAGTTTTATGGGAATGTCATGATAATAATTACAGGATAAAAGAGAGCATGTATGCCTTTTTCATTTTCCAAGGAGAAAAAATGAAGCAAAACACTGGTAGTCAGTGTAGTAGGATGACACTGATCTGCTCTCTGTTCCTGATGTAGGGATTACCTTTTGTGTGCTATTGACATGTCCCATGTTTCTTTTGTTCTCCTAAAGTCCTTCACGATCATTTACAGCCACACGCGAGATGCACATGGCGAATTTATTTCCAAAATGTTAACATAATTTCTATCTATGATGGCGGACAGTAGCCCGCGTTTGATCCAGCGTGTTAAATATGACTGTTGCCTCAATGAAGATCTACAGCTTCTAACTTCCGCTTTTTTGTCACCGTTTTCTTTCTAAGCTTTTTTTCTTCTGATTTTTTTCTTTTTCTTTTTACATTCTATTTTACGAACAATATTATCTCGGTCTCTTCCCACTCCTCCCCCTTCGAACTCCTCGGTGAAAAGGTACAAAAAGGTCTGTAAGCTAAAGGGAAACTATCTCCTTTTTTTTTTCTTTTTTCTTTTTTCTTTTTTTTTAGTTTTCCTTTGCTCTTTGCGTTTTCTTGCCGGGCCTATTTCTGTGCATATGTTCATACACTTTTCTTTTTCTTGCTAAGTGACTGTAGCCATAGAGACAATCTCTTTTATGAGTGTAAGACGACTTTGTGATCTATGTGCTAAGTGCCATTTCATGAAGGAGGGATGGGGGAGAATATGGATATGGTCGTGACTGTGCTGTTCATTGATACTTACTTCTTTTTGTTCATATACGCGATATCCTTGCTGCATAATTTGGATACCTCGTGTTCATGTTTTTTTTGTCACAACATGATTTCGGGGTCACCACAAAGACAATCCCCTTTTTCGTCGCCCACACACACAGCTTAAATTTTTTTATTTTCTCTTTCCACACTTTCTGCTATTTTTTTTCCCTCTTCCCTTTTTTTCCCTTTCTTTCTTTTCTCTCGGCTTTACCCTCATCTCCTTGCTTACACCTGATCACCATGGATACAGCGCGACTTGAAACGAATAGTTGCACGCTTCCTCCACCTCGAGACTTACTATTGTCAACAAGTCATCAGCCTCAATCATCTGGAGAAGACATAGTCGATAAAATGGCCATTGACGAACACTTTGAATCGCCAGAACAGAAAGAAATGCCACAAGGTAAAGTAGTAAAAGACGTAACGTAAACAAACTGAGAAGAGAATAAAAAAAATGCTATGGAGATGGACAACTAAAAATAAACACATTATCTTAATCCTGTCCTAGAAACCAAACCACATTTGCCATCTATTACAAACATGCAACAATATTCACCCATGCCGCAACCCGCACCATCGGAAGAGTATGTGCGGCACCGATTATCGGATATGTCTGTTAATCCGCCTCCATCTCATCGCCAAAGTCCTTGTCTTTCGCCAGCGCACGAGCCACCACCCGCACCTGGTCGCAACCTTTCGCCCTTGGAACCCTTACAGTATGATAGCTATTCCCGAAGAGGATCGACCGTGGACTATGAGTATCGTCGTCCTTCCATCACCGAGCTAAACAATCTACCTTTGCCAACAACGGCTTCGGCAGCAGCCAGTCGACGTGGATCTTTAGCAACGGTGACTGATTATGACTATTCATCACGTTCTCCTTCCCCAGCTCCTTTCATCAAGTCACGAATCAATCATGATGAAGCGACGTACTATTCCAGTGCAGCACCTGGAAACCCTAACCGTAGGGACTCCTTGCCCATAATGTCTTATGACTCATTTCAGCGGCGCCACTCAATTGCCACAGCTGAGCCATCGTATCAGCATCCACAGCCGGCCAGATCCAACCTTGTGCCATCCAAACACCGAGGTGCGTTTTTTTTGGTCTGTTTTATATTTAACTCACAGATCATCTAAACTATTTAGCTTTTCAATTTCCCTCGACGATCCATGAGACTCCTAATGGCCCTTATTCGGCACCATCCAGTCCGCCACAAGCACCTGATGCACCTGCGGATGGATCGACAAAAATGATGGCCACTGCAGAGAACAGGTACGCGCGCCACGGAGTTCGTCATGCGTCTTCCTCGGGGACCGACCATCATTTGCATTATCAACAGCAACAGCAACAGCACCAACCAGCACAACGTCAACAACACCAACGAACGTCGCATCACCCTTATGCCGCGAATGGCGTCCTGTTGCATCATCGACGTAAATCCATTTTAAACGATAATGAAGAGGCACCTTCACTGGGTCGACGTGCTTCGATGCCGGTAGTTACCATGCGTCATAAAAGCACAAATGGAAGTGATCTATACCCTCAACGCGAAGAGATGTATCTGTTGGAAGAAACCAAACCGGCACGCAAATCCGAGACGCCCTACTCACGTAGTCCTGAGCTTCGTGTAAGCCATAAATTAGCCGAAAGGAAGAGAAGGAAGGAGATGAAGGAATTGTTTGATGAACTTCGAGATTCTTTGCCCGTTGAAAAAAACCTAAAAACAAGCAAATGGGAGATCTTGAGCAAAGGTAAGGAAGATAGGGGGAAAAAGCAGAGAGAGATTTCAGAGATGGCTAAGCTATGGATGTGATGCTTTTTTTTTTCTTTTGCTGTCCATTACTTACACCTTTACAGCTGTGGAATATATCTCTGTGCTGAAGCGTCGTGATTATGAACTGGAGAGTGAGATCAATGTTCTACGACGAGAGGTTGCTATGTTGAAACGGGAACGAGGAGCGTAAGTAGAAATGAAGAGACATCAAGAGTGATATAGGAAGAAAGATTCATCATGTCCTTTGTGGGTAGGACCAACCACTATGGCGGCCCAGCTGCACCACCGTTTTAGGGCTGGGGAAACGTGATGCTTTCCGATATACCCTGAAGTATTTCTTTTTTTTTTGTCTTTTACTTTTGCTATTCCCCTTCCTTTGTCTTCCCCATTCATTTGTTTTATCATGTAGCTAACTTTGTTGCGACGGACACACATGCATACTCCCTCCCTCTCCCTCTTCCTCTCTATGTCTCTGTCTCTGTCTCTGTCTCTCACTCTTTTATTTTTTTTATTTATTCCTCCCTTCCCAAAAAAAGTCAAAACAAACAAACAAAAAAAGCAATTGGATCCTCAAAGATGTCTAGCTTCCAGATCGTCCGTTTAGGAAAGGATCATTTTGCATAAATTATTTATATACTTGTTCGTCTTTTCATGAGTATGGATATCTGCTTTCTTGGTTTGAGTAAATCAGTATTTAGCGAAAATGCGTCTCCACGGTGATCGCCCATGCAAGGTGCTTCCATTGTTTCCCCGTTGCTCGAGGATAGATTAAAGACGTTGATATTTTCTTATGGTAATCTGGTTCATATGAGCGGACTACTACGAAACTCAGCTCATCTATTGTCTATTCGTGAATATATAAAAGTTTGCATATGTTGATATGCCTTCATAGAGAAAAGCCAAAGAAGAAACTTAGTAAGATACTATTGCCCGTTTCTATCCGTGGCCTTGGCCTTCGATGCGGTTCCATCACAACGGCAATCATTTACTGTAATGATATTTCACTTTCCATTTACTGAATACTACCCGATTTCATTAACAATGCATAGTAACCCTACCAGTTGTATTTTCGATCCTTACATCCTGCTAAATACTAAAGACTGGGTAAAAGCACAGATTTTTAAGGTACTTTAGTCATAACAATGAACAGCTCTATATGGAAACAGGGACACAATTTGTAATTTTTCAAATTTGAGACAAAAATTTATTGATTTTTCAAACAGCAAGTGATGCTCAGATGTAGGGTTTCAGTTTTTCGTACTATGGCAAAAAAAAGAGGAAAGAGAAATATAGACAACGGAAAGATATGAAAAAAGATAACTAGGAAATCATCGTATCACACGCAGTTTAGAGATCATCCTCATCAGAGTAGACTTCTTCACCACGCTTACGGCGCTCCATGCGCTCCTTCTTCTTCTTACGAAGCTCCTTGGAGGACAATTTCTCCTTCTTCTTAACAGCCTTGATAGTGTTACCCTGAGCATCGACCATATCCTCGGCTTCCTTCTCGGCAATGACGGTGGTACCGTTACCGCTAACCCAGTTGTGGCCAGAGGGAGTCAAGCGACCGTTATCGACCTTCCAGACTTCGGTACAGAGAGCTTCCGAGAATTCACGGTTGTGAGTAACGATGACAACACCACCACCGTATTCCTTGATGGCACCAGCAAGAGCACCAAGAGATTCACGATCCAAGTAGTTAGTAGGTTCGTCAAGTACCAACATGTGAGGCTTATTCCACATAGCAGCACCGATAACAAGCTTGACCTTCTGACCACCAGACAAACCACGGATGCGGGAGTGAGTAGCGAACTCAGGTTCCAAACCAACTTCGGACAAGTGCTTCTCAATTTCCTTGGCGGTCAAGGGGCGGTTAAGACCCAACTTGGCAGCTTCCTGGGCATCGACTTCAGCGATCTTCTTGCTGAAACCCATAGTCTCGAGCTTCTGACGAGAGATCCAGGTGTTATCGACGGAGGAACGACCGACCCACGAGACTTCGTACTCGTAAGACTGCTTGAGCTTGCGACGACCAACAATGTCATCAACGACGCGCTTCTCACCGTCAATGACGAAGGTCTGGCTCATCTGTTTCTCTTCTTCTTCGGTGATCACACGGTCGACCTTATCCAACTCTTCTCTGTCTTCACCGGTAGCATAACGCCATTGGATATATTCGTTGGGAGTGATGTCCAAGTGCTTCTCAATATGGTGGAAAGCGTGCTGAGCAACGTAGGCAATACGCAAGTTAGGATGCTTCCACACGGTACCAGTTTCAGCTTCGATCTAAACCAAACGTTACTCAGTAAATACTTGCTACATGGTAACACTCAGAAATATTGTACTTACCTCGCCAGTGAGCAACTTGATCAAGGTAGATTTACCAGCACCGTTAGGACCAATGACGGCAACACGAGAAGCAAGGGAGCACTGCATGCTAATATCGATCAACTGCTTCTTCTGGGTACCAGGATATTGGAAGTCAACGTTCTTCATCTTCAAGATAGCACGTTCCTTGGTCTTAATACCCTCAAGGAAACCGGGTTCAGGGAAAGCGAACTTGATCTGAGCAGCTTCAAGAGAGTAGTAGGAAGCGGCCTTGGGGACTTTCTTGACGAATTCGGACAAGTTACCCTTGTAACGCTTGAGCTTGTAATTGGCTTCGTAGTGAATGATGTCGGAACAGACATGGTCCAAGAAACCAGAGTCGTGAGAAACCTGTTTGAAAGTCAGAATGAAAACTAAAAACCGAAACTATACAACTACTTACAATAATAGAAGTGACAGTCTTGAGACCCAACAAGTAGTTCTCCAACCATGCAACGTTAACAACGTCCAAGTGGTTAGTAGGTTCGTCGAGCAACAAGATATCAGCGTTCATCAACATAGCACGAGCAAGAGCAAGCTTCATCTTCCAACCACCAGAAAGAGCACCAATGGAGAAGGAAGAGACCATCTCTTCAGTGAAACCATACTCACGCAAGATCTTGGCAACCTGGTCACGATCCTTGGTCTCAACACCCTCGGAAGCAATGATGAAGTCAACCAAAGGAGTATCAGCCTCGGAACCATCGATATCGTGTTCGACGTAGACGGTCTTCAATTCGGACTTGGGAGGGAAACCTTCGACCTGTTCGTTGGCAATGGCGCGCATGAGAGTGGATTTACCACAACCGTTGGCACCGCAAAGACCATAACGACGACCACGCTTGAGACGGAGAGCAGTACGGTTCAACAAGATCTTGGCACCATATGCAAGAGAGAACTCACAGTTGCAGAGATCCTCGCCTTCCTCATCGTCTTCCTCAGCATCCTTAGGAGTGACGGCTTCCTCACACTTGTTCAAAGCATTGACAGCGAGCTTTTCAGAGTCTTCGGCAGCGAGGAAAGCGTTGGTGTAAGGAGTAAGAGATTCGATCCATGCGTTCTTAAAGAAGTTCTTGGCCACGCAAAGGGACAAAGCGATATCGCCAATGTACTTGACAACGGGAGCGAAGAAAGCATCGATATCGGTAGGCAACAATTCCTTGAGAGTCTTGTCAACCTTATCAGCCTTTTCTTGCTTGGAGAAGATCTGGACGTCAGAGGTACCGACACGGGTCAAAGTGGCCAAAGCCTTCTGAACGACACCACGGCACTCGGGATCAGCGACGACATCCTGGACCTTCTCAAGAGCGGGCAAAAGAAGGGGAAGGAAAGGAGCGGCAATTTCGGGATCATCGACGAGCTTGCACATGTTGTCAATGATAAGGGCAGACTTACGCTTGATGGGAGTAGCACGTTCGTTCAAACCACGGCTGAGAAGAGGAACCATGATAGAAAGAGTGGGGGAATCGACTTCCTGCACGAAGGTAGTAGCACCAAGCAAGTGAATAGTTTCAGGGACGTTCTCGGGCTTGTTGATACAGCCAATGACAGCAGGGATGAAACGTTCGATATCCTTGTTCTCGATGAGGGAGCAAATGTTACCCATGGTAGCGGTGGCGGCCTTCTTGACATCAGCCTTGGTATCCCACATACAGTCGGAGACAACGGGGATGACATCAGGAATAACGACGAAGAACTGGGACTTGTTCTTCTTGGAAAGCTCGTCCAACAAGGTCAAGGCGAGCATCTTGGTCTGCCACTTGCAGGAGTTACCCAAACCCTGGAGAACAATGGGAACCATGACAGCAGTAGCATTAGGGTTGACCTTGAGAGCGAGGTTCTTGGCAGCCTCAGCCGCAGCAGTCTTCAAAGCAGCAGACTTATCGGCCTGGAGTTCGAGAAGGTTGGAGAGGAAGGGAAGAATGTAGGGCTCGGCCTGACCGTTGATACTGTTGTTGGTGAGAGCGGTAATAGCAGCGACAGCGGACTGGCGGGCACCAGCGTTCTTCTTGTTGTTCAATTCCTTGGAGATAGTCTCGAGGATGTTGAATTGCTTGAGAGAGCGGACGCCGTTGGAGTTAACGAAAGCAGCGAGCTCTTCGGCGACAGACTCGCGGTCAGCATCGGAAGCAGCTGAAAGCTTGGTAAGAAGATCCTTCGCCTTCTTTGTCTCGACCTCGCTAGGAGAACCACTGATGGCCAAAGCGATCATCTTCTTGGTCTCGATGTTGCTCTGAGTGTTGTTTTTAGCAGCAGCAGCTGGCATTTTTTTTTTTTTTTGCTTGATTAATACAAGAAAGTAAGAGAGAGGATGAGCAAGCAAGGGAGCTCCACAAAGAAGGGAGATAAAAGTGTAGAAAAGGAGTTAAGGGCGAAAGGTAAAGGAAAGAGAAAACTAACAACTGGTCCGTCTACCCTATTTAAATAAAAAAATTTTCACACTCCAATTTTATAGTACACTTCTACATTCATTGTTTCGGACCTAGAACCACACACAAGCAAGCGGACTATAAAACGCAGACGTCATATACTTCGATTCGTCTTGGGAGGCAAACTTGCGCCACCCGAAAAAGTACCTTTTTGTGCCAGCGAATAGGAATCGAATCCTGTGATCCTCATTGAGACAGGTGATAATGCCTTGTCCCCCTTTTTGTTTCCTGATTCGACCGAAATGACAGTAACACTAACGGCAGCCAACATTCATCAAGGTAAATGTAGCTGTTGGTGTCTAGGATAATTGGTTGTTTTACAATCAGGAAGAAGGGAAGAGAAAGCTATAATCGTCACCTCATTCTTGGTATACTGTATGAATAAAGATATCGTGCTTTCTTTGTAACTTACAAACACAGTAAATATCACACGTTTTTTAATTACGTACATCAATTACCAATGAAAAGATCGCTAGTCGCTACCCTTGCTGCATTATGGTCATAAAGATAGCATGAATGTTTCCTTGACCCATTACCATCCCATTGCCAGACAGTATCAATAGCTATTATAAACTATTACTGAAATACACTAGGATTCAGTTTGCTAAGGATGTGATTCCGCACCGGGTGCGAATTTGAAACTGTTATATCACTTCCATTTTAATTGTCATAGCCGCTCAGAAACATCAATGCGTCTGACCAGCTTTCCTACATTTGCCTGCTGGTCCACTTGGTTTGCCCTTGCACACGTTTTGTCCAACTATTGAAGCGTCATACACCACTATGAGAAATTTTGCGGTATCATTTTCTGTAAATGGTTTCCGCCATTTGTTGCTCTGGATCATGTACAAAAGAGATAGATTGGATATGTTTTTATAGGTAATATCGCCATGACTTTCTCTTCTTTAGGTGTATGGAAAGGAGAGAGAAGCTGTGGAGGCGATGTTCATCTGCCTCTTGGTTTTGTACTATTTTTCTTTTTCTTTGTTTTCTATCAGGATGAAGCGCTTCATTGTGAACAACTTGGTCCTTCGACATGCTCTGCATAGATAATCGCCATTGCCCAAACAGTCCCAGTACTTGATACCTCTATTAATGAAGACATTAATCGTTTCTGCATCTAGTCGTTGGCGATCTTTGGTAATTCAAAAACTTCAATTTTTAAATACGTCTTTGACCATGAAAAGCTGTAACTTTTACTAATGAGCCCAAAGTTGATATAATAAATTGAAGAATACAATCCATGTCAGAAATTTGCTAAAATAAAAAAAGGTGGTTAAACCAGACATAGCGTACTAATCAGCTATTTACACCTTTCATCGTTCATTGCTACTTACTTGCTTCTGCACTAATGACCTTTATGGTAGGAAAGAAAGATTTGTAATTCATTGTGTCCTGTCTTTACAACACGGTTCTTTAATTTGATTGCATAGCCGTTATGGTAGGGGGAAGGATAGGCTTTAGGATCAGTCACAATGGACTAAGTTTACGGTAAATAAGTTATTAATCATATCATATTGGTTAAATATACCATACAGTTGACTGCGTCAGTTGTCGATCAACCATGCTATTTGTTGTCATGGAAAGTGGAAGCACTTCTTGAAAGAGACGAATGAAACGTTCAAACAATCAGGACCACACTTCTTCATCTTCATTTTTTGTCCTTGATCGCGATTACACCCGTCTCGACAATAAGCTCGTCTAGGAGATCTGAAACTGAGGATTATCGGAATCGAGAATCTTTCCCAAGTATTGTTGTATTCAATAGCCATATCCAAATTATCCTCGCCTGCTAAGGGAGGCTATGTCACCGGATCGTAATAGATGTAATTCATTTTAGCTATTCATTTTGACTTCTACCGACTGAATTGGATACAGGAACCCTCACTTTCATCCCTAAGGGCAATCAAGCTCTGTACTGTTAACTCCTTGCTGGACGCAAAATTCATCGCCAGCCAGCGCAGTTAACCACTCAATAACAGTATTCTATTGGTCAACGCCAGGGGCGTTTGAGGCGCCGCAGACAGGTCTCCAAAAACATATTTCTTTGGCAGATTACCCACTTTCCAATTTAGAAGTCTAGAAAGCTTATACATAACGTAACAATGCTGAAGGTATGTCGTAGATCACGAACATGCCTTCAATTCTTTTGGCTCTTACGATTCATCTCTCAGGGGAGCTCCCAAAATTTGTCTTTTGAGGAGTTAATGGCTCAGGCTGCGGCTGTTGCCAAGACACAAGACCAGGCACTAGCAGAAAAGTCTCGGCAGAAAAGACTTGAGATGGAAGAAAAGAAACGAAGAGAAGAGCGTTCCGAAAAAGCATTGAAACAGAAACAACAACAATATGAACAATGGCGAGAAGAGCAGAAGCGAAATCTTGCTCAGGCTTCTGAAATGAGGCCGCGACAACGTAATCTGGAGAAGAAGACTGCAGAGCCAAAGAACAAGCCACGCACCAAGGCAACAGGGTCTACTACTGCAATCAACAACACCCGTGTTGCCAAAAGAGGCAAAACACTTGCCAATGCAGCTTCTATTTCACCAGTTGGTTTAAAGAAGGTAATTATAACCTAATCAGTTATGACGATCTAACATTGTTTGGCAGAAACCTGTTGATATATCATTTGAAGAGCTTATGCAAAAAGCCAAAGAGGTACCAGCAAGCAAATCAGCAGCCTCCCCGTTGGCCCGTAACGATACTCGACAGAAGAATGCAACACAGGGAGAAACAAAAATGCGTCCAAAAGTGCCTGAAAATGGTAAACCCAGCTCTAGTCAACGAGCATCAGCGGGCACTCGTGATACATCGTCCATATTCTTGAAGAGACAGACAGCTACTCCTAAACCTTCAGAAACGAATTCATCTGGATCCCAATTATCAGCCCGTGAGCGAATTCGCTTGTTATACCAGGATCCTGTGCAAAAAATAGATCGGCAAAAACGAGATAGACGATCCATTAGTGAAACACAACGAGAACTTCGGCATGCCAAGGGTATTTATTCTGATGACGAAGACGAGACAAGGACAAGAGATAAGCGATTGTACGATAGTAGAGCAAATGCCCGCCTAACGACAGATCGACATTCCTCAGCTGTCACTTCTCCTATCGCTCGATCTTCGTTGAAAAGACGTGAAACATCTCTGCGAGATTATGATTCCCAATTAAGAACCACTGCTAAGCCTTTGCGCTCAGAATTTCAAGATTCTCGCGTTCGACCAAACTCCAGAAGTATAACACCAGAAAATCGTGAATCGCGTGTGAGGCCTCCATTACCTTTTCAGCGCATGCCTTTTTCACGTAGTATGGAGATGCGTCGACAGCAACGGCGCCCTCCCGTTGAGGAGGAGGAAGAGGATGAGGAGCTTGCATCGTTTATCGTGGATGACGACGAAGAAGATTTTGGTGGTGATTATTCGGCTGAGATTGGTCGCATCTTTCGCTATGATAAGAAAAAGTACGTGCAGGGGATACAATCGTGCAGATGTGCTTATTAGGATCAACGTAGATATACCAATGAACGATTTTCTGATGACGATATGGAAGCCGATGCTAGTGAGGTGCTGAGGGAGGAGAAACGAAGGTATGAATCAGTTATTCTTTCTTTTTCTCTCATAGCTAACTTTGGGATTTTTTGCTACAGCGAACGGATCGGACGACGGGAAGATTTGATGGAAGAGCGTCTTGAGATGGAGAGGTTGAAGAAGCGAAAATTGAAGGGGAAGTAATGAGAGGAAACGCAGAGAAAACAAAGTAAGAGCAGTTTTACGATGTGTGATATGAATACTTACATGTAGTGTAGCTTGACGCGGATTGACAAAGATGCCAGATTTTTCGATGAGAGGGAGGGTCGATCCAATCGCATCTTTTTCCGCCTATACTGTCTTATATTTCGAAATAACCATCGCATTTTAGTACATTTTTCCTTTACAATTCATATCCTATCATATCCCACGTAGTTACTCCCTCTTTATTCCATATTTGTTTTTTCCCAATCATTTGTTGAGGAAGCCGTGTATGTTTCCTATCTTATATTCATGTGTGTGTGTGTGTGGAGGGCCATGTAGACGTACATAAAAAGCAGAAGGGCTTGTCAAATAATAGGCAAACTCTTTCGGAAGATGGTCTAGTTATTTCAGGCATATTGTAAAAAGAATAAAACGTTTGTTTACATTTTAAGGAGAGTAATGACAAAGCTCTGCTAATAGAGAATAAGGCGAACCGTAACACAGATAAATAGAAGATACAAGTGTTTCTTTGCTTTATTGTGACATATGCATTGGTATGAAGCAGAGAGAACTTCAAATAGATGATACAAATACAATTCTCCCGATAGGATTTTATGCTTTCTGAATATTTCTTTGCACCTCTTCCATACTGCAATCGCGTTGCTGAATATGTATTCCACTTCAATTAGATAACAACATAGGACTTGGGTTAAGATGCATAATGGCTGGAAGGACTTCCTCTTTGGCTTCAATTCGTGAAACATTGTCTTCCTTCGATATATCATCCATTGACAGAAAAGGAGATATTGTCTTTTATCTCATCTCTATATTTACTGTGTTACATATCGTTGATTTATGCAAACCTTATTTTAGTCGTCTTGTCTGTGGTATCACCGATCAGACATCCATCGATTTCCTAACAATGGCTGCGATCTATAGTTTGAGTGATGCGAACCATTTGTAAACGAAAGGACAACTACTTTTTGACTCTGCTCTCTACAAACGTCCCGTTATGTACTTCAATTGATTATATGTATGATCCATTCTCAATATTCATATTTTAGCCTATAAAGCCTGCGATGGAATCCTTCTTGGCTGAATGGTTAGCTTCCTGTCCCCCTTTTGGCACGCGAAGGAATAATTTGATTATAAATTAACATAGAAGATTGGGAAACTTTATTATCATGATTGAAAAATCTTTGAGTGCAGCGTTGTTAACGTGTCTATCCTAGTTCAGTCTCGTTGAAATAGGAGCGTAAACTGGCATTCAATGAACAGTATGCTCGAATTTTTGCAAATGCTTTCCAGTCATTATCTTTCAGTTGCAAACGCAGAATATCTGTCAATGGGTTATATAACTCCAACAACACTTCTTTTGTAGTTCTAGACAAACCAGATCTATGTCACCGCAAAACGGTACTTTGTCCTTCATTATTTGGAATATTTCTTGCATTTCACCTGGGTTAATTGATTCGTGTGTAATTCAAGAGCTGATAGTTTTCGTCCATAAACACAACCACTGTCTAAACCAAACGTATCCGCTTCCAAGTCTAATCCTCGAGATGCGTCATGCCCGTAATAAACTTTTAGTGGTGTGCTTTGATTCTGAGCATCCTTCCAGAATTGCGTCCAATGGGTTCCATGATCATTATCCCGGGTAGGTACACCCTTCAATACATTACGGACATTCAACACGGTCCAAGGATCGTTGTCTTCTAGAACCGTAATAGTAGGATCCAGACCCCCATGCACAATACGGGCATTCAGGAAAGGCAACTCCATAATAAGTGGACAGCTAGCCAAATAGTCATATTCATCCTGTGTCATATTCCTAGCCCGCGGTCGCACCTACAGAGTTAATTTTACAAGATCTTTCTACTGTCTTTTTCGACTGACCTGGCAATCAGATCGTGTTCGTTCCCGAAATATAAAGGATCTTTGACATTTCCTTCAGGTAGAACTTCATCCGAGTCGTTTGTCCATACGCCATAGAAATTTTGAAACGTCTTGAAACGTACTATCTTATCGTCATGATTTCCGCGGACACACAACAACCCTTGTTCTCGGGCATATCGGATCACACCACGGCTGTCTGGTCCTTTTGCTGTTAGATCGCCTGCTAAGATGGCTTGATCCTTGTCTGGTTGGTAATTCAAGGTATTAAGCAGTTCAGCCAGTTCGTCAACGCAGCCATGTACATCCCCGATCACAAACAATCGCTCTTTGGACTGCAGATCATCCCTCAGCGTCAGTCGTGTGAGATTAGCATAAGGCGAGACAGTATGAGCATAGAATGGACGTTCCGTTTTGTTTGTTTCTGTCTGGTCATTAGCTTGCTGTCTGTTGACGACCACGACAGTAGGGACCACCACGGCGATCACTGCAATAACAAACAAAGCAAGAGCTAGGCCAATCCATAGCCACCTTTTCCTTCGTGTATGCGTCGCCACGTCTTGTTTAGATGGGACATAGGTACTGTAAAGTTGAGCTCGACTGCCGATCTCCTCCATTAAAAGGTTCTATTTCACGAAAAGCCTGGCGTAAAGCGGGAATGAGGTAGATGAGCGTATTATAACCATTTCGGATAAAATGTTTGATGTGAACTATTGTCCGAAACATCCATCGATGGGCTATATTGTTGGCCAAGTTTATGACTACGGATATTTTATGTGTTGCACAATAGCAAAGAATCAAGTAAAAGGAGATGGCATTCAACTTTTCGTTTATTATCTTGTTTTAAAGATCTTTATATCTTGGCTTGCACGGGTGAAACCTTCAATAGCCAACTTTCCAAGATCTGGTTACACTCTTTGGGCTTTTCCCACAAGATCCAGTGACCAGAGTCTTTCACGAGATGTTGTTCAAGGTTGGGGATGTAGTCTTTCATGCCTTCGGTCATTTTCGCAGGTAGCGCTGCATCCTTATCAGCAGGGACCATCAGCGCCGGTTTGCTAATGATGGGATCAAGATCTATCGGATTATTCACAATTATTAATAAGCCGTCGCTTAAATAGTACAGCCTTCCTTACCTTTGCATTCTCTGTTATTGCGCTCCACTTGTCGATACCAATTCAAACCACCATTGGCGCCTGAGCGTGTATATTGCTCAACATAATAATCCAAGACCTTGTTTGCTCAGTTACATGACAAACTCGTTTGTAACAGACAAACGACAAAACACCGTTACTTACTGGTTCGGGAAGAGCATCGCTCTTTTCTAATGGTTTGCGTCCTTCGACAATTCGGCAAGTTTCAGGGTCAATCAGAGGTCCCTTTATTTCCGCGACCGGTCTGAATAATCGTATAAAGAATTGTCTGGTCTATTGCAAAATAAGATTTTCAGTCTTCTTTCTCAGTCTACTGTATGAGCAACGTTACGTGAGCGTTGATTTCCTTCTCCGCCGCCGGATTCTTTGCAAGATACAACTGATATTTGAAGTTTGGGAATCGTTGCACTAAATCTTCCAAAGTGACAGGTTCTTTGCTTTCGGGTCGATAAGGAGTGCAAAAACTACCCACCGCTTTAACACGGTCAGGGTAAAACTGCGTGAATCTCCAAGCAAGGAGACCGCCCCAGTCATGACCCAAAACTGTGACAGTAGGAAGCTGCAAATGGTCCAATAGTTCAGCTATATCTTTAGACACAGTCTTGAAACCGTACTCTGAGGGAGATTTTGGTGCGTCCTATAAGAAAGAAAGAAAGGAGAAACATAAAATATGAGCGTTATGTGCTTTGTGTTCTAAAACCGTACTTACAGTCTCACCAAAACCTCTGAGAGTTGGCACGATCACCCGGTAGCCTAGCTGGACGAGGAACGAGATTTGTTCTCTCCATCCTTATTCATTTTCGTTCAGTATTAGCCCCGTACTTATATTCCTCGAGTTAAATAAACTATTACCAAACCAACTGTAGAAAGCAAAGTATAGATGATATTAGGATGACAACGACAAGAACAGTAAAGGTGATGCTTACAGGTCAGGCCATCCATGGAAAAGAATAATAGGGTTTTTGGACGAAGAGTTTTCATCCACATAATGAAGACGAATACCATTTACATGAGTGAAGTTATGGTTGTAACTTGAGGGGTCGTTCTTTTGTATCATCAAAGCGGAAGGAAAAGTGAATGTTTATGCTGCAGCGCCCGTTTTCCCAAATTAATACCCTTTTGTACTTTTCCTAGATATGTAACCCCGCTAATCCTTGGTTAATTTTGCTTACGCTATGAAATCGGTATACGAAACCGCGGGTCGTTCGGCATTACCGTGTAACCGGTAAAATAGCCGGATTATTCCCAAGCCTTCAAATTAAATAACACTGTTCATGCTTTGACCTAGTGGCAGACCAAAGGTCCTTATGTGCAATAACGCCATTGTGTCTCGCATGTATTTCCGAAAAAACTAGACGTGCATTTGCAAAGACAGACCGAGTGATACTCGCTCCAGAGATAATGATGAAGATGTCAATCAACAAGCCTCATCATTTAGAGTTTGATGGTTTACACAGTAAAATGATGATGTGCTATAAAGCAGCCAAATGCACCAGATGCTCAAAGCCGTACGTATATAAGATATACTTAGCCATCAAAGAAATAAAGGAATTCGATCAATTCAACACAAAACATGGCATAAATATAGATCGATTTATTTATATAGGTATTTAGGTTTAACTCCACTTCGGCTTTACAATGGTGTGACCTTTGCAAGCCAGGTCTTCAAGTGAGCATTGCATTCATCTGGAGCATCTGTTAGGACGAAGTGTCCAGCACCAGCAACAAGATGGATCTCCAAGTCGGGGACAAAGTTGTGCATGTGATCGGCCATTGAAGGCGGCAAGGCTGGGTCCTTTTCAGCAGTGATCATCAAGGCTGGCTTCCTAATAATGGGATCCAAATCTAAAAGCAAAAAGGTCGTTATCAACAATTCTATCCACAAATCAACCGCTTATCAAAATACCTTTGCACTCTTCCCAATTTCTTCGGGTCTGCTTGTACCAGTTCAACCCGCCACGAACACCTGTAGTTCGGTATTGTTGGATATAGTAATCAAGTACCTAAGAAAATGCCCACTTCATCAGTATCATACAAGAAAGCCATGGCTCCGACGAAACCAAGATGTTTGCCTCACCTTTTGAGGCACTGCATCACTTCTAGCAGGCACTTCGCGTCCTTCTGCCAGTTTACCTGTAATGGGATCCAGCAAGCCTGCGCGTTTGTCAAGCTTCTTGTCTTCTCTGTTTTGGAACATGCGTTTAAAGAACACATCCACGTTTTCTCCAAAGTCTTTCTCAGCCTCAGGATCATTGGCGAAGTAAAGCTGGTACTTGAAATTTGGGAGACGCTCAACAATTTGCTCGAGTGACAAGTATTCCTTGTTTGCAGGCAAATGAGGCGAACAGAAACTAGCCACAGCACGCACGCGATCAGGATAGAATTGAGTAAAGCGCCAGGCAACAAAACCACCCCAATCGTGGCCTAAGACGGTGACAGTAGGCAACGACAAATGATCAAGCAATTCAGCAATATCGCGGCAGACCGTCTTGAAACCGTACTGAGCAGGGTCTTCAGGAGCATCCTGTGAAGTGATCAAAAGAGATCTTCAACAAATCTTGCCTTATTTTTCCATAAAAACTTGATGCCTTACGCTCTCTCCAAATCCTCGCAGAGAAGGAACAATAACGCGATAACCTAGACCAGCAAGAAAATCGATTTGTTCTCTCCATCCTTTGAAGGAAACGAAGATAAAACAGGTAAGTTCAATGCCATTCGTGCAAAGCAATGGACTTTACCGAGCCAACTAAAACACAGTTGGTAAATACATATTCCAATTATCGCTTTATGCCTCTTTTCGTCCTGGATAACTTACAGGTCAGGCCATCCATGGAAAAGAATAAGGGCTTCCTTTCCAGAAGGGTTCTCATCCACGTAATGCAGACGGATACCATTCACCTGATGATATTTGTGGTTATAGGTTGCAGGGTCGTATTTGTCCAACATAGATTTTTATTCTCGTGGTTGTGCTAAACTGAAAAGCCATTGGCAAACCCTTTGCCCAAGTTATATATGGCATTTCACGTTCGCAAAAACCGTTTAGCCTTACAAACATGCGGTGTTATGTAACTTCCTATTTGCCTTTTTTGGAAGGAATTCGCCGGATGAAACAAGCCGTTATTTTTGGTCGCTTCCCTTTTTGATTGCAGTTATTCAAGGCAGTCTGGCTGCTCCGCAACAATCATCTGATACATGGGTTGGAAACCGATAAATCCAGCTCTATGGGATCCTAGAACCCCTGCTGTTTCCATGGCTACTTCATGGTCAATCACTTTGAGATTATCCAGTCCAACAGCAGCCTCTGCCAATAACTGCGATTGACAACATCTCTCCATAGCAATAAACCACCATATAGCCTCGTCTACTGTCTGTCCGACTGTCATCAACCCATGATTCTGAAGTATCAGAGCCTTGTTGTTTAACCCTAGCGCTTCCGCTAGTTGTTCTCCTTCGGTTGTATCAAAAACAATTCCACCGTATTTGTTGTACACGCTGTGTGAACCATAGAACGCACATGCGTCCTGAGAAATCGGAAGCAGCGGTCGACCCAACGTAGAAAACGTTTTACCATACAGTGAATGACTATTCGTTGTTGTTTGACATGTATTTTTGCTAAGTGATACCGTGGCCCATTTCCTTTTTCAGTCATCAACTTACGTGTGTACGGCACACACCACATCCTTACGAGTTTGATGTACATTTGCATGAATCACAAAGGCCGCCTTGTTCACCACGTATCGTCCCCGTACGATATTACCATTAAGGTCCACTAAGATTAAGTCACTCGCCTTGACATGCCCAAAGTATTGTCCCAAAGCATTCACCCTTGCAAAAAGACACCACCCCAGAATCCAATTTAGCTTTTCAATCCCTTTTTTTTTGCTGGCAAACAGCATTCTAATTCTTCTACATTGTTTTACCAAAACAAATCTGGATATTCTGGATCCCGAACTGTCATATGGCCAGCAACACCTATAAGGAAAAGATGAGCTAGTCCTTAAGAGAAAGCCCAAACCATGGGGATATGGGTTTGGTAGTTTCGTTTCACCTTCGTCCCATCTAAACTTGGCCAGCAGCCGAAATCCTGCGGCCAACGTTTGCTTCATCTGAACGCGTTGATCATGGAAATTAACAAATTTTTTAGGCGAGGGCATAGTTATGGGTGCTTGTTCTGCCCACTGAGCTTCTTGTTCTGTCTCGTTTCCAAGTATAACATGTCGATCGGAACGAAGAAATACAGCATACATAGCCACGTCTGGCTCTGACGAATTCATCATTCATAAGATATTAGTGACGGAAGAAAAGAAGAAAGGCATGTATTTGAGACATGGATCGCATTTAATAACAATTTACCAAAATTGTACACCACAGAGCCGAAAACTTCTCTTTTTGCTTCTGAAATACTCACTTTGTCATGAAGTTGAACACTTTTGTTTTGCTTCTTTTTTTACTTTCCCCTGCGACATTGACAGAAGCGTTTGAAGTTTTTTACACTTAAAAAAATTGAGAAGTCCTCATTATTTATTTGAAGCTTTGTCGGGAACCAACCTTTCCTTCTCTCCTCCCATACTTTTAAATGACCCTTAGTCCTGTGTTGGCCAATGTCATCTGCTTCTCTTTCACATTCATTTATGTTGCAGGGTTCTATTCATTTCGTCAAAAGAATCACAGTCTTTCACGGGACCATCCCGATGTCATTCTTTCACGCATCAAGGCCGTAACGTTTGCATCACTGGTTATCCCCATGATAGTCCATGTCACCCTTCCTTCAGCACCATTGCTTGTGGCACTTGGAATACTACCTTTTCAAATCTCTTTATTCGTACCGCTACTACTGACCATTATCTTGTTTGCTGGACCACTTATGTTGATGTATTTCGACGAAGAGTTACCATGGCAAAAATACTTTGATTGGCAACAAGAACTTGGGATGATCACTTCTTTACTTGGCCTACGGAATTTTCTAGTGGTAAATAAGAAAAAAAAAAGATGCGTTCTTTCTCTTTCGGAAAGAAATATAAATCTCCTGCTTTTTTTTCTTTCTCTCGATGCAGGCTCCCGTGACAGAGGAATTTGTATTTCGAGCTTGTGTCATCTCTGTGCTGTACTACGCAGGGTTTTCGGTTGCTTATCTGATCTTTGTGTCGCCCATGTATTTTGGGATAGGTATGCATGGAAAAGCCATGAAAAACGTTTTTAATCATTTTGGCAAAAACGTAAGCCCATTTACATCATGGTTGGGAAAACTATCATAAATGGGGTGCCAACACCAAGGCTTTAAAGCAGGCTATCTTAATCTCTGGTAATGTATCAGCCTCCCTAACTGCAAACTACCTTTGCTAAACTGTTTTTCCTTTGCTATAGCTTTTCAATTCACGTACACTACTGTTTTTGGATGGTATGCAAGCTTCCTCTTCCTACGCTCCGGCAGCATTTGGCCACCAATCTTATGTCACACATTCTGCAACATGATGGGCTTCCCAGATATCAGCGCCATTAGCCAACACTCTCCATCGCATCGGAAAAGTATATTTAGTATCACCATACAGATGGAGTTCTAACCTATTTGTTAGTTCTTTGGTCCAGCTACGTCGCTGGTCTCATCCTCTTCTGGTACCTGTTATACCCTTTGACCGATCCCATATGGTTTAATGGATCCATGTATTGGAAAGCATAACAAACCAAAAAGTACATAGATATAGATAAAAGAGTAGTATTTTTAATGCGAAATAAAATTCGAGATGTAAGGAATTTAATTCCTCAGTCTGTAAGAACCGTGTGCGAAGCTAAGAGGAACCAATGTGTTCAATTCTGCTCTAGCAGCAACTTGCAATGTGGATGCATCCAGAATCAGTAGGAATGAGGTCGCCCGTGCAGAATCCATCACCACACTGATGAGCACACCTTCATCTTCTCTAATGGCTCCTGGACGTGGAATGAAAACGGCTTCACTAGGATAGCAATGGTCTTCATGCCATGAGGCAACAATGGATTTGGTATCGAGATCCTATTTAATTCCATATCGTATCATCAGAAAATACCAACACGTGCACATTGTCAATGGAAAAGGAAGTTGCTCCTTACCGCCTTCACAATGCTGTCCCAGATTCTGCCGTCTGTTATTGCGCTAGTAGCAGAAAATCCGAGACCGTACATATAGGTATATTTCTGCATCTTATAGTTCGGGTTCACCTGGGGTAATTCCAGAGACGGCTCCACACGTTTTTCGAATGATGCAGTGGGCATCCATGAATGCCAACCACTTCCGATAGCACCCACGCGCTGTTCTTCATCCGTATTACTGTTTCCGCGCAGATATCCCAGCATGGAAGACACTCTGGACGTTACACTGCTGGTTGAAGGCACCATGGTGTTGTTTGCTGCAAAAATGGATTTGGCTTCCTCAATATGACCTAATTTATAACGTCTGACCTCAGAGCATGCCAAACGTCGAGGCTCCATGCTTGCAGGGTTGCGTAGGTTTTCTGTTGTCAATTGATGTGCAATGGTCGCGTCGGGATAAGTAACGATATCAATGAAAACATTATCGCGTTCGTCCTCAAATGCATTAATATGGTGGAAGCTAGACAACTATAAAGTTAGTTGCACCGTAACCTGAGAAGGGCGGAGCCTTACGCAAAGCATGGTTCGGAACGATATGTGGCTACGTGTTGACCGTTCGCTCTCGAGACAACGTAAAACAAGGTTGGCTCGTTGGGATAAAAGCTGAAGGAATCCAGGATGCTCTCGTTCCAAGCATACTTGACAGCTGCAGAGTTCGCCAGCAAAGGGAAAATAACCTACATCTCACAGTAAATCCCCCCGTTCCACATGTTCCCATTTTCATCCCACCAAAATGATATGTTTGCGTGTCAATGCAAAGCTATTCACATATCCAGTAGGTGCAGTGACACTGGCTATCACAGAGCCCTTAGGATTGCGGTCTGAGAGCGAAAAAAAGTGATAAGCCGTCGTGCGGTAACCAATCTCCATGGTAAAGTTGATATATTCGCCACTCTCGACATCAAATTGGCCATTTGGACAAGAGTTGTACCCTTTGAATGCGGGATTCACTTCATTCCAGCACAGTACGCGGGTTGGTTTCAAATCAAAAGGATCCAACTCTTGGATCTGAAGTGGAACACGTTAGAAATGATAGTATGGATGCGTAATTCAAGCTTACATGGTTTGCCATGTTTTGGCAAAACAGACGGCCATCGATACCGGGAATACTTGGTAGAACACGTGCTCCGCAGGGTTCTGCATCTGGTTTGGATGCCTTGGGAGCGGATTTGATAAATTTCACAAGAACAGTTTGGTTGCTGTTGGTTTTGAAGAGGCCAGCAGGATGCTTCGGAGCGTATCCATGATGATCACGCACTTTCTCGATCAAGCGGCGACATGTCAGACGATTACGATACGTGATTGTGTTGCGTTGACCATTCAAGTCAAAGCGGTTCACCAAGGGCAACCTACGAACGCTCTGTTAGTCTTTGCTTGACTATAAACGCATCATCGTACCCGTCAAACCAATGACCAAAGGTAAATATGGATGTCGCACTCTGTAATAAACCATCGATCTCTACTTTACGCGTGTATTTCACATCGTAAGTTCCTGGACCAATGGTGAAATGTTCACCAATCAACCAATTGGGTATCTCGCCCTGAACGATAAGATCTGTGATTTCGCTTGAATCACCTGCATTTTGGAAGCCCTAAAGTTTTGGAATTCAACGTCTATACCGTATCGATGTACAATATTCTGTGTACCTTCACATGCGACGTGTCTGTATCCAGTTTTGTATCTTGCAGTGACAGGGCGGAAGGAGTGCGGCTGACATTAGGACGCCCTTCCTCATCCAGCAATGTTCGCTCTTGCTGTTGTTCCCATTCCCCGTTATCTTCGGAAACACTTAACGTTGCGGCTTCAAGAGGATGGTTTGGTGAGTGGCGTTCTTCACGATCGTCATCCCAGACATTGCGGCTGGTCTCATCGGCTTCCAACGGATCGGTGGCAATCGCAATGGAAGGAGTAATAGGTTCTTCTGTGAGAGGATGTTCATCCCCAGCAAGGCTCACAGCTGGTACTTCAGATTTAGTATCTGTCATGCCACGAATGAAACGAAGAAAAGCAGATAAGTGAAAAAGGGCTAAAGAGAAGAAGGAAGAACAAAAGGCTGGGCGCGGAAACTAAAGGTAAGCTGTACCGAAATTTTCATCGACCGCAAGCTTTAGAAGCACAGCCCTTTTAACCGGGATATGCAGTAAGAAGTTTATTGATCTTCGTATCTATATTATCTATTTCTATAGTTTTGAAGGCGGCTTATAATCGACTTGATAATGAGAGGATAAAAGTGCCACAAGTTTTTCTACGCGATTCAGTTCATCCTTGGTGGACCCGTTGTGGATGGCTCCATACACATGGCCCCGTAACTGGTCTGGTAAATCTTGTGCCATTAACCCGGCCACAACTACTAAACTGGTTTCCCTGGCGTTAATAACGGATGTTTCGGACAAGATAGGCCCATAGAGCTGATGAAGAGCAGCCTGAGCAAGATCTGGATAGAAGGTATGCATATTATTTAAGATTCGATGGGTATGTCGCTCATAGATTTTTCCAAAAAGTGCACGCCCTCGTTCTCGTTGATCCTGTACTTCTTCCCAACTCTGCTCACTCCTGAAAAGTAATTTAGTCAACATGGCCTTCATTTTATTTTCTTGGTTTTAATTTACCGGATCGGTGTATTGGTTAGATGGGCCCGAACTTCATCAGGTGTTACGGATGATAAGTGCTGCAGAGCATTAATGGTCTAGAACCCGAAAGGTAAGATAAATAAGCTTGTCATAAACGGGCGATTGTTCCACCTTAGGAAATCCCGAAGCAATAAAGGTTTTCAGCAACCCTTCACGGAGCCGCATAGTAACCTGTACTTTATCTAGCAACTTCTGTTCCTCGCTCTCGGATGATGTATCGATTGACTCCTCCACCATGCGATATACGTGGGGTATATCCTGAGGGAAGTTCAGAGTGGTCATAACCGCAGCCTTCGAAGTGACAAGTTCAATGAGTGGTGGGAATAATTAAGCAGAAGGAAGACTTGCCGTGAGAATGTACCAGACATTCGTGGTCAGACTACCATGACCAACAAACAACTGCTGAATATCACCCAGCACTCTTGTCAAGGAAGACATACGACGGGGAAAAGGGTAGGCCACGACTCAAAACGCTGCTCGGTACGACACACATGTGAGTTCTACCCAAGTCACAATCATGGTTAGACCTGCAACTCAGCAAGCTGGTTCATTTCCTTTTTCTGTGTTGCCGGTGGCGGCTTAATGATACTAGCAAACTGTAAAAGATTTACAACAGTTACTGTGTGGTGAAGTCTTACATTCAGTAGCACTAAGGGAAAATGGGAAAGCTAACTACACTTTGGCAGGGCTGGAAATAAGATACCATGCTGCCAATACTGAATGAAGCGCTTATCGTTGATCTTTGCTTTAAACATATAATCGAGCAAGTGTACACTAGCGGTGTCAGTGGCACCCTCTGCAAAATCTGAAGATTGCGACTAGGGTTTGCTGTCATCTAATGATAACAGGACGCTAGTTGGAAGACTTAAGCTGGGCGAATGGAAGATACCTGAATTGCGTGGCCCTGTTCTTTCCACTATCATCATACAATGAAGCACATAAGTATTTTTCTCGATGCATGGACCATTTAATTTCCCTTCGCATAACCTACGTTAATCATGAGTCAAGAGTGCACACTTGCCTTGCACAGAGTAAATAATTGATTCCTCAGTAGAAGATTCTAACATGACTATATTTAATGAAGGCAAACGGAATGGTCTTATTTTCTTGAGTAATACATCCCGGTTAAAGAAAGTTAAGACGACAGGAATAGAAGGAACGACTTTTATGCCAACCATGATTGATAAAGACTATTTCCATTGCCGTATCTGCAACCCAAAAAAAACAACTGATTGTCCTGATGTCCCCCATTTTTGGCAGATCAATAATATGATCCGTTTGTACCCTTACTGGCTATACACCCCTTCCACACCCACACTCGCCCACCACTCGATCGACGCTTGTCCCCAAATATGTAGGTGAACTCTGACAGCAGTCGATAATTGAGGAGTGATACGCATATGATACTAAAAACCAGCGATTTGACTTTGGAAAGTTCGTGATGATTATCGGACGCAGTTTACAATTGCTAAAGCGCTGAATCTTTTGAGATTTGGCTGGAGAAGCTAGCGATGTGAGTAACGTTTTCAAAAAAGTTGTATCACGTTCCTATTTTGGTCTGTTCCGGCGGGGAAAGCTGCGCTTTCACCATTCAGTGAGCGATAGACTTGACCACCGTATTCTTCTCTCATTACAAACAACACATTCTGTTCATGGAATCGTCTACGATCACGCTTCAAAAGAGCGATTTCTCTTTTCTCCAGGATTTTAAACATATTGTTGACCTTATCTTGTCTGGATCGCATCAGGATGAGGTTGGCAAAGCAATGACACAATTAGACGAACGAATCCAGCACGGACGACGCGTACTGAAAGAATTGCCTGGATTGCAATATGTCAAAGAGGAGCAAGAAGAAATCCTTGCGAGGGAACAAGCCATTCTCGACATCAAGAAAGAACAATTTCAACGTTATTTGTCTCTGCCGGCGTTTGACAATTCCACCCCTCCATAAAGCTATGACCTTCCTCCTGATACACTAATAACTTTTCGCTGATGCACTACGTTAAAATATATATATAGTAAGAGTCTTCACTACAAGCAGTCTTCATTATCGCAACTATGATCCTCTTCTTCGCTAACAATACCAAAGTCGTTTTCACTGCGCACATCTTCATCATATTCTGGTGCTTGTTTTTCAATAGTGAAGACGGGGGTATAGCGTTTGGCAATCTATACAAAATTTTAGAATAAGTACCAATGGTCAACGTCTTACCTCCTGTATTTGTTCACAGAATATGTCAAATTCTTCTTCCGTTCGGCAATAAAACCCTAAGAGCATCGAAGGGTCTACGTTAGAGATGTGAACTCGGCGAGGGATTGTGCAGTGGTAGGTTTCGAATTCCTAATTTGGCTTCAGTATACCATCCCATGCAAAATGTTTGCAATACCGTTTCTGTGTAGTCCATCAGATTTTTAGTTTCCAGTGCCGGTCGGGAAAAGTGCGGGTCAAGATATATAAGTTCATCTCCTTGAAGTCCGATGAAATACAAAGAAGAGTTTGGTCGTCCCCTAAAACTCCCATTTTCAGAAAGATAGTTTCGATTACGCTATAGACATTGTTACCCCGCTATACCGACAAAGTTGGGCAGCTCAAAACATGCCTAAAATCCGCAAAGTAGACTATGAGATGCATGCCTCTAAACACATTCTTCAAGACCAGCTACCTTGAGACCTGGGTAGTATGAAGGATGAAGGCTATCAATGCCTAATCTTATCGCAACAAGGACCAAAATAGATCTAAACTGGCCATCGCTTTCCACTGGTTCATGCACAGCAGCGCTGTAATTATTGTAGATTTTACGTGCTTCTTCCCGATCGTCTTTCGTAGAATGGGCACGACTGGACAGTCTTCCAAAATCACCACGCGGCTTCTTCCCAGTTGCTACATCCTGTACATCCTTTCGGTAAACGACACCATCGGTAGCAATGTATACACCCATCTTCGCCGGGGGGAAGTCCGATACGAGTGCCCTTTGAGAACTGCTTGGTGCAAACCGAAAAATACTTTGGCGATCACTTACTGTATTACTTGACTGATTGTACTGGGTCCAAACCATTCTCCGATATTTTTGCCAAGTTGTTTGCCAAGAAGGGCAATACGATGAATGGAAAATGGAGCTCGAGGAGAGAGTTCATCTAAGAACCAATGAACGATCTACAAAACATATCGTAAGAGGTTATATCTGTATCTCACGTTTCATTATACCTTGCAATACTCTTTGTGTGCAGCATTTCGTGAACTCGATCGCCGCCATTCTAACGAGGTAAATCAATTTTGATATCCCTTATAGATATGTCTTGCCTAACCTCTTCCTAGAAAATGTATCACAAGTGCATTGGCCAGTAAACTTTGCCCACTTCGAAGCATACATCCCCAGCCAATATCAGTTTTGTAGCTCGATGGACGTATGGGTGGATAATTATGACGGTAAGTCATCCAAATACGAGATGTAAAATCTTCGTAGAAATCTGGAGGCCATAGCAAGGACATGGCAAAGGCAGGTTTCTTCGTAGATTCATCATCTTCTGGAGTGGATTCGTCCATTTTATTCGCCCCAAACATATCGTCTTTCTGGGCATCCAACATATCGTTTTCCATTTTTATTTGGTTGTCAGGCATTTCGTACTGGCATCCGAGTAGCCAAAGCGATCGATCTTTGCTTTCTTCAGCACGCTGTACGAAAAACGAACTCGATAATTCAGAACCAGATGTCCACATATTGGATACAAAATGACCTAGTTTAAGAGGTATTTCCGCAGCAAGATAAGAGGAATTTGTAATAAATTTATCTTTAAATGGAGCTGTGCTGATGTGGTTGGAGTTCTGCGGCTGCGGCAGATCCGATGCACTGACGCTGGCTTTAGGTGTTGCTGTCGTCGTCGTCTTTGTCGTTGCTGGACATTTGCCTTTGGCCCAGTTTAATCCCAGTACAGCTTGTAAATTATCCTCATCGCTGTCAACCTTTTGTTGCTCTACGTCCATCGTTGTAGCTGGCTGAGAATCATGCATATGCTTAGAGATTGCCAGTGAACTAGAATGGTATCAGGTGCTTGTACGTATGAAACAGTACGATATAAAAAGCCAATCTCGTTCCAATTGAGCAGTATATTCGTTTTACTTTGTTTATCAATGAGAACGCCGCAACGAACAGTGTCGTCGTTCCATGGATGATTGAAAACCAGCTTGCATGGATTCGCTCTCACATAAGTCACGGACTGATTTCCATATTTAGATATCATTATCAAAGCATTGATGCATAACCTTTGAAATTAAAAACTACGAAAACAAAAGGCAGAAAAATCAATATTCTAGAAAGCCTTTTGTAAAAAACGGAAATTTCATCAAACTTTCGGGAAGAAGAAAACTATGTTAGAGGATACCGGAAGACGCAAGGTCCAGCCAAAACGAACAAAGCTAATTAAAGAGCATGAATGGATATGGACAAACTATCCTTATTGACAAACTGTATAATTGAAGTATATGCTCCATTGAGCTCTGTATGCTATTCTAGAGCCGAGTATAGACAACTCAAGGAAAGTTCATGCAGCCATTTAGTGTAGCATTCAAACGATGCTGAACACTGAGATTTGATTTCATTAATTATCGAAGCAGAATAAAGACCGCGACTAGCACTCATCTCAATCTAAATTCAACTCTACTATTCTATGTGAGACAGGAGAGCTGGGTTATAGTACAAGCTCTTCCGGTAGAAGTAAGTCTTTAATATTGCTGATAACATGCTATCTATGTTAAGCTACGAATTCTGGCCGTATGCCTTCTCCCGAAAAGTTTTCCAATGATATCTCAAATAGCCCTCCAAGTTGAGAAGCGCCTTATCAATAATTTCAACTTGTAATTATCATTTACGGTGGCACCAAAGCAAGGCTACATTAAAATAGCTAGCAAAAGTTTAACTCAGAATTTTTTAAATTCCACGATCTTCAGGTAACACAAAAAGGTCTGACATAGGGAAACACCCATTTTCTTTGCGTGAAAATGGCATGCCTTTTGAAATCTATTGTACTATACACGTCCATCCATTGACAAGCCGACACTCTGTTGATCGTTGTGCTTTATAATAGCACATAACCATAGTAAAAGTTTTTACAAGTGCATTATACAGTGCTAGAAGTCCCCACGACCTCCTCCATTCCTGCTACTCATGATAGCACTCATCTGCTGTCGTCTTTGTTGTTCTAATTTCGGACAGTCATTGATTCTGTGACCCAAACCACCGCAGAATGTACATCCTAAAAGCGGAATTAATATATCTTCATCTTTTCCTCTTTTTTTTTGTTCTGTTTGCTAAGCTTACCGCCAGACAATCCATATTTTTCCGTAGGGTCTTCCATCGCAGCTAAAAACGGAGGTACACGTTGTTTTGCCTCCCGAAGAAGATGCTTCAAGTCCAAACGAATCTGCTCCGAGCAGTGTTGGTTAACAAAGGTAGTTGCTACACCTGTCTTCCCGCTTCTACCAGTACGGCCAATTCTGTGTACTAATACGAGGGTTAGATCGATACGGTCATCCTTTTTTGAACCGCAGCTTACCATAATCTTCAATTTCTTTCGGCATATCATAGTTGATTACGTGTTGAATTTCCGCAAAATCGAGACCTTTGGATGCTACGTCTGTCGCAACTAATACATCCTTTTTATATTCTTTGAATGAACGAATGGCAAACTCGCGCTCATCTTGGGCTATACGTATATGTTTAGTAAGAAAGCACAAAGTAATATAACGTAATTACTTACTCTTGCTTCCATGGATGGCAACTGCTTCTACGCCTTTCAATAAAAGGTACTCATGAATATCGTCCACATCATTTTTGTTTTCAGCAAAAATCAACACCTACAAAGGGTGAGTTGTTGAGACTGCAATGAACAAATGTGTAACTTACTGGTGGTGGTGTTTTTTGCAAGCACTCAAGCAAATATACCATCTTAGCTTCTTGTTTTACGTATTCCACCTCCTGAATCACATCCAAATTGGCTGCGCCAGCACGTCCAACGTTTACGACAAGAGGTTGAACAAGAGCCGACAGTGCAAAGTCTTGGATCTTTTTAGGCATTGTTGCTGAAAATAGCAATGTCTGACGCTGGCTCTGTTATCCAAATAGCTGTTCGGTTACATACAGCCTTCCCTTGAATGCAACAACCTTACCTTAAAATAAGACATAATATTTCGTACATCCTCCTCAAATCCCATATCAATCATTCTATCTGCTTCATCCATGCACAGATACGTACAAATATCTAAATTAAACTTTCGCTTCGTCAACATATCCATCAATCGTCCTGGTGTTGCAACAACCATGTGGATGCCTCTTCAACATGTATAAGTTTCCGTTCTTTTCCGCCATAAATCCTGTACCTACCTATTCAATACATCCCACTGATCTCGCATGTCGATTCCGCCGATACATAGGAGTGATCGAAGTTGCGGAAATCCTCCTTTGGCAAGCATATCTGCCATTTGACATATACCTTCGTGAGTTTGGCGAGCCAGCTCGCGCTTTAGTAAAAATGAGTTTATATTCCTCCAGCATGTTGAAGCAGCTCGACTTACAGAAGGACACAGTATCATTCCTATAGGACCCTCCCCTCGCACAAGGGGTAGCTTTACCTCTGCTTCTAAGGCAAGCATGACCAATGGTAAAGAAAACGTGAGTGTCTTTCCAGAGCCGGTAAATGCAATGCCAATCATATCGCGACCTGACAATCTGCAAACAGTGATAGTGAGTATCCAACCTGCTTCTGAACCAAGGCATACGTACGCTACTGGTAAGCCTTGTAATTGAATAGGTGTAGGCTTGTTGATTTTCTTCATTTTTAAGTAATCTAACATTGGCTGAGGAATCTTCATATCCTAAGCACGCAGATGAGGACAGCGCTCTTCGTTATTGAAATGGCGTTTGCTTACTCTAAAATGGCTAATTGGTGGTACAGGGTTTGCGCCTTCCACGATGATGTGATACTTTTTTCGTACAGCTTCATGTTCCTCCTCTGACATTTCTCGAATATGACGTGGTGGTCTCCAACTGTATGGTAAATGTTAAGCATCTTTAGGAGCGCCAATGACCTTTAGCTTACGAAGTCTTCATTGGTTCAGTATAGTGAACACCGGAAGCGGCTTCCTGCACTGATACCAAAGCCTTGTGGCGAGCTTGGGCTTCCTCAATTCTGCGTTCCTCTTCTAGACGTTTTTCTTCCTCCGTTTTTTCTACGCATGACGAGCTGTAAGTTTGGTCAGCTACAATCAGGTTGAAGATCTTACCAGGAATGTTGCCTTGCTTTCTTTGTTCGACAGTTTGATCAAGCAAGCTCATGCCAGCTCTTGGGCCGGTAGTTGCTTCCTCTTCATCATATTCTTCACTTTGTGCAGGGCTAGTTAATCGTCGTTGTGTAGCGTACTTATGTAATTTTTCCAGCCGGCGATGTTTGACTGGTACGTAAGGAACGTAATCATCGTCATCTTGAGGAAGGTTGTTCTAAGGTGTACTGTTAGTGGTCTATATTCAGTTTTATATAATTTGCAGATGACTCACGTTTGATTCACTCATGAGTAAAGCAGCGATGTCAAAATGTGCACCCAAAAGATTAGAAAGGACAGTTCCTGCTCCAGAAAGGACCGAAACTTTTACAGTCACTTAGCGGCAACGTACTGGGCAAATGTCAGCAATTGTCCAAGAGCTGCGCCATTCTTTTCTATTGAATGCTTTCTTTCTGCTACATAGCGAAGGAAACTTCGCACATAGATTCTCGCAAAGATTTACTGTACGATGTGGTAACAGCAGTTATGGAACTGATTACGAAGAGTGCACCATTCCACAGAAATGAAGCAAGTCATCGCCGAAAGACAGGCACTATAGAGAACATCTACAAGAAACCATTCGTACCTCCTAGCTAATTAAATGGCTGGCAACAACCAAATACTTGGCTTTTGTTCATACACCGGTCTGATTGGTCGGTGTGCTGAAGAAGGAACTTGCAAAAACAATAAGCGAACTGTGAATCTCCCAACCCAACAAGATTGGCGAACAGAAGCAGTTCAGTACTAACTTGTATTGGGCTTTGATCCGAGATAATACTACTGTGGCACTGCCACTGATCACATCGACGCGCGGATTAGCACAGCAAAGCCTCTTTGTATTTTGTCGAGACTTACGAAGAATACCATAAAAGGTTAGAACCCGAGATCTTTTGGCTTTTTTTTGGGGGGGGTAAAAGTTTCACTCTAGCCTAAAAAATATGCTCTACGGTGATTTGGTCGATAACTCAAAAAAAAAGGAAACCTTCTTAAACAAAGGCAATGCATCCACATGTGTCTTTTGAATAGAAAAGTTGCATGCTTGAATCATACATATCCATATTACAATAATAGCAAGCAGAAAGCCATTGGCCACACTTTTAAAACAATATATGTAAAGTTGTTTGTTAATGAAACTTCAATGCGTTGTAAATTCTTGAATTGTCAATGTTTTCACCGTTATTTTTTGTTACGGATTGTCAAGTTACTGAGTGTCCCACTGTATATCATTCGTAATTGATTTGAATGACCGAAATCACTGATAGATAATCGATGCAAGAATGGTATTAAAGAGATACATATAAAACATATATGTGTAGTTGAGTGAACGTTCTTTTTGGCGATAGGTGTATGATTTAGCTAAGTGTAATAACTGCGGTAGAGCAGTGTCACCTTGTCTTCATCCTTAGTGATAGATCTCTGACTTAGAGAAGAGGTGCAGTTAATGTTCCAAACTAGAGAAGTTCACTGTGAATGGAAACACGTTAATTCCGATCATCCTGTTCATGGAACACAAGTACTAGGAAGTCACACTACGACAGCGACGTATACCACAACTGACATAGTTTGTGCAGTCCCTTATAGCGGTCAATATCACAATTACAACCGCGTTTTTACATTATGTTGTAAACCTATGGCTTAGCTTTTGGACGTATTTATGAGCATAATATAATGCATCTAACAAGGATATTAGCAGCACTGTAAAGTTGTGTTTCAATGTGTCCACGTTTCTATGTCTTCCTCTGCAACAGATCCTTGTTATTCCACCTGATTGTGTTGGATGTACATGAAATATGTCCACGATTGATTAGCCTCGATAGCTGTTTATCCATGATATACTCTGTATCCTTTGATTAATGTGGCTGAGAAGTGTTTGTAGATGCTTATAACCGGGTATTTTCGTCTCTTTGACTACAGTTACCATGGTAACGAGTGGTTGCTCTAGCGTGCGGTCTACCACCGGACATTGCCCGTAATTCATTGTTTGTGGTTGCCATGGCGACCAATGCCGGTTCGCCAAGCACTTCTTCCAAACATCGAGGTGATGCAGTTCGCCATGCCCTTAAAATCGGTACATCGAGTTGATGCAGTTCCCCATGTTTTTTGTAAATCAGAGCATCGAGGTGGTGCAGTTCCCCTCCTGAAACCGCTCATCGAGGTGGTGCAGTTCGCCATCCACGGCGAATGGGCGAAGTGCGGCCATGTACATGGACCTGGTGCAGTTCGGCATGGCACTGACATGAGACAGCCCTTCATGTCCCCACACGCCACCCCCGCACCAGCGCGCCGCACTTGCCCTTGCGCGCCACCTCGAGCCACCCGGCTCCAGTCACAAACCCAACCACAACACTTGAAAATTATTATTGCCCTAGTCCCCGCGATCTTTATTAATATCGAGGGATCAATTGGAACCAGGACAATAATAAAACTTAACAGTCACTATTGGTCCTCAGGATCTTTATTTTAACTGGATCAAAGGACCAAAACGAAGGGAAAAAAAAAGGGGAGGGGAAAATGAAGACTAAACTACGACTAAACTAAAAACTAAACTATAATCTCGGCCAAAAGGCCTTAAAGAGGATAAGCAAAGAGAAAATTAACTTCACTTTACTTTGATCTCGGCCCAAAAGGGCCTTAATGTTACGAAGAAAGCGAAAAAGAAGCAGGAAATCATGTTCTTTTATACTTTTTGCTCTGTGACTGGCAAGTAGAACGGACTTTCGATTATGTCTCTTGTTCTTGGGCAATTTACTGCAGTAGCAGGGCCGATAGGGCCTGTAGCAAGAAGTAGTGTTAACATTATATGAAAACATCAATAAAAAAATTTGAAAAAAAAATTAGTATACTACAGACATAACTGTTTTTGGTTTTGAAGAGAATTTGCATGCAATTACAACAAATGGGGAGTGAATGAGGTAATTGCGTTTATGCGCCCATGACAGACGAATGTCCAGTCTAATCAAAAACAGATCAGATATAGATTAGCATAGATCCAGGCTGCATCTCTAACCTGTACGTGCTGTACTTCCTCTTTATTAAAGAAGAAAAAAGAAAGCAACCCAAATGACTCTGTTTTATGCAATGTGGAATCGGATTGCATCTTAGTCTAATGAGAGTCCAAATGACGAATGTTATGTAAAAGCAATTTATAGCATTGGTTTGCGTAAAGATAAAGCAGAAACAGAGAAATAATGGACTGCATCACTTTGGTCCCTGGAAAGCATGCATAAACGCATAATGAAACTTAAAACCATAGGCACCAGTAACGCGGCAACCGTATACAATACGTAGCACTGCCCATCAACTTTTATAGCCTTTCTTTCTCCCTTTTTGCAGACAATAAGAAAGATACTTTTCTCTTGCTATCCTCTGCATTTTAACTTAAAATCAGACACCGTGTTGATCAATTACAAAATAGCAATAAGTCGCATTTCGCTCATTTCAAGCGCTTTGTTTGCGTAATTAGCTTCACAAAGCGCATTTGCACATGAGAAGCATAACATGCCGCTTCACACCATGCTTACAAAAGGCCTTTATTTATGAAACCCATTTTATTCTACTTTACAAACCGTCTTTTTCTCTTGTTTTAATATTTGTACCTATATGTCGTACCATGGAGGGCTGCATAAACCTTGCGCGCGCTGTTATTACAGCGAGCCAATCATATGGCAGGATAACATCGATGCAGTAGAAGTAAGCAAACCAGATGCTGTTTGCATCTTTAATCCAGTAAAAACGATCTGTTATATAGCATTAATGTATTGCTGATATCTATTGTGTACACACCATATGCAAAAAGAAAGCAATAGGACTGCAGCGGCGGTTAAAGATGCGGCATTTTGGCATGACATTCGCACTCCATTTCCGTTTCATTTGGCCATCATGCATTACCATAACAAGGTATGGATTCAACATTGCATTCTCATAAACATATAACGCCAAATACGAAAAAAAGAAGTGCAAAGATAATAGTAAAAAGTTATGTATTATTCTGGTACTCGTAAGTGTTTATGCTGGTTACGCTTGCGAATGGGGAAGTCGCCGTCACGGTATGACTGTGTTCTACGAAACGGAAAATAGCAGAAAGGCAGATATCCACCGTGTACAAAGGAAAGCAATTGACAAAGCAGCGTTACATGAACCTTATCCTGCATGACGCCCCTTTTACCGTCCGTGCACCTGCTGAAGCTAAAACTATAAGCGCCGATATCTTGGTTTCCTATCTCCACGAAGCAAAGGAGTCCGCACGCAACCTATCTGTATACGTAACTTACGCTTATATGTTCGCATCACAGTGTGTCACTTCCGTTCAGTCGTACAAAATCATGTTATTACAGCTAAACAACGGAACTATCTGCACTTCATTGTTGCTTGTCCGTGACCGGATTAGCGATGTTGCCTTTGAATATTCGTGAATCAAACGGGAGTTACCATCCATTAAGGTTCGTTGTGGATATACTGCTTCGCTGAAACGTAACGCCAGTTTGTTTTTAACGGAGCGGATGAATTGTGACAATAAAAGAGGTTTTGCACAAAGTACAGGGTACGGTTATAGAATTCTCAGTGTTAGCTACATGCGTTTGAAATGGTGAAATCACGATATAGGTACCTTACAATGTTTATTCGCCTTTTTGAACACCCAACGCTATGTTACAGCTATCTAGGTACAATATATTCGTTAAACGCAGTTTGGTAAGGAAAAAGAATACGGAATCCGTTGTTTGACAAACGTATGATTGGTCTTAATGCGAGATTATCGAAAACATGCTATTACATGGATTACTTCTACAATATATTCTATAAGTGATCGAATCAAGACATAGAGAGAATTGAAGGTATTGTAAGCTCAATATAGTACTACCGCGCGCAAAACAACGTAATAGCAACAGGTGCTACGATCCTCTATCTGGTCTATTTTTTGTGCGTGTGTCAAAGAACGATATCAAACAGCGAAGACAGCCAGTAATGCGCACGTATAAAAATAATTACTTTCTTTTCTCGTTTTTTCTCGTCTTTTCTCCTTTTTTCTTTCCCGTTTCGTACCATGTTATTCTGCTTTTTTTCTACCAAGCACATAAGCAATCAATGCATGTCCTATAGTCAATTTTGTAATGCCAATAAAGCTGAAACAATACATACAACTGTTTACAGAGTCGTCCTACCCGCAGTCAGTGGGTGTGTGCGTTTCATTTTCCATGCCCTGAACGGCAGTATGGTTCTGATGGAAGGACACGTTTATTATAAGTAAGATTATCTTATGGGTCCAATTGCTGCTTGATACATACCCTGACCTTAGCAATGTGATAATCATTCTACCCATGTAGTTACGACGCATGTTATCAGATGGTGCATTTCAAATGCGTGCTAAAGAAAAAAAAAAGCAAAAGAAGAAAATAATGGATATCATTCAGAGAATTTAATATTGGAAATTGCTGTGAGAATCCTGTGGAGCCATAATAGACAAAAGATGACATGGCTATGGAGAAATTTTTCGAGCAAACAATCGATCTCGCAAACACCAATCCTGTATGTAAGATCCAGTGTTTTTGTTGGTACAGGCTACAGTGCATTAATACTGTTCTATCGATGAAAGCAATGCGTATAGAGGGAAACCGTTGTTATATGTGCTTTGCATTTTCATTGTTTTTATATTTGTTATTTGCGGGTACAATCAGGATGCATATTCTGGGATAATCTAGTCAAGTTATTCCAATACGAATGGATTTGAACGATGATGTACGGAAAATCGAAACACGCGATTACGTCGGCAAGGACTATTTTATATATGGGTGAGTGAATGATTAGTTTAACATCTGTACTATAATGTATGGATGCGTTCGTTGGATCCATTATATAGCAAAGAAAGACGTACTGGCTTTTGTATCTATTAGAAAAAAAATAACGGCATATATACATATATTGGACAATAACGGCGATTTAGCAAGACCCGTTTTGTAAAAGAAAAAACAACGCAAAAAAAAAGGAAAGAAGCCAATCAATACAATGGATGTATTCAATCCAACAATTATAGATTAAATATAGGCGGGGATTTCGAACGTCTAATAGACGGCTGCCACGTAAAAATTATGTCTTTGAGAGAGTATAAAAGACTGGATTGTCCATTCTTCTTCCTCTTGCTCTTAGAGTTTCCATGCTATCTTGAAATTGTTAAATATCCATTAGTTACGATTTTACTATATGCTTATTTCCATCAAAGAAACATTACCGTTTTCATTCGGCTTCATCATTTCAATATTTTGTTTAATCAACAAATCTACCGTTTTCCTATCGAAACTAATCGAGCTTGTCTCAACTTCTATGCTAATCTTCCTTTTCCCTTAAAAAATAGGAATAGCTTTTGGCGTACTAGGTTTTGTGATTTAGATTGCCTTCATATACCGATACATATACAGCAGGTGAAATGATGTTTAATCTTGGTATCACTTTAACGTTAGACAAGCATCTAGATTACGTTTTGATTCCGTTTTGAAATTAACACGAATTGTGAAACGGTCAGATCTAATAACTCCAGCGAGTGCTTATGTGGTTTTATTTATCTCTGCTTTCATTGTAGACGGTTCTTTTCTTTTACTCTTTGTTCATTCCATTTTTACTTTTTACCATGACGTATTTATCCGATAGCAAAGTATGTCATGGATATTGTCCAATAATGCATCCCTCCGTAGTGGCGATGTTTAAAAAAAAAAGTACATATAAAACATGGCATTCTTAGTCCACCCAAGCAGCCATTGTTAACTACATGCTTACAATAAGTTTTTAGGCTCTACTTTCATTTAATACACAAATTAAAGGGAAAAAGAAAGGAATAATCCCAAGTATCGAAACGAGGATTGATAGCCCAGTGTAGAAATAGTCCCTTTCAAAAGCTCTCGGTATTATTCGTACCACATCTTCTTTGCTATGTTTAATTTTTTATGCTTTAGTGTCCAGTGCTTTTGTTCAGTTGATAAATGCTTGAAGCCTTTTTTCTGGTCGAAATTGCACGCCTACTTTGTAAATGCATGATGTAGACATTGTAGTTCAAAGACTGTTAACGTTTCAAGGAAACTCAGATACTGTGAGACGTTGAAAATTGAGCCTTTGTGATTCCATTTGATATTCCAAAAATCCATCGTTTGTGTACCGTCAGCAAATCCACAACGAACCTTAATGGATGGTAACTCCCGTTTGATTCACGAATATTCAAAGGCAACATCGCTAATCCGGTCACGGACAAGCAACAATGAAGTGCAGATAGTTCCGTTGTTTAGCTGTAATAACATGATTTTGTACGACTGAACGGAAGTGACACACTGTGATGCGAACATATAAGCGTAAGTTACGTATACAGATAGGTTGCGTGCGGACTCCTTTGCTTCGTGGAGATAGGAAACCAAGATATCGGCGCTTATAGTTTTAGCTTCAGCAGGTGCACGGACGGTAAAAGGGGCGTCATGCAGGATAAGGTTCATGTAACGCTGCTTTGTCAATTGCTTTCCTTTGTACACGGTGGATATCTGCCTTTCTGCTATTTTCCGTTTCGTAGAACACAGTCATACCGTGACGGCGACTTCCCCATTCGCAAGCGTAACCAGCATAAACACTTACGAGTACCAGAATAATACATAACTTTTTACTATTATCTTTGCACTTCTTTTTTTCGTATTTGGCGTTATATGTTTATGAGAATGCAATGTTGAATCCATACCTTGTTATGGTAATGCATGATGGCCAAATGAAACGGAAATGGAGTGCGAATGTCATGCCAAAATGCCGCATCTTTAACCGCCGCTGCAGTCCTATTGCTTTCTTTTTGCATATGGTGTGTACACAATAGATATCAGCAATACATTAATGCTATATAACAGATCGTTTTTACTGGATTAAAGATGCAAACAGCATCTGGTTTGCTTACTTCTACTGCATCGATGTTATCCTGCCATATGATTGGCTCGCTGTAATAACAGCGCGCGCAAGGTTTATGCAGCCCTCCATGGTACGACATATAGGTACAAATATTAAAACAAGAGAAAAAGACGGTTTGTAAAGTAGAATAAAATGGGTTTCATAAATAAAGGCCTTTTGTAAGCATGGTGTGAAGCGGCATGTTATGCTTCTCATGTGCAAATGCGCTTTGTGAAGCTAATTACGCAAACAAAGCGCTTGAAATGAGCGAAATGCGACTTATTGCTATTTTGTAATTGATCAACACGGTGTCTGATTTTAAGTTAAAATGCAGAGGATAGCAAGAGAAAAGTATCTTTCTTATTGTCTGCAAAAAGGGAGAAAGAAAGGCTATAAAAGTTGATGGGCAGTGCTACGTATTGTATACGGTTGCCGCGTTACTGGTGCCTATGGTTTTAAGTTTCATTATGCGTTTATGCATGCTTTCCAGGGACCAAAGTGATGCAGTCCATTATTTCTCTGTTTCTGCTTTATCTTTACGCAAACCAATGCTATAAATTGCTTTTACATAACATTCGTCATTTGGACTCTCATTAGACTAAGATGCAATCCGATTCCACATTGCATAAAACAGAGTCATTTGGGTTGCTTTCTTTTTTCTTCTTTAATAAAGAGGAAGTACAGCACGTACAGGTTAGAGATGCAGCCTGGATCTATGCTAATCTATATCTGATCTGTTTTTGATTAGACTGGACATTCGTCTGTCATGGGCGCATAAACGCAATTACCTCATTCACTCCCCATTTGTTGTAATTGCATGCAAATTCTCTTCAAAACCAAAAACAGTTATGTCTGTAGTATACTAATTTTTTTTTCAAATTTTTTTATTGATGTTTTCATATAATGTTAACACTACTTCTTGCTACAGGCCCTATCGGCCCTGCTACTGCAGTAAATTGCCCAAGAACAAGAGACATAATCGAAAGTCCGTTCTACTTGCCAGTCACAGAGCAAAAAGTATAAAAGAACATGATTTCCTGCTTCTTTTTCGCTTTCTTCGTAACATTAAGGCCCTTTTGGGCCGAGATCAAAGTAAAGTGAAGTTAATTTTCTCTTTGCTTATCCTCTTTAAGGCCTTTTGGCCGAGATTATAGTTTAGTTTTTAGTTTAGTCGTAGTTTAGTCTTCATTTTCCCCTCCCCTTTTTTTTTCCCTTCGTTTTGGTCCTTTGATCCAGTTAAAATAAAGATCCTGAGGACCAATAGTGACTGTTAAGTTTTATTATTGTCCTGGTTCCAATTGATCCCTCGATATTAATAAAGATCGCGGGGACTAGGGCAATAATAATTTTCAAGTGTTGTGGTTGGGTTTGTGACTGGAGCCGGGTGGCTCGAGGTGGCGCGCAAGGGCAAGTGCGGCGCGCTGGTGCGGGGGTGGCGTGTGGGGACATGAAGGGCTGTCTCATGTCAGTGCCATGCCGAACTGCACCAGGTCCATGTACATGGCCGCACTTCGCCCATTCGCCGTGGATGGCGAACTGCACCACCTCGATGAGCGGTTTCAGGAGGGGAACTGCACCACCTCGATGCTCTGATTTACAAAAAACATGGGGAACTGCATCAACTCGATGTACCGATTTTAAGGGCATGGCGAACTGCATCACCTCGATGTTTGGAAGAAGTGCTTGGCGAACCGGCATTGGTCGCCATGGCAACCACAAACAATGAATTACGGGCAATGTCCGGTGGTAGACCGCACGCTAGAGCAACCACTCGTTACCATGGTAACTGTAGTCAAAGAGACGAAAATACCCGGTTATAAGCATCTACAAACACTTCTCAGCCACATTAATCAAAGGATACAGAGTATATCATGGATAAACAGCTATCGAGGCTAATCAATCGTGGACATATTTCATGTACATCCAACACAATCAGGTGGAATAACAAGGATCTGTTGCAGAGGAAGACATAGAAACGTGGACACATTGAAACACAACTTTACAGTGCTGCTAATATCCTTGTTAGATGCATTATATTATGCTCATAAATACGTCCAAAAGCTAAGCCATAGGTTTACAACATAATGTAAAAACGCGGTTGTAATTGTGATATTGACCGCTATAAGGGACTGCACAAACTATGTCAGTTGTGGTATACGTCGCTGTCGTAGTGTGACTTCCTAGTACTTGTGTTCCATGAACAGGATGATCGGAATTAACGTGTTTCCATTCACAGTGAACTTCTCTAGTTTGGAACATTAACTGCACCTCTTCTCTAAGTCAGAGATCTATCACTAAGGATGAAGACAAGGTGACACTGCTCTACCGCAGTTATTACACTTAGCTAAATCATACACCTATCGCCAAAAAGAACGTTCACTAATTACAAATCCCACATAAGATCAAATAATTATAAATAGGCAGACAAGTTGAATGAAATGAAGATATCCAACAGTCTCAAAGGATTCTATCCGTCCCTTTTTCTATTTACATATAACACAACAGATAAGCAGTTGTGAAGACTCGCTTATTCAGTATTAACCACCATGTTCTCTAAGAATAAGCCTTCTTTTTTTGCTACAAAGTTGATCAATTGCTTTACTTTTCCTGAGATAACAAACGTGACTTTGTTCAGAAGGTTACTGATAATTTGTAGCTAGTGACGCCGTATGTTGGGTCGTCAAAACTGTGGTGTGATTTACTGTTTTGTTAGTTACTTCGAAGGCTCTTAGTTCGAAATCATGCGTAATTATAAGCTCCCGTTCGACAAACGACCGAGGGTCTCATTCAACGCTTTTCCGCTCATATCCTGATGTTTACTTTTGTCTTTTTCAAATGCATAATATGAACTGCCCAATCGGATGCCAGCATAAACAGTGGAACTCTGTGTAACAAACGGTCTGGTACATTAGGCTATATCCGCAAAGCTCGCCTTGTACCATTTTCTCAGCTGAGCATCATTTTTGAATTGCAATAACTTTTCTAATGTACCCAAACAAGCGAAGGAAATTGGACAATGCATCACACCACCATACGGTGTCGAGGAGATACAAAGCAATGCCACGTTTGTCATGGAGTGTGGCTGACACGTTAATTATCTCAACAAAGTAATGGACACCGTATCTGGCACAAGCCGAAAAGGCTAAACTTGTTACTTCTTACTATATGATAGCTACATCCGTACTATAATTCATATAGCTGGTATTGGTATACTGGCATTCGGATTAGCCCTCCTGTTTCATACGATTGCACGTGAGGTCGATGAACAAGTCAACCAGCAAACGCAGAGTAAGTGCAAATTACGGGCGATGACACAGCAATCACAGTTGACTCAGAAAAAAGTACTCGAATCTGCAAGAGCACAATGTTTGAAGAACTACAAAGAAAACCAATGCGCATTAAATTCATTTTCGCCACTGTTCAAGTCATATTGCCAACAATGGGCACAATATCCTTTCTCGTTTTACTTTCCGGATGCTATTTCCAGCTATTGCCCTTAACCCACCTTTCCTTTATCATACATGCATGCAACGTACTCCGATATTCACAGGAAGGTAATTGAGTAGATAGAATGCGAAAAGGAAGACTAAAATGTTGTGCCAGAACCAAGATTGTGGTGCGTGTAGCCGGTGAATTCTTTAACGCCTTTATAGAACCCTTAACGCTAAAAGCCATGGTAAATGGTCCTCTCCGCTTGTGAATTTTGGCGCTTATAGTCTTTTATTCTTGTTAGTTAGTCTTATGTTTATTCGTGATAGCTTTCCTTCTTGTTGGTTGCATATCGTTTTGAATCACATTCTCATACATCAGAAGTGAGAGCAAGCGATCATTCCTTATTGAGCATTTGCAAGAGGCTTTTGACAATTCTCCTTCCAGCGTGTAAGTTGCGCAGCCGAATACGTTCATTGTGTAGATGGGCTTGATCGGATGCCTGAATCGTTTTATGAATAAAAGCACTCATTCTTAACGCTCTGTCTTACTTGACCCATAGGAAGGTGTACGGCTGGTGCATTGCAAAACTTTTCTAGCCATCGAACAGCAGGAATAGATCCACCTTCACGGATGTAGAGTGGCTTAATCTTCCATTCTTGTTCAATGGCCTTCTCTACTGCCTTAAAATATTCGCTTTCAGGATTCCCTAGCCAGTATTCGGCAGCACTTTGTATTTCGATCTATAAACAATCAAGACCAATATCTTTCTTGTATAAATTTATTGCCTTACCGATATTTTGTTTTCTGAATTCATAGCATTAAAAGTCTGTTTTACGTGCTGCTCAAACTTCTCGCAAATCTCCGTGATATCTTGATCGGGAACAACTCGTGTACTCACGGCGGCTGTTGCGCAGCGAGGAATAATAGTGGGGTTATTGACAGACACGTCTATCTTATGCACTGTCAAAGTGGGAAATCGCCAGCGGGCCATCAGCTCCCGTTTCAGTTCAGCCGTATCTAAAACCTGCTTGACCATGGACTCTTCCTCTTTCGCATCCTCGTTTTGCTTTCCAGCGGAAGTCACAATTTCAGACAGTGTGGGTGAACCAATATATCGATGTTGTGCTCTGGTACTGAAATGTGAACAGTATCATCGATCGGTCGATTAGGGAATATTCACATTATGTAAGACATCTGTTACTTACGTTTGAAGCCATTCCACGATAGGATCGTACAAACGTTCTTCTGCTTCATCTACAGATCGGACTTTGTCATAGAAGCCTAGGGTCATAAATTAGTTCGTCAAGAATGTGCGATATTCAATAAACTGAGACAAACCTGGGATAAGAACCTTTTTATCCATCCCCACTAATTTTCCCAGCACGTGTATCAAGTCAATCAAGGGTTCGGAAACCGCTCCTCCTTCTACACCGGAATGGAGATCTGCACGAGTGTTGGATATCGCGATAGAGGCGTGTATGACTCCACGCAGTCCATAAGTGATACACGGAACATCCTCTCCCAGCCAATACGAGTTGCTACAAATTCATACTCCTGTTAAAGAGACTATAACTATTTCGGAAAACATACCTCAATAGAATTAAATCGACATCCTCAAACAAAGCCTATCCCATAGGTTCTTTAATACATACATGCTATTTGGATGACTTTTTACCTTATTTTTCTCCACCGCTTCATAAAGGCCAACGCTGCCACTTTCTTCTTCGCCCTCAATCAAGAAAATGACGTTAACATCCAATAACCCTTCCTTTAAAAGGTCATTAACAGCAAAGATACACGCCAGCATTGGTCCCTTAGAAAAAGATTTAGTCAAGATAAAATACAAAACAGTGCTATATACCTTGTTGTCGCTTGTTCCTCTGCCGTAAAGGTAACCATTTTTACCGGTGAGTCTAAATGGCTCTGTGTTCCACTGACAGTTTTCATCTCCTGCTGAAATCACGTCGTAGTGACCGTAGATCAAAACTGTCTTCACTTTCTTGGCAGAATCACTGCTGGCACGCTTGCCTGTAAATTTTCCGTACACCAACGGATTGCGTCCACAAGTACCCGGAATCTATAGGATACTGCAGGTCAATGTGGAGTTTACAAAGGTTTAAATCTCATTCTAACCATTCGACTAACAGCACCTAGCTGCTGAAGAACGTTCTTAAGGAACCGTGCGCCTCTACGGCATTCTTCCATATACTTTGGGTTACCGCTGACTGTGCGCATCGCAATCCATTTCTCAAGGACGTATAAGAGAGTATCTACGGGCAATCACGTTTAGAAGACTCCCTTTCGTTTATTATCCAATTTTACCGCTGGTAGGGGTTGGCTGGACGACGCTCCCTCTCCGGAACTGCTCTGAAGCAGCAGCATTGTATGGCATGTCCCAAAACTATCGATGTGCGTTCATATCTCCCATTAACACTCAAGAGCTTTACCTTGATCAGATGATCGCTACTTCCCGTAATCAGATAGTCACCCGAAGTGGTCAATGAAAGCACGTTACTGTTGTGGTCAGTCATAGATTCACTAAATTCAAATCCTTGACTCCAACTCTTTTTTTTATCATGAGAATAAAGCCATACAATCGAGGAATAATAATGTCAAAATCAATACCTTGATTGTGCCATCGGCAGATGCACTGACAAGTCCGGGACCTTTAATGGCTACTGCTAACACATCATCCTGAAGTAGTACCTTAGCCAAGACCGTGCTAACCAGCGGAATGGCTTACTGGTCTTACCGTATGGGCCATCATGGACCGTATCATTTGATGCTACTTTCAATCAATTTCTTTGTTTCTTTTAACCAATACAACATACTGTTTCGAGGTCCCAAATCTTTGTTTGTTTGCACAGGAGTAAACAAACGTGTTAGTCAAGTACAATAAATAAAAACCAAGCACTTACTTGAACATCTCCTCCTTGAACACCACAGAATAAATAGCCATCATCAGATAGAGCCAAACTCAGGACGCCTTTATCCGAATTGCCTTTGAGAGTATGAAGATGCTGGATAGATCCATCTGCAATAACCCAAATCTATAACCCGGTCGATGATTTGTATTTTCCAGTTTGGAATCTTTATATACTAACTTTCACATCGCCATCTCCAGAACCTATGTAACCATATATTACAAACAAATTCTTCTGTTTGACAACCACCTGCTTACCGCTAATGAGTACTTCACCGTCAATGTTTGGCAATTCTGTCGAATGCAATAAGCAATAGACGTAACCATCATGTGCATTCAGGCGCACATTTTTTTCCCGGATTACACACTTGATGACATCTTTATCAACAGAATTTTGTGCCTCCTCATCAATGCCTTCAAAAAACTTGGATTTTTGAATGTTGCGTGGTGTGACGGGGATAAGGGGTATATCTGTTGTTGATCCATGAGTCTGTGGATCGGAAAAGTCATACCACTAACAAAAGGGAAAGATAAAGTTTAATCATGCGTGTCCGTCTTTCTAGATTACCTGGATGCTGGTATTCTGACTGCCAAAAAATAAAGCATGCGAAATTTCGGAATAAACTACAGAAAAGACATCTCCCACATCATGACAGGAAAGAATCAAATATGCGCATTTAAGAGTCTCGGTATCCCACACCTAAAGTAGTCCTTCTTGGTGAAAATCTGAAAAGTGATGGTTTTTTTGTAGTTAATTACATACTCGAATGGTTCCGTCGCCTAAATCTCACAGGTAAGAAAGAAGCAAAGGAAAAAAAAGAAATGCTACTATGTTTTTCTCACCAGAACAACTGAAAAGCCATTGTTGATCATTAGATAATGTGAGACCCAATACACTTCCACGGTGCCCTTCCAACGTGGTCACCAAGGTAAACGTCTCAAGGTCCCATACCTGAAGATTAAAATTAGATAACCCAAGCTATCGGATCGTACAGTATGATACAGCTTACGTGAATTTTCGAACTCTGACTGCCACTGAATAGGTAACGTCGACAGGCCGCAAGAGACAAAACTGAGTTTTTGTCCTCCTGTGAAATAGTATGGATACATCGAGTTGGGTACAAAGGCATCGAGCCAGTAGGTTTCGAAATGTTGCCTGCCAAAACTTCAATCACTCAAGTTTTCAGACGTATTTGCTCCCTTTTCTACCTAATGGCGTTGGACTTTCTGTCCTTAATGTCGGTGATTCCATGATGAATGCTCGTCTAGTGTCAGCCACAGCTCCCGAAGTGATGTTCATCGGGAGTTCAAATTGAGTAGAGGAGATCACGGCTGCCATTCCGACGCATTACCTATTCCCCTTAACGATACTTGCATGTGAAATTCCATTCATTCAAAAGTATTCTTGTATGGCATTTATTCAAATAAATCATATGAATGAAATAAAAAATTGTGGTATGATTGATTCAATTCACTGTAACTTGCGAGCGTAAACAAAGATCATCTTGCGCTAGGTCAAGACCATCCTGTCCATCAAGCAACCATATTCAGAACTGGTTCAATTATAGTCAATCTCTGTTATGTTTGTAAAGCAATATTTCTTATGCATAAGTGCTAAAACTATGGGACATCAACTCAACCATATTATACTCTTATCTAATGCGAATTGAGACAGTGACGATCTGCAATAACCAGACGTGATTCTTCTGAAGGCAAACGAACTTCCATTTCCCATCATAGAAAGTCTGCTGCACTTTTATCATTAAATTATAACACATTGTTGCTTACAGTTTGAAGCTGGACGGTTATATTTCTCATAAATTGTTGGCATAATAGCATTGCAGAAAAGCGCCAATAGAAAGAACAAATGTGTACATGAAAGGAAAAAAAATCACAACTAAAGAAAAGAATTACCATACGATAAATAAATGTAAGAAGAAATGACATAGCGAAAGAATGGAATGCAGACTAAAAGCATACGTAAAAAAAATCATAGTATTGATCGTGTCATGAAACCATGGAACATGCGAAGAAGGTTGTGAGGGATGATATGGCGGCTTATTGTTTGTCAGTGCATTGACATTTTGATTCTTTCAGCTGCTTGTTTTCTTCTTCAAGCTTTTTGATGCGGACTTCTCTTTTTTCGACCGTCTCTTTGAGCGTACTTATATACTCGTACGCATAACGCAGCAAAAGTACTTTCGAGAGAGGCTTTAGCCCGTTACCTTCAGCATCTTCGTCTTCTTGGCTGTCGCTAGGCTTATTGGAGGAAGATGCGGCTTCTACTTCATTTTGCTGTTCACGCGAGATCTTGGCGGCCAACCCCGCCTTTTGCTTGACATAGCCTTCCTCCACCTCTCTACGTAATCGGTCAAACCATTCCTTGAGTGAATCGCGTCGTTTCTGCTCCGCCGCCTTGTGCGCAGTTCGACGGACTTCCAATCCACTTTTGATATGGGGTGAGAAAGCGATGCCAAGAGCAGCGGCTTTTCCTTCCATTAGGTTCTGGTAATTGCTTCGAGTGGCCAGAATTCGCTCCGCATCCAATCGAACGGTATCGGAAGGAGATGGGGCAAGGGTTGGGCTGATTAACAGCGGCTTCAATGCACGTGGGGATGCGTGATGATTGATTGTAGCTCCAGTAGATTCACGTCGTTGTTTCTTTAGAGGGGAAGGTCTACTTTCTTTTCGAGCAGCTCGCGGTATGGTCAACGTGCGTCGACGGCTAGATTGAGGCTCCGATACCGAAGGTGCCACGGTCGCGGCTGGTTTGCTACTTTTGTGGCACGGAGTGCTGCTACTTGAACGGTTGCTAAGATTCATCAGCGAAGCAGGCGTCACGGGTTCCAGTTGCATTGGGTCCACAGGTGGTGATACAGGTGCCGTTACGGAGAAGGGAGAAGGTCCATTTGCTGCTGGATTCTGTTAGTTTTGAAAACTAGATATATGTATATAAGATGTCCAATTGCTTACCAGTGAGAGGCAGTTGCATGCTTTCTGATAACTTTCGCTCTGGTACGGGATCGGCTATAGGGGGACTACTAGGCATCTGGTCCTGCTGTCTCTGCAAAGCGGACAGTTTACGGGTGATCATTTTCTTGGCTAGCTCAAGCTGTTCGTATTGTTCACATATCTGTTCAGCCGACATGTAGTTGGAATATTGATTAAAGGAAACCGAGCGAGAGGATGCTTCTCTTTCATGAGGATGACCGTCCATCTGAGCCATGATGGCTGGTGAAGAAAGAGGCGAAAGTTCCAAAGGCATGGATGGCGGATGGTTTTGCTTTGGTTGGCCCTGGAAAGTGAATGAAGGTGTCATAGCAGGAGAGATGAGAGGAGTAAACATATCCTATGAAATGAGACATCCAATCGTTGAGTTAAACAAAGCACATTCATCCTCAGTTTAACCACAATTACTTCTTGTTCAAAATAGTCAGTACGGCTATTGGGAACGCCTTGTTGTTGACCATGAGGGGAGGTTGATTTGGCAGATGTGGGATACTCAGAAAGAAACGGATCAAGGTGCGATGGATCGCTGTTACTAGTCGTACCAAAGAGGAGATTGATTTCTTCAGAAGAGAACTGTTCGAACGAGTCCTCTATTGTCGTCGACCGTCGATGCTGACTTGGCTGGTTCAGCGACCTCAGTATGCCTATATTATGAATGGCATCCAATTGGTGGCTCAAGTCCATGAAAGATGAAAGGATAAAGAAAGAAAGTACCTTTCAACCAGGGAGAGGGGCCAAATCGATCATGGCCAATCGTATTCCAGTGTTAATCAAATCAATGGCCACAACCCTAAAACGTGGGCCAGTTTTCCTGCAATGATCGGTCGTTGCCAGGTTACACTTGAAATATGGTGGCAAGTCACACTCGCGTGGGCCTGTCCCAACCATATTGCTTGCCAATGCCGTCCTTCTTCTATCATTGGCTGCACTTCCCTTGGCTTTTTTAAAACTGTTCATTTGCGCCGATGCATTGGAAAAAACAAAAATGCGTTGCCTGAACGCACATTACGCTGGTCAGATGGATCTTTCATCCGGTGGAACATCAACTTGATCTAAGTAAAGCAGAGTATTTTTGCCAGAACTGATTGCTAATGAAGCTTATCTATTTCTTTTCCAGTATCAGATTCTTTTCTGCACATAAACTCTGTTCAAAATAGCATAAGAATTCCTCCAACAGACAAGGTGCGAACCCACGTCACAGTTGTACTTTCACCAGGAACTGATTCGCAGATATCTGACTTCAAATGGTTTCATACGGTCTCCGACGGACGATCCCTTTCTCTTTAGATAAGAAGAATCACTTACAGCAGATGTGTAATGCCAATGTTGGGATTCTTTCGGAAGGCACCCTGTCCCATCCGAAAACCGTCTGTTTTCCCTCGAATGACATTGTGGAACGTCATAGTCATACGGAGACATAAGGCATTTGAGCCAAACAATATGTTCTCTCTCCTTTCCTGTTTTGCTTTCGTCCTCTACTGAGAGAGTTGGGCACACTGTCTGCTTGCAATGATCCTAACTGGAGAATCTAATCAAGACTAGAGGTTCCAACTTTTTTTTTACTTTGTGTCACCTGAAGTAGGTACCAGAAATGGGCCCCTTCTGGTCCGCCCTTGGACGACAACTCAGAAAACCCTGATGCTGTTGCATGTGAAACAAGATTGGTATGGCGTTGTCATGACAACAGTCGTTGCGCTGTTTGTGACAAATCCAGTAAAGCCCCGGTGACTACTTGACCTGCTCAAAAAAAAAATTAGTTCTGGGGAACACATCCTATCCCACTCATATCTTTCTGACTTCTTTCACTTTCCTTTCAACACTTACTTTCACACTTATTTACCATGTCACGGGCCCGTTGTTACTATAGCATAACGTAAGTGTTTCTGTCAGTATTCTGATCTTGTTTCGTTTACGAAAAAAGGAAAACAAAAGCAAAAACCGAGAGGGTGACTATACCTACCTACTGCGGAAGCATCATGCCAAGTCCTTATCCTGTTCCCCTTCCATGCCGTTTCAACCTTTATCTAGCAACACATCCTCCCATCGATCACATCTTCGCAAGGCAGGAAATAGCCTTTCGTTAAACCATCACAACAGGAACAGCGCAGCAGTTGACAAGGAAAATATTGCTTGTCTTGCCTACCAATTGAAAAAGAACATCAACCATGCCAAGAACAAAATGATGGCATCACTTCGACAATCAAGTTCACCCAGAGACCAAGCGCTCTATGAATGTCTCCGACCCAAAACAGAGAATTCCTTCCATCCCTTCGCCGACAGAAGCAACGTATTACAGATAGACTATCACATCAACCAACAAGAGAAGAATGACTGGATTACAGAGTCGCCCTCATGGAACGTTTTTCTTCCAAACGTTTCTGTGAACTACTCGACAGGTATCGGTCATGATTGGCTTTGGCGTGAAGGACTAGGTAATCAACCGATGGCGTCAGACAAAGATTTGGAAGGTAGGTGCCTTGTTTCTTTAATTGGCAGACTATATTGGGTTATGAAGTGCCGCCGGTTGAAACCAAGAATTCTGCGAATAGATCTAATCAATTTTGACGGTGAACCGTGTGCCTGACATGCAAAACGCAAAACAAAGTCTTAACCCACATAACTCTCCTTCTCCCCGCCTTCTGTCCATAGTAAATTAACAATAGTAAGAAAAAAGGAAAAAGAAAAGAAAGAAAAAACGATCTGTTGCTGTATCTTGTACCTCGTGCTGTGTCTCTACTTAGTTTTAGAGAGAAGCTCATTCATTCAAAGTTTCAAGTGTTTCGTTGGTTTGTCGCTTGACAAGCATGGGCTTTTCAGTCCTGAGGATGTACCGACATGCGTGTCCTCCTGCTTTTTTCTTCCTAGGGTCTCTGCTTCATCTTACTTTAAATTGGATCGAGCCTTTATCAATGGATACATCCATCTTAAGTCAGTGACTAAGCCCTCCCATTTTTCACTTTCCGTATGGAGCTCCTCTCTCTCTCTCTTCTTGATTTTCCAGTTTTGTTTGTCAAATCTTTCTTGGGTTACACGGTAAATAGTCATGATAGTGATCGGATTGAACCGAGTTGGGCGGATAGCCTCTAACATGTTTAAGACTTTGTTCCTATTGGGCGCTGAAGGCTCCGAAAGTGGGAAGTTGGGGGGATGTTGGCTTGAAACGATGTCGTCTTTCTATGCTGATTTGTGAAGCATGTCTTTTGACTGGTTTTCGTGGCCCCTTTGTCCCATGCTATATACGTTTGTTTAAATCTCAAAATGGCAACTACGCCAAGAAGCCCAACAAGGCTATTGATGATTTATGTCGGGTGGAGATCTTGGTATAAAACGCACATTGTTGGACAAGAATCACCATCATGCATTTGAATCATTCCTGTTTTGAAAGGACGTTACACCGAATATTTGGTTGTGAAACAATCTTACCAAAGTTTTACAAGTTAAGCGGAAATCCTTTGCAGATCTGCTTCGCAGATAAAGGACATAGTAAGGTATATTATATGAAAAAGCTTATTGACCGGTTGCAGCGTTTGGAAGATCTCAATGTGGGATGTACAACTAAAAGAAAAGCATGCACATCGTTAGCCTTGTGTCCAACAACCCTGCTGTCTGCTTATTACGATGTTTAGCCCTCACTTTTTTATGCAATACACATATGGATAGCATCCATCCATGTTAACAATTGATAACATAAACTAGATAGAGTCAAAAAAATGTGAAAGCAAGTAATCATTTAATGGAAGCGGATGTGTGGGTTTCGAATCATTTCCCGTTTAGCCATATATGGGGGAAAAGAAAAATTGACACTCCATGAAATCAACCATATCATTAATTCATAGGGAAAGCTCGACATGGAAAACATAGCACTCCATTTTTTATTCCCAGTTTCTGCAAGCAACCTTTAATGAATTTCTGTCATGACTTTCAAAAACTTCTTTTGACCCTGTAGTCTCCTGTTGTTCTTACATGCGAGCAATGGGCAGTATTGTTGCGTATTGGCATGATGTGGATATCTCTAGGAAAGTCCGCATCAACTGTTCAAAAGCGCGGTTCAATCGCTCTATGATCTTCAGAAAACAGACTGTCGCAAAGAAAACAAGACGATCATTAAGACTAAGTTCTCGAACATGCACAAAACTCGCATGCGATCATTAACGTCGTGTTATCTTTGTTTTGGGAACAATCTGCGGTGTTACTAGCAACGGTAACTCCTGATGGCAACATTCGCTACAGATATTTTCCTGCATGTAATGAAGTTGCACATAGATATTATAAGCAGGTCTCCTTTATGGGTTGTAAATTCCTAGTTTATCTGCTACAAAATTGAACCATTCTCTTACGTTATGTCAGTATCAGCGAGGAACAAAACTGTTCGTCATCGTCCGTAGCTCTCTGGTTGTCCCATAGGTCAACCAAGCAATGTCGTGCCCAACAGTTGATCCTCCTTATTAATCTTTCTCGGTGATAGCGTTCTTACGCAAATGTGTGCTTCTGCGTAAAGATGTGTACGCCATGCCGCTGACCATTCCTATCCTTTTGTTGACCCTGCTTTAGTGTCTGTGTGGCATTGCTGGCCACCATATGAAGATCACAGCTAGCACTACAGCCAATAAGCGCACCCTCGTCTCGGAAATCCTGTTTTCTTTGTGAGGATAGTGTATATACGAGAATTGCTTCTTTGTGCGTAGGTTACATCCAATTGCGCTGCAATGAACGGCCACATAAAGAGCAGGATAAATAAAGGCGATTATTCTATATTTTTCCTTGTAAGGACAATATCCGAAAACAAAAAACAAATATAAGTTCACAATTTCTTGTCTGCATAATTGTTGAAAGATTTCAGCAAGGAAGGATATAATTTTCGAGCTTAGCAATAGGAGACATTCGCACTGACTGGCTACGAGTTTTGAGCGAACAAAAACGTCTTTTTGTATAGCGCGACTTAACAAATCCTAAAGTACATATTTTAGCTTGCTATTGCATAAAAGCTATGAATTATTACAGTGGAAACATAGGATCACAGTAATGACACTGCAATTATCCGCATTTTCTCTTTTTACTGCTGGATGATGCAATGCGTTTCCTATGATAAAAGTTTTCGGCTTGAAAAGTGGGAGCGTTTCGTTTAATCTAAACGTAAAATGATTGCGAAGACTATTAACCTGCGACTTCAGAGTTAGGCGTTGAGAGAGTTTGATCTGGCAAGGAGCATGTCATTGTACTATGTTACCTATAAATGGTTTATTAAATTTTCATGACAGTTCTTGTCTATTGTCGGAGGTGTTGGAACAAGATGGCTGTTATAAAATGGTGTCAACATGATAACGTTTTCCTTTATTATGGTAGATAATGTTAGTTCACTATTCAGAAAGCTGTTGGATAATTTTCCATGTCATTTTATTCATTCTGATACTTTTTTCTTGGCCGAAGCCGATCAATGCTAGTCCGCTGCATGGTCGATCCGTCGATTCCTTGCAGTGCCAGCAAGGCGAAATTCAAAGCATATAATGCAAACCCTTGATGGAAACACGCAAAAGATCAGGATGCACAAGACGACATTATGTCTGTACGAGCAGGAGCACATACTTCAAGTCGAAGTAAGGAAAAAGAAAAACAGCTGTGATCATAGCAGGCGGAAGCATCTGAGTTGATGATGGCGGGAAAAAAAAGAGGGATATTGCAAGGGTAGAAAGCGCGGCTGGCTTATCTTGATAACGAGTAGCGTAACCATAACTGTAAGGCATGCATGAGGGATTTTGTGCACTTTAAGAAGTTAAGCTACGTTCGACGATATACTCAAAGTAAGTAGATCAAAAAATATAAAAAAGATGATGATCACTTTTCAATCCATAACCTGTCAGTGTAGCCATAGACTATATCGCAAAAAGAAAAGCACATAGATTAAAAAAGCCTGAAAGCTGTCAGTATTCTTGTCAAGATAAGGGCCAATAGAACTTTAGTTATATGATCGATCCATATCGTATGATTCATGGGAAAGGAAAAGTGAAAACTTTGACAGTGACCCACTTTGATACCTATCCTATCTGTATAAACAAAAGAAATCGAAACTTTTAATTATGTATACCTTGACCCAACTTATCAAGCTGATGTGGACTTGCATTTTCTCAGCCTATTTTTAATTAGCATATACTCCTTACGGTGTGTCCCAAATGTCTCGTCCCTATCTAAAGAGGATTGCTGCGCCAGAGTTTAACGAGATGGTACCGATGTAAGACAAATTCCATGTAAGGAAAAATAATGAAAATATGTCTGAGATTTTTCAATCCAAGCAATGACATTCGTCCTGCGCTCTTTTTCATTTATGGTTGTTGCTGACACTGGTGGAATACAACTAGGCATCTCTTTGCTATTCATGCTATTTGTTTACTGCATAAGAAATGCAATTTGCTTTGTGTAAGACTTGCTGTTTATCTATGCATCTGTTATTCTATTCTCTTATGGATCATGCAGGCGAGACCTAATGAAGGCATGACCATGACGGAGAATGAAAATAGAGTTCATAGAAAAAATTACGTCTTTTTTTATCCGGATTTTCTTTTTTCTTTCCCTCCTAGTGCGTTTTTTTTTTCTGTCCTCATCCCCTTCCCTTTTGCTTTAACTTTTTCCCCCTTTCTTTTTACTTCTTTTTTGCTGTAACCCTTTCCAGTCATTTCTTATATATCTCTATCTTTCTCTCTTTCTGTCTCTCTCTCTCTCTCTCTCTCTGTGTCATTTACCTTACTCTATATATTCTATTCTCAATGCGCACTTCTCGCGGTTTACGAATTATATCACTGATCGTACTCTCGCCTGTTGTTCTAATCCTCATTTCCCTCATCGCCATTTTCACTACCTCAATCTACACTTACCTTCGTTCTTGGTGTCTATTGACTTTTCACTCTCAATTGCTTACCAGTCAATCCATTGCAAGAGTAGTCTCAGCTGCCATTGTATTTCATGCACGTCAAAATCCATGGGATGAAGCATTAACCTCTTATCATGCACCTGTCAAACGTATGCGATGGTTATCACGAATCAAACGATCGCCCTGGATGGCTTGTGCCGTCGTGATGCTTGCACTCGTGTCTTCTCAAAAAGTAAGAGCGGGAATTTTCTTTCTTTTTTTACTTAATCCGGGGCGGAGCGGGGATCAGGATAAAAGTTTTTATTTCTCGATATATCCGTGCACAAAATAACAAACCAACCTTCCGTCCCCGAAAAAGAATGAAAATCATCTGACAATTGTCAATTTGTGTAGCTTCACATGCCCTACAGACGTGTTTTCGACAAATTACAGAAAAGAAGTCGAACAGCAGGCTTGCTGGCATGCGAAGGCTTGGCCTTCTGTGGTAAAAAAGCCTCGGAAATCGGCCGATCACTTGTGGATAGCGGCGGACCTAGTCATCGGGAGATCGGACAAAGCAAGAAAAGGAGAAAGAAAGAATCCAAAGAAAAGAAAGTCCAACGTAAATGTTACCGTACTCAGCAACGCGTCAGTAGCGCAAAAACTTCCACTGTAGAGACTGCCAAAGACCAAGAACAGAACCAGGAAAAACCAGAACCACTTTTGGAACTCGACAATGAACATCCCGCTGAAAACGATTGGAACTTTACCTCAACAAATACAGTCTGTGACGATGACGATCATGAAGAAGAGACGAAAAGCGACAAACAGACTGATCTATGCAAGTGGACGGAAGCACCCTGCTTGGACCATGCACAGGAACCGGCAGGGGCACGTTTCGACGAGACGATGTCTGATTTGACACAGGATGACAAAACAGCCGAAACGCCCGCAACAACGGATGATGAATATACCGTGGTGGAATCCCCTCGTCTTTCTGAACATTATGTTGACAGTCAACCCAACAGGACGTGGTATTCGCCTTTCTCAATAGGATTGGATTTAGATATCTTGCCACGAAGTAACGATCCTCTATGCCATTATAAAATCGACGTTGGCTGCGTGTCGGAGAAACAGCTGGAACTCCATGGACTTTACCCTCAACTACCCTTATCTAATTTGGCTTTGCTTGAAAGTCATCCTTTCGTCAACTCGACAAAGATTCATCACGATCATCCCCATCCTCTGGGGCCAATAGGGAAACGATACGACCGAGCACACGAATGTTTTGCTCTGTCAGGCCATGATTCATTTTCTTTTTTCGACAGAAGAAGACACTGTAGATAAAAGAAATAAATGCATCAGAAAAAAAAGTGCAGGTCACTTTAGCCAAAAGATTGTAATATATTCGAGACCTTGTACAAATTCCCCCTTTGCTTTGTAACCATGTAAATTTTTGCCTGCCCGCTAACTTGTGGCTTGCCTTTTAATAATCAATGGTGGTACGAAAGTAACCATTGTTTTGGTACGTGCCTTTAAGAGTTTGACTCGATTGAACCATTTTTGCCATTTAAGAAACCAAATGTTTTGCATTTCTTGATTTTTCTTTTGCCTTTGAAAAAGATAACAACAAATCATCATGTCATTCTGTCAATGACTGAAACATTTCATTCTCTTGTATTGTTTCTGAACAATGTATTGTCTCCTGCTATACCTGATGTTTGGTCATTAAAGGAAACGAATCCATGGTTTTGCATGTGTAACCATCTTCTGTCCAGCTATCGGAGCAAAAGAGATATTCAGTGGCGCTGCAACCGATACCCTTTCAGTCAAACACCATATGCACAGGAAAAGTTCTCACTGCCATATAAACACACCATGTTTTTAAATGCAGAGTTGCGAGTGCAAAATAATGAACAATTCATGTTTGCTAAAACCAAAAACAAACGTCATCAGAATGTCACTCAATGCAACCTGAGGTTTCCATTATCATGATCGTAAAAAAGAAGAAAGAAACTGTAACTTGATTTTATCCCAGCTTTGTTTATTCTTCCGAGAAGAGATAAAGCAAAACAAAAACAGGATGGCCAGGCTTAATATCATGTTTACATTAGTATCGAAGCTAGTGTTTCGGACACCCTGACCATAATTTAGCGGCAGACACGAATAGTTATGTAGCTGCTTTTGCCTTCGAAGTGCCAGTGATGGAAATAATTCAACTTCACAGAAAGAACGCACGGGACGTTGTAAAGCGAAAGCAACGGAATAACATCGTCATGGAAGGCACCTGAGAGCAGACTCCTTACAAAAAGTGAAATCAAAGCTTCTCCATTCCATCATATGATATTTCATTAAACAACGAGAGTTGTTTATCCCATCTTTTCCTGGTCACTGCATATACATTGTAACGCAAAAACTATTTTGTGTAATGTTTAATTCATTTATCACGTAGACAGCCTAAAACACATATACCCGCTGTACCATGGCTTTTTCTTTCATCACTTGATCCAAACGCAAGCTTTTGTCGAGCTTGACGGATCTCTGTTAGGACGGAAACATACTTTCCGTGGTTTACTCTCCGCGAGCATTCCTATTCAATCAAACAATGTACGCAGATTTATGAGAGTTGCTAAGTTGACCAAAGTAATTAGCACCAATCATGTATGGCCTACCACAAGATATGAAGATTAATAATCTTTTTCTTTTTTTCTCTGTTGCCTCTTCAGCACCCTGTGGATGCCCCCTTTTACTGAAAGGTTGTGACTGAAAGGAAGGAAACCGTTAATGATACTGTGAAAACTAAGCGGACGCTTTCTCTATGACGGTACGTTTAGAACATGCAGTCATTCTACATACACGTACAAAGACATCGCTCCATTATACGTCTTTCCTTTTTTTTTTTTAATCTTGGACCTGTTTCAAGTTGTTGAGCTAGGATTACCACTGTGCTCAGCAAATGCATCCTAGCTGAGCAATTCCAGTTTATCAGCTGGCACCCTTCTATTTCTTCTTTAGAGCATCTTTCGCCAAATGCGTCGGTGCGCTTAATCGAATACATGATTTATGTTTCCGATAAGTAACCTCCATTTTATCTCGGATGACTTGGTTGCGGTCGTGGGTCCACTTACTCCGTGGATCTGATACCCACACAAATCTAACCTATCCATTTGTGGGAATTGTTGGGGTCAGTATGACGCTATCGGGAATAGGAGGAGTGAGCATGAAAGAAATGGCTGCTGTAACTATTCAATGGAACGTACATACGTATGGTGGAGTTTGTTTTACACTTCATCTTCACCGCGTACTAGGCAAAAACCGAGCGGTTAGAATTCTTATTTCCCTGGTTGACTCGGACCATATGATCACTAAAACTGACCTCGGAAAATCATTCAAGCAAATTTGGAAGGGATCTGAATATACCCCTTATTGCTTGTCACCAAGCTTTTTGCAGTTTCTGAGAAGAGCAACTTCGTAAGGATGTATGTACCTGTCTGAAGAATCATAGATATTGTAGCTATAGGCGCTCCTTTTTATACTGAATTGCCTTAACTCTGTCAGTTTCGTAAGTTATTCTTCTGAGATTGCATGGCTGATATCTATGGCTACAGTTGCTGTGTAAATCTGCGCTTCTTGCTTTGAAGAAAGACTATCTTGTATATGCGCTATGTGCCGAGAATAGTAAATCTTTTCCCGAACAATGCGTAAATTTGGTTGAATGACGAAAGTAGTACAAATGGCTGATGATATTAAGCTTTTCGCCCTTTTTTCCCATTCTTGCTTTTGCGGCACCCGTACGGTGTATTTCTTGCTTTTGTTCTTCTAAGCTACGAAACCTTTTTTTTTCTGTTTTAATGTATACTCCTGCAGGCTTTTACGTTGTCATCATTATATGTATTATTGCCTTAGTCATCGTTATCTGCTGTCTCAGTGTCCGCGTCTTTCAGTGGCAAACCGGTCGAACATCATCCGGAACAAGCCAAGCACTTGAAGAAAGACAACCTTTGGGCGCCATTCTTTCAGAACAAGCCGATAATGAGACCCTAGAAGAATGTCGTCGTGTGTCATGTAAGTACTTTGCTTGTCCCAAACTTGTTTGGTTAACTTCTGTATTGTGTACTCTTTGATCATCAAAGCATGGCAAAACAAACACCCGCCAAACACGGGAGACCGTTGGCCCAGCGATCCTTTGTTAATTGCAGAACGTGGAGTGGCGGCGTGGAAGTTTATGGAGAATGAATATGCTGGCGATGAGGAGGAAGATTCGAATGTTGCGGTGATAGATCGTACAACGTTGATGTTCGCCACCGGAAAAGGCTGTGCACTGACCAATCTACCGATACCGGTGGCTCAGGAGTGTGTGTACTGGGAAGTTAAGGTGTTGGAAATGCAAGACGAAGTTCGCCTTGCCATCGGATTAGCTACGAAACCCTATCCGACGTGGAGACTACCGGGATGGCATCGGCATTCGATTGCTTATCATTCACACAATGGCGCAGTTTATGTCAGTGACCCGTTTGTTGGCTCAGCCTATGGGCCCCCTTTCAAACAAGGCGATGTGGTTGGGGTGTGTTACATTCCTCGCTTAAACGTAGTCTACTTTACATGCAATGGCAAGGTACAGGCCCTCTTTGTAGCGATTACAAGCTTATTGAAAAAGAAATGATAAGGAATTTGGAAGAGCATCTGACGGTTTTAGATTCCCAATGTACCCCGCTGTTGGTGCCACTGGACCCTGTCAGCTGTATGTCAATTTTGGTCACCAAGGTAAACTACTATTTTTCCCACTCCTTCCCCCTCATTAGATACACTTTTCATTTTTATTCCACTAACTATCCTTTGTGTTGAAGAATACTTGTATAGACAAGGTAATTATGACAAAATAACAATAAGATAGAGAGCCATTGTGTATTAACGATGACTCTCGCTTCCTTTTAGCTAACGCACGTCATGGAGCGTTTGGACCAAAAACAGGAACATTGGCCCCACCACCAGCGTACGATGGACATGAACAGGACACTCCGTTGTTTGAACTAACTACTACAACACGTTCTGAAAGTGAAATACGTTCCCAACCGCCAGCCTATGCTTAAAGAGGGAGAGAGAGAAAGATAGGAAGCATCGTTTTGCCAAGACCATATTACATTATAAGATTGCATGTATTTTGTATAAATACACATATACAATTATTTCGTTTACAGGTTATCCTACGATAGATCTGGCCAGTTCAAGTGCATCTGGCCACCATCGCTCCACGGGCATGGTCTGCGCATGCACAGTCTCTTGCCACGCCTCTGTCAGAGCCAGCCCAAGTTCCTGCTCGAGCCCCTGCTGCAAGTCAACAGGAATATTATAAATCGCATACGCCATATGGTCTATACAGTACTGAAATAAAGAGGCTATTTTGAGCAGCCGTGTCAAGTCTTCTGCCATACTCACACGCGCCGATCGCGTGGTATCTTCGTGCATTTGGCGATCGATCCAGTGAGTCTTGCCTAACCGCACACGTTGTCTCCAATCTGTACCATTGTACGGTGACATTAACACTTTGTCCGCTTCACGTATATCCCAATCACATCGGCGGACCTTCTCCATGGTTGTCCTCAGACCAGCCAACCGTATTATGCCGTAAATCCATTCCCTGGTTGCAATCAAATGTTGAACGCAGCTTGTCATAGCCGCTGCATGGATTGCTTTCGGCGGAGAAAACGGTATTCTGGCCATGTGTTTCCCAAAGAACCGGGTTCGACCTTGCTGGTCATAATAACAATTATCTCGGATAAAGAATTGGAGTGTGCTAGAATTCAGGATGCCACAAAAATATTCAGCCGACAGGTTGCATTCGGGCTTGATCGTAAAATACATGCATTGATTAGTTAGACATTGTTGCTCACGGTCAATAAAGAATCTTTGCCGAGGCTGTGTTCGAGTGAAATAGCCAAAGTTGATGGGATGGACTATCTTTACCGGGATCTCTATACCACACTTGTTGAAATGGCACCAGGCCAGCTGACGATCCGTCTTGTTGGGCTGCAGTAATGATCTTGCTTCGGACAAATAACGGTGAAGCGCAGCGTCCCGTGCAGTATCGCCATATTCTTTGTGCTCATCCATTAAACGTGCTGCACCTTCTTTGTCCACTAAGATCATCGAATAAAAACTAGTCTTGCCATCATGTTCGTCCACACGACCAAATGGAACATAAGCTTCGGCTGGTGAATTTTCCTTGCTCAACCGGAGGGCATCGCGATTATGCCAAAACAACGCCTCTTTGCTACTCGTTTGATCTGCACCGGTCGCTGAAGACTTTCCACTCCAGTAAAAGACGGGTCGTAGCCAGCGCTCGCATGTATCTTTACCAAACGTATCCAATGCCCAACGTGTACGGACAACCAGGGCATAGACAGGATGTGTGTTTGGGCCTCGATGCCAGACGAGTGGAGCTTCGGGTGACACCGTATCGCAAGTACGCAGCTCACCATCGCAAAGCTTAGGAAGATGACTGGTTAGGCTGACTAAACGATCGGAAACGGAAGATGTGGGCGACAAGAAGGAGAAAGAGGCGTGATTTGACTTGTGGATATACGTAGCGTTTGTTGGGGTGATCTTATACGTAATCAATGGGTCTGGATTCCGTTCGTCAAAGGCAGCATAGGAACGAAGGATGTCTTCTAGAGTCATCTTTCGTGATAAATGGCGTAAAAACTTGGTTTCCGTTATCTGATTTGACGATGATCTCATCCTCAGGCAGAATATTAACGAATCCGTTTGAACTTTCGGCCAAACTTTGTATGGTTCAAACTGGAATATTTCCGTAATCTCGCAATGTTGCCAAATCCATGACCTTTTCCATTTGTTTACAGTAATGAGATAAACATTGACCAAGAACATATCATTTTCTTTGTTTTACCTCAAATGCTCGGCGAACTCCAAGACCATCCATTGACTAGGTGTGATCAGACAAACCTGTCCACCATTCTCATTGCATCGTTGCAGAGCAATCCACATAAAGTACATATATGCTTGTGTCCCTTTACCCCCTAATACGTGGTCGTCGTACAAAGCCGGGTCGGGAACGGTGATAAACCCCGTTTTACGAATCATATAAGGCGGGTTAGTGACGATATAGTCAAACTTGACAGTGGCATTTCGTAACTGACGTAGTTGATCCCGTTCCCATGCAGATATCACGTTTGTTAGAGAAGCTCCGTATTGCTCTGTCAACTTGAGCGTATCGTTACAAAACAACCGTAATCGACCGATCCGTGGTATTTGATTGCGGTTCAGGTCCACTAAACGGCGATAAAGGGGGAATAAATGGACCATAAAATTCAGCTTTCCCAAGTGATAAGCAAATGGATCGATTTCCACGCCCCACACATTCTCAGCAATATCATGTAGTAACTGTTCTAGTCGTTCGGCACTGTTACATACGGATGCCGTCCGCAAACTAGTGTCAATCAAGCCTGTCAAAAATTCACATAGAAAAGATCCTATACCCATGCACGGATCAAACACCCGAGGCACATGACCTCCTTTACGATCCTTAGGGCTCAGGCAACGGTTCCACATGAATCTGACCACACTTTGAGGCGTATAAAATTGACCATGATCTTTCCGATGCTTTTGTGCTGCCGCTTCCAAAAAATGAGTCGTGTAAAACCGTGAGAAAATGCTGTCTACGAGCTGAAGTGACCGAAAGCGAATACCGGAAACCTTGAGTCGTTGGCGAAGATCATCCAAGATAGTCGTCTGTCTGCGACTGTGAAGGTGATGCCAAAGAAAGATGTCGTCGGGAAGCCTGAATACGTTATCTTCTGCGAAACATTCCATATATGCTTCCAGTGAGCTTCCAGGCAAGAGCTCCTGCAATAAAATTTCGATGAACACCAGGTACACCGTCATGAAGCCTGTCATCAAGCAGTAAAGCTCCGTCGCCAGTGCGTTAGCTCTTGGGCTATCGATATCATTGTTTGTTTCGGTATGATTCAAGCGTAACAGGAACTGAATAGCAGCAGAAGGAACATAAGTTGAGCCTACATGAAAGATAATGGAGCTTTGATTTCAATCTAACATTCTTATTTTCTTTTTTCGGATATCCCGTAAAACCAATACACAGTACGATGATCTCATCTCATCTATCACTCCCCTTTTTCTTTCTTCTTTCTCCTATTTTTCCATTTTTTCCTTCTCTTTCTCTTTCTCTTTCTCCAATTTGTTCCCTTTCTCTTCCCTCATGTCGTAGTCCTTTTCTTTCTTATCTATTACGTACCATTATCACCAATTTTGCTCATCATATCGCGTCGGACATCCTCCTTTACTTGTTGAAGTACTGTCCCAAGAATATTCACAACGGCTTTAACATCGTCTTCTGTTATATCTATAGTTGTCACGGTATTAGATGTATCCTTCATCGACACATCCTTGACATAAAGTTTCTTCTCATCAGCAATGGACAATGCATAATATCCTGACGACAGAGAAGGTTTGTCCAACATAGACAGTGGTTCCAAATCAATAGGGCCGCGTAATTGTTTGCTGCTCTGTGTCGCGTTTTTGAGGTCACAATCGCGGGGATGATCAAGAACCACATCTAACCATTTGCGTTTATTCCCCTCTGCATTGGGCACGGGAGATGCAGGTGCTTCTGGCCCGTGCAGCAACGTGAGGCACTCTCCTAAGGAACTATCCGCAGCACTTTTTTCCAGCATCTCTGGAATCATGCTGTCATCGGTGTTGACTGTGAGACAGTCAAGTATTGAGTATTGCTCATAAGGAGGACAGGATGACTGATCATCAGGATTGCTGATCTCGAGTCGGTTCATCATCCTTCATGGTTTTTAGCGATTGTAAGAAAGAGTAGTGAAAAGAACACTGAATGAAGGCTGTAATGGAAATGACAGCTATCCCCTGTCTTCTTTGAAACCCAAGCGTTGCGATAGCGAGAGCGATACAACTACGTGCCAACCGATCTGAAGCTTGGTGGCTTTTTCCCCACATCTTTCGCTCCGATCGATCAACTTGCTGTCGAACGGAGTAAGCATAGTCGTCATGATACTCCACTTCTAGGAACAGAAACCACGATCTGAAATATCCCGGACCATACCAATTCACCTATCGTTTGATGATATATTCCCCATTGTTCATGATGGACTTATTCTCTCTTTCTTTTTCCTCTTCTTCTTATTACGCTCTTGGTTCATTTAGTCTAGTAAGCAACTGGTTTCGGACTCGTTAGACTTTAGCTTCTCTATGTACATCTGTACGAAGGTTAGCTGGTGCCCAGATATTTTGCTTCTAGGATAAAGCAACGTCTATCTTGTATCTATCCCTTCTATGGCAAACCGTCTTGCCTATTTTCCCTTCTATTGTATGTTTCAAGTTATTGTTCCCAGGAGAATGCAACTTCTGGTTACACTGTCATACGTACCGCTGAAAACAGTCGCTTCGTACCAAGTATCTGGTTCTCTATTGTTCTACTTCTTCCGTAGCATTAAATGTAAAACACGACCCCTTGGTTGCTCACCTCAACCTTATTTTTTACCGTTTCTGTGGTGAAAAACAAAACACGTGGTATCATGTCAGTAACTCAGTAGACACACTCTCTTGTGTATCGTATCTTATCAGATTGGCTTGGGGAGATATTTTGGTTGGGATGACAACTATTGCTGTTATGGATCAAGCGTGCCATCCGGTTCGTAGGGCATGCCTGCGTTGCCAGTTCGATTATTCTTATCATTGTTTAAAACATTTTGTGTAACGTTAGGACTATATGCGTGTATTGAAAAATGCAACTCCCCAAGACCCTTGTGTACAGCTTTTTAGCTTGAAATGGAGACGATTTGGTATTGTTTTAGACCAATCAGATTTGTGATTTTGGATCATTTTATTAGACGAATTCACCTGAGCAATTCAGAGGAATGCGTTTTTTAGAAATTTGTGATGTATCAAGACGAGTATACATTTTTATTACATGTGTCTAAAGCTTTTTGAGACGAGTTCTATGTTTACTTGAGCTACTTCCAGCCCAATTCTTTTTGGATACATCGAGCCAAGTAAGTCTCAGAGTGTCTTATCCAGCTGTGGCTGTCAACGACAGTGACCTGTTTATAAGCCTCTGTAATACGCGGTGTAAGCATGTCTAATTTGCCGTGTGGGGTTACTTCTTATGTTCTTCTTCATTTTTGATCAACATTCTTCGATGGGGTTCAAAAACGCGAATACGGGTGCACAAACAATGATTTGTAGTCACGTTCGTTGATGGCATCAAGGACAAAATGAGAGTGATGAATTCTATAGTTATCCATAACAACAAACACCTCTTTTTCCATGAACTTGACAATGTGGTAAGCTGTTACACCTTTTTTAAGCTGGGCTAGCTTTGATTCGCTTTTACTACTAACTTTTCTTTGGAGGAGATACTCAGGGAATTCTTTCAATGAATGCTGGATCTGTTTTTTCAAACGTTCAACTCTGGAAAAACAAATTGCGCCAAAAGGAGAGATACAGTCAGCAATGCTTATGTTCACACCTTTCTGTGTAAGAACCCTCACAATTGCTGGATCCCGTCCCTTTGACCATGCACAACTTCTCATTAATTGCGAGTAAAAGCCAGTCTCTTCGACAAAGACTTAATTTTCAGAAAAATTGATACCTGCGGCGTTCCAATGATTGATAATGTTAAAGTGAAGCTGAATAGTTCTTGGAGCATCACCCTCTAAACGGTATTTCGTCGCTTGCTTTAATGATATTGAAAATTTCTGCCGAATATGCTTTTAAAAACCAGAAGTAGATATTTCGAGGCTATTAAAATGCTCAGACAGCTTTTGTCTTGCTTTCTCAAGTAGAGTCGAAGGATTTGCTTGAGATAGTTCAATCAAAAAGGCTGAATGTTGTGGAAACAACTGTTTTGGATCCCGTTCAAGTTTCTTTGAACGCTACCAGGAAGTACAGACCCGCTTGCAGCATTAAATTTGTCTAATAGCTTGTGTGCACTACTACGGGGAATACTGCACTGCTCTGCTGCCTTGGTACTGTCAGTCCCTTTTCTTTAACTATGCGACTGAAGCGCTCAATTTCGTCCTGGGCGTACTTTTTATATTTGGCAGGTATATCAACGAACACTTCTTGAAAAGTTTTAACGAGGCTATCCATGACTTGCTCCATTTCAGTAGACTGAGGTTCACAAAGGTTACAAAAGGCTTTGCTGATGTAGCTTGCTTGCTTTGCACATATATATTTTGCAACTCAGCTGAGTAAAATGCTCACTTCACCCTTTCAAAAACCAAGTCCTGCAATCAAGCCGTAAATTCATTCCTACGACAATGTCACTCGTAGCCGATTATGGCAGTTCAGACTCTGAGGCTTCCGACGTTGAAACGACAGTAACAACAACACAACAAACAAAGAAGTCTTCATTCGCCTCATTATTACCACCACCGAAAAAGACCGCATCGTCAAAACCTGTTATATATGTCGATTTACCTTCCAAACATCTCAATGAGGACGATGAAGAGGAAAATCGTGAACGATCTAAACGACCTAAACTATCATCACCATCCACTAATCTTGCTGATCTACTTCCAGCGCCCAAGAATTCCGGATCTCCATTTCTTCGCCAACCAACAGATCAATCCCCGTTAACAGAGAGATCGAAATTAAAAACAATAAAGAGAACAGAAACAGTTGCTCTTCAACAAAGTTTAGAAAAGAAAGGCGAAGAAGAGCAAGAGCAAGAGCAAGAGCAAGAGGAGGAGGAGGAGGAAGAAGAAGAAGAAGAGCAACAGCAAGAAGAGCCGAAATTAGAACACAATGGTCCCTTTTTCCGTTTAGGTATGACGCCTTGTTTATTCTGTCGAACTTAACTGAATAGTATCTAAAGGAGCTGAACTGAATACGATGCCAAATGTCAACTTACCGAAGCCGATGGTGATGAAACCACAGAAGCAAGTAAAACCCACAGAAATAGAGGAAGAAAAAACCGAGCCCGTTCGACAACAACCGGCAAAAACAGAAGAGACAGCAGTGGACGCATACGCTTATCACAACTACGATCCAAACGCCATGTATGCGTATAGTGACCAAGCAGCATATTACTACTGGCAACAACAACAGGCTGAAGGTTATCAGCAAGAGACCGCTCAGACCAAGCAGAATACCACGGATCTCGATCATGAAGCTGTAAGCTGTCGAAACAAAAAAAAAAGGGGGGGAAGAGTTCTAATAAATACTTTATCTAGTTATTTAAATTAGGAGGAAAGCGAAGGGGCAAGAATGCTAATATACAAATCAAAGAAGTCAACCAAGCAGATATGCTCCCTTCGGAAGAGGAACGGGAACGATACAAGAGCATAAAGACCCCCATCTTCCAAGATACTGGCAAAGCAGTAAGCATAAGCTTCGAAGGGAGAATCGAAGCAATTGATGTTTATTTGCCGTAGGTTGTTGCCAGTGACGCTCAAAAGAGGAGAAACAACATCATGTCTTTAATTGCCCAAGCTCAAGACATGAATCAACAACTCGAGGAACAATATGCAGCGCAACGGAAAGTCAAGCGTGAAGCAAAAGCGAAATACGGTAAGGATGGCATGGATCCACTTGTCTCGAAGAAACTAATCCATGGCATGCGATGATTTAGGCTTTTAACGCTAAAATGGCGTCTGAGATTGGGTTCATGCGTAATTGGGATAAGGATGTCACTTCAAGCTACATGTTATTGATGTGAATGTGAAAACCAAAAGCATGATTAAAATTTTTGGGATATCATGGATAGTCTATGGATGCTGTGGGTCTAGTAGCTTGCAATAGATGACTAGCTTGCAATTAAAGAAAAAACGGCACTTCTTTTTTTTACATCAAAATACAATGTATGGAGAGTAAAGTTGTTCTAAGTGAGACAAGACATATAAAATACAGGTGAAGACAAGGTGAATATGGAGGATCTAGTTAAGGATTTGGACTTTGATGGCACCTGTGGAATAGTTCGACGCAGTATCAAATGCTTTCAATGCATCCATAAAATCATATCTGCAGACGATGTTTAGTAAACAAGCTCAGAGAATTCGTAAAGGGAAGACCTACTTGTGAGTAATAAGGTGGTCTACATTCAACTTTCCACTCGCCAAGAGGGCAATAGCGCGTGGGTATGTATGATGATATCTTGCAAGCCAGATATACACAAAGAGACAGTAAAAAAAGAGACAAAGAAAAGGGAAGAGAGTGTGAGTTTGGGCGGTGCTAATTTTTGTGGACAAGATGAGTAGCTTACCGGAACAAACCGCGGATATCCACTTCACGCATAGCAAAGTTGTTGACGGGCAACAGCTGGTCATTCTTACCCACACCAACAAGACAGCATGTTCCGGCATCCTTGGTGGCCATGATAGCTGCTCGGAAAGAACTCTCAATGCCAGTGCACTCGAGTGAATATTCAGCCCCTCCGCCTAGAAGTTGACGGATATCTTTCGCTACATCCACATCGGCGCGTTTAGGATCGACTTGGTAAACAAAATCAGCCCCCATGGCTTTGGCATATTGCAACCGCGACGCTTGGACATCCGTAATTACCACAGGGCTGACACCTGTCGCTTTGGCAACTGCAAGAACCATCAGACCAATGGGTCCAGCACCGGTGATTAATAAGGAGCGACCAAAAGTCACACGAACACGATCAATAGCAGCAATGGCAACCGACAAGGGCTCTAGCAAGGCACCTTGTTCATAGGTCAAACTGTCAGGAATCCTATGTCATAGATGTAAGTGCTCCTCCTTATGTTTTTTGAAACAAACACTCCGATATTTTCTTCTTCTTTACCTGTGCAGCCATCGTGCAGGATGGGTGATGTATTTGGCTAACAGGCCATGATGGGGTGGGGTTGATTTAAAGACCACTTCGGGACAAAGGTGGTATCTGCCTTGCATACATTGATCACATTGCGAACAAGGAATACCACTATGAGATGGTTGGGGTCAATCCTTTAGTACAAAACAAACAGAGAAGATTGCCACCTCTACTTTTCTCCTCTTCCTTAAAAAAAAAAAAGAAAAAAACTTACGCTTCAATGGCTACTCGGTCCCCCACCTTGAGGTCATGAACATCATCTGCTACAGCAGTAACAACACCTGCGCTCTCATGACCCAGCAATTGGGGTTGAGTGACTGGAAAGATACCAATCTCTCCATGCTTCCACAGATGGACATCCGACCCGCAGATACCGGTGGCCTTGACCTGAACCTGCACCTCCCCTGACTTTGGCGTAGGCACAGGAATTTGGACAATTTGAAGATCATCCTTCTTGTTCAATAAAACACCATAGTTTTCTGTTGTTTCGGTAGGCACTGTGTAATCGACGTTTGACGACATGACCAAATAAGAAAAAAAGCAATTAGGCTACTACTAAAAGATTGTATGATTTCGACACACGTCTATTTTGCTCACGATTTTTTATAGTCCATCCCACTTTTTTTAAAGTTCCTGGAGTCTGAAAACTTTCCACCAATAGGAGAATTAATTACCTTGATCCCTATCTTACTGAATGGAGAATTTCTTTCTCGTCTCTAGAGTTACCAATCAAATAAAGTACTGATTGCTACGCGGGCAAAAAGAAAAAAAAATCCCCCGCATTTACCAACGGATCTTAAAGAGAGTATCTCTTTTTACGAGACCTGTCCATAGAGGTTTTACTTTGTTGCAAAAAGAGATTAAGCATTTACAAAATACACAAAGTGTTATTGAATAAAAAAGCTATCTAACCCGGAAAAAAAAAAGAATCCAATACCTTTCGCAAAGTCGAATCGAAAAATGGAATGCGTTCAATAGCATGGGGAAAAAAAGATCTTTTCGGCATCTTTCTGGGACCAATGAATGCTTGGTAGCGTGCGGTGACCAAAAAAAAAAGCTCGACTTTTCTTTTCTCTCTTTACTGAGCAAAACGTTTTTAGGCGAGTGGGATGTCTGTCCATGTCTCCCCAACGCTGTTTGAATGCTCTAAAGTCATCATAAACACTTGTATTCCGTTGGTACTTCAGCAACAGTAAGGCATAAATCCTGGTCGCATCTGGCCGGTGTTGGACAAAACAAGGTCATCCATAAGTACTGCCAAATCGCCACTCCAACCATCATCATCTTCTGTGATCGGGGACGTTCCAGCTTCTTCTACTTCCACCTCTTCTTCTTTTTCTGAATCAGGAAGCGTTATTTTTTCGAGGTCGTCGGAACCCTGAAGGTCCATTTCTTCAATCGTCCGATTATGAGTGGATTGAACAAAGAACGGCTCGGATGAGTTATGTAATGATTGGACCTGTTTCCTGGTTATCATTTTTTTTTTGGATCTCACGCAAAGAACCAGCAGTGCGCAGTTGCTCAAGGTCAGATGATATTGGACTGCGTTTTATTTTGACACTTTGAGTTGTCTTGCTGACATTTTGCCTGGTACGTTTTTTGCGGAAACATTTGCGCTGCTCGAGATCCCTTTATTCGAGTAGCGCAAATTTCTTTGCAAAATACTGTAGGTGTTGTTCAAGCAGGTTAGACTGAAGTATAATTTTTATATTCATTGTACCAAATCTCGAGATATTAAGAGTTTATATCAAGGCCAGAAACCGTGTATCTATGGCCTTACTCACTATATTAGGTTGACAGTATTCAAGGCTTTACCAAAGTTTAATTGTATGGTAGCATTTAAGAAAGAGTTAAAGCATTGCAAGGAACAACTTCATTGTAGAGTGTCAATCTTAACAAACGTGAGCACTATTGCATGGAAAATGTATGGATTGGACGATGCTGCACACATACATCCATGATCATTGTCCTATTTTTCGGTCAACTTGAACAAGCTTGGAAGTCAAAAAGGTGGGACAACACGCAATCGATATATTTTAAGCAAATAATCTTAAGTTAGGTTACTTCTAATCGTCACGATGCAATATACAGTGAACAACTTGATCTCGGGATCCTTTGTGTCATTAAACCTTTTCCATATTGCTCATCTCCATGACTATGAAAGATGATTGGATTTGCCCAAAAAGGCCGCGCTGTTCTTTTTATTTGTCTTTGTTCTTCTATCACTGAATGTTTCTCTGTACGTTTTTTCGCCAGTGGGAATAAGTGAGAAGAAGGATGCTGATTGCTGGATATGCGATTCATTTTGTAAGCTTGCAGTGTTTTCTTAAGCATTTGTTGTTCAAATATGAACATCGCCTTAAGAAGGTGGTGGTGGCGGGGGCGGTGGTGCTCGATGTCGCTGCAGAAACGCATCCCGCAGGACGGCATTCATTGTATTGTAGGCCTCGTTTTCTTGAACTTGAGTATTATTCCATCGGTCACAGTTGGTTTGAGCGTCGCCATATCGCTGAATGTGAAGGTGATGAAGCATATCGTTGATGTTACTGTACGGGTTGTAGGGTGTTCGGGTGGAAATGGTAAAGGATTTCAGTACGTCGGTTGGCGGTGTGAATGGTGCAGGAGCAGCAGCAGGAGGAGGAGCTGCTGGTGGAGGGGACGGCAATACTTGCTGTACTGTTTGCAATCTAAAACGATAGTTTTGGATAAGATTCAGTAAAACAACTGTACAGAGAAAAACGTGTTGCACGCAAAGGCAAAACAACAACATCACACAAAAAGAAAAGATCCACTGGATCTTACGGTTCCTGGATTTTCGATCTCTTGATTTGAAAATCATCATCGGGCTGTTCACTAAACGATCGAGCCCGTTTTGGCCGAGACATGACAAAGAAAGAGGTCGGATAAAAAGGGGTATTCCAATATAATTGGGGCATACTGACCAAAACGTCAGAGCCTTTTGTAAAACAACGTCAAAGAGAAAAGCAATGCCATTACGAGTGCATTTCATGTCCAGGCTTTTGTTTAGCAGTCATGTTAGAAATGGTTCCCAAATTTGGGTTGTCCTGGAACATACGCTAGTTCTCTTCTATTATATCGATGGTGGTTGTTGTTCGCATGAAAGGACGTTCTACGGCAGGATAATCGTCTTATAGAAAGAAAAGAAACCATTCCTTTGTCCACAGTGCGAAAACATCCACATACGTATGTGATGATAGATACCAATGCTCCACCGATGGATTTGATTCCTCCTGCTAACTGTTACCATTTTGCCATAAGCAGACCTTGTATCTTTTCAAGCTTTCTGACATTGCGTGGCATGCTTCAACAGATAATGTCAAAAAAAAAAAAGTTTTTTTCGACATTTGTTATTACACTGCGGGCATTTCTCTTTTTCTCGCTTGGTTGCATTGGTTACACATTCATTAACAAAATCCCGAAACATTCCTTTTTGAAAATTGAATACACAGACATCCGATTAACGTTCAGTCGGTGTATTTTATCCAATCGATTCCTGGATTGTGTGTGCGCTGTCTAACAATAGGGTCTATGAATGCTTAGTCAGCAATAGAGACTGCTCTATGAGTGTGCCTTATTGTTTTGTTCATCAATATTCATCCATCAAAGCTTAGACTGTTTTGTTTCTAGGTTTATGCTGTGGTGCGCGGAATATGCCAAACAAAAAATTTCACCCACAACGCCTCACTCACCATAGGGCTTTTTTCTACACTGTTGCGTCATATTTTAACTGCCGAACAAGCAAACGATTGATTGGCTGCCGTTAAATGTTTGCTTTTTTTTCCTTTTCTTTGCCAACACTTTTCCCTATAAAACAAAAGCACGATACCATTTTGTCAATGCTTTTCTTTTCCCGCATACGATCATTCTCTACTTCTGCAGTGAATAAAATGATTATCAAACCTGTTCCTTGCCTTAAAGACAAGTATGGGGAAATAGAAACAAACCTGGTCTGCAGCAGCAGCATAGATTGATTCCATCGTTCGTGTAGTTACGCATATCTTCTTCTGGACGAAAAATCAAAGCAAGGTAAAAGAAAACAGAAAAAGTTGGTACATAAGACTTGGCAAGAAGCGGTTAAAACGGAATTATACCCTGCCAGCTGCTGCCGTGGATCCTGTGGAGCCAGATAATGTGATTGCTGCACTTCCTTCGGATTATAAGTTAACCACGTAAAGTGAAAATAATGTTACTACTTGGTAAAATGTCGCGCGGTCTCTAACTTTGGTTCTATTGTTTTTATGTTAGAATCATGACCACACACCACCATTGGGATCATGCTGGCGGAAATACGAAGTTGTTGGAGAAGGTACCCGGTCTGTCGTGTTATGGTGGGTCGAACCAAGTCAAGGGTGTCACGCACATTGTAGCCGACGGCAAGCCTTTCCAGGTCGGCGAATTGACCATCCAACCGATGGCGACCTTTGGCCATACCATGGACCATATATGCTATTATATTGAGGATAAAGATGGGAATCAACATGCCGTATTTACAGGCGACTGTCTCTTCTCTTCCGGTTGTGGTCGGCTATTCGAAGGTTCGGCCGAAGACATGCATAAAGCCCTCACAGCGATAGGTAATCTGCCGAAAGAGTGCAAAATCTATTTCGGTCATGAATATACTTCCAGCAATCTCAAGTTTGCACAGCATGTGGAGCCCCATAACGCTGACATCCAGGAAAAAATCTCATGGGCACGTGCAGTTGGAACAACTACACCTTCGACCGTGCAGAATGAAAAACTGACGAACCCTTTCATGCGTGTTGCAGAAAAGTCAGTCCAGGAGTTTGCACTGCGTGAAAGTGGGTCAAGTTCCGCCACGCCAGACGAAGTGCTAGGAATCCTTCGAAGAGCGAAAGACAACTTTTAATGGAACCAGAACAGAACAAAAGAAAAGGAAAAGGAAAAGGAAACAAGAGTAAAAGACAGAAACAATGAAACACACATGAAACCCAAGATCCCGTAGGCAGACACACAACACAAACATATACGATAAAGTTATAAAAAAGGGGAGAATTGAATATAAAATAAAAAGGTGAACACATTATTGCTTTTCGTCTTTTGAACTTTCTTCTTTCAATGATTCCTCTTGAACCACCTTGTCTTGTTGCCGCATGTACCCATGGTGTCTTACGTCTGCATAGCGTCTATTGGTATCTACCGTCTGCGGGTGACGCCAGTGAATCTCTTGATAAGGCGTTTGGTATAAGCCAGATGGTGGGGGTGCTCTTTCGGACGGACTAAATACACAAAATGATGAGTATTGCAGCATGGGACTAACCAAATGCAACAAGCAATCTACCTTTGGTTCATTGGGACAGCAGCACGTGCGTCAAAAGAGGGTGGTGGAAAACCGGGCGATTGTACTTGGGGCGAACTGGGTGCCGAGTTGTGAGGTCCAGGATAAGGGGAATGAGAATAATAAGAATGCTCATGTTGATGAGAATTCATATACGCTGGTCCGCTATGTGGGCCCTCCACACTAATATTGCTTGCATTGGATGCCATACGGACACGTGCCCAGTGTTGCTGTTGCTGATGTTGCTGATGCTGTTGCTGTTGCTGTTGATGTTGATGCTGGTGCTGATGCTGATGCTGGTGCTGGTGCTGGTGCTGTTGTTGCTGTTGCTGTTCATAATACTTTCCTGCAGATCCGCTGTTACCCTGACCATTGTACTCGTTTCCGGTTGGATTGCTACCATGATTGCTTCCATAGGCCTCTGAAGACGGCGAACCAGGAGCTGTTCGATCATGCATTATAGGAACGAAATGGGGAGACGCTGCCACCGCATGGTGCTGAGGATGGTCATAGGGTGACGGCGTTTGCGAAGAGGGCGGCATCATAGGCATGGATGGCGGTGGCTGTCGTTGTGGCTGCTGTTGCTGTTGTTGGTGCACATGTTGCTGCTGTCCTTGTTGCTGTGGAGGCGGTGTGGGCAGCATAGGCTGGGCAAAGGGGGGGTAATTCATTCCTGAATACTCGTACGGCGAGTATTCACCTCCAGAAGGTGGGAACATGCCTGGCGGGGCGCCAACAAAATGAGAAGGTCTCACATACTGCGACGCAGGTGGCATCGCGCGATGTTGCTGTTGAGATTGCTGTTGCTGTTGTTGCTGCTATGGAGGACGATAAACATGGTTAATGATTTGAGAGAAAAAACATCAATATACTGAACGTACATTAGCATCGGATTCAGCATAGTGACCAGGACTACGTCCACGTACAACCAAAGGCGCGGATTGGACTGTAGCGACGCCTACTAACTTTCCAGAATCCAGCTTGGCGAACAGTTGCGCGATCAGCACATAGTACTGCTGTGCTGCGCGTCGTTTTCCATTATTAGCAGTGGCCGATTTGAATTGGATACGTTCAAAGGTAACCACAGATTGGTTGGTGCCGACGGAACTTAACGCAAGGTTTCCTCCAGGTCGGATAGGCTTAGGCTCAGGTATTATCTGCGGACCTTTGTCACGCTTTGGGGTATGCTGAATCAGAGCAATTGTTTTCTCGCTGTTTGCAATACGAGCACTAATGCCCAGAACAAAAGATCGCACGGGATGCAGTCCAGCTTCGTGCTGAACAAGGCATGGTAGATCTTGACCGTCATATACCACGCCGATGCCCTGCAAGGAAAACGTACTACTAATCTGGAAATAGTTACGACGATAGCACGTCCAATCGTTGTCTGCCATGAAAAATCCGCGATCAATCTTTGCATGTAAGCGTACATCCAATCTATCAATGAATGTTAGTGAAAAATAAACGCAATTCAATGGAAGTCTTGAAACCATGCTGTAACTTACACCGTAGTTCTGTCTAAGCCATATACATTGCCATTATAGTTTGTCGCATTAAATGGTGGGCTGTCGTCCTGGATATAAATTGATTCTTTGCGTCGACGTCTGATGGCTGCGTGGGCGTTGGACGCATAAACCGAGGTTCCTGGAGTAGAAAACTTACGACTTGAAGGGGATGATGGTGCAGACCCAACTGTTGCTGAAGAATGCATCGCACTGCTACCAGGACGCGAAGACGCGATAGTAGCGCCAGTCGTAGTGGGCGAACCTGATGGCCGAGGCGTAGCGGGCTGAGACGTGGAAAAGCTTTTTTTTTGAACGGTATTGGTGAAACGCTCACACAGAAAAAAAAATTAAGGTTACCCTGGGTAAGATCCAGCCGGATGCGCTTCGGGTTTGGCTTGCATCGTAGGTACGAAGGTGGAATCCTGTGCAAGACTGCCTACTGCTGCTGCTGATGCAGAGCCAGCAACAGAAGAACTAATGGAAAAGAACCGTTTGACGTGAGCCCGTAGTCAAAGGAACAAAACCAAGGTAACAACTTTTTTTGTTTGACACTCGAGACAAGAAAAGAGTAGCAACCACAGCAAACATAATATTTTCTTTTTACTTACGCGTGTGAAAAAGGGTGCATATAATTCGAAGAGATATCGTTAGGTGGGATTGTATGCACGGGAGAAGAAGACGACGACGAGGAGGTAGTAGCTATGTTGGCCGTAGGGTAAGATTGGGGATGACCTGGTGGATGAAGTGGTGGCGAATGGAGCGGTGGCGGATGGAAGTGGGCCTGAGAGGTAGCCGCAGATCCAGACATCGACCACTCCTTCTCATGCACGTTCATTTCAGTCAAGCAAAAAGAAGGAAATAAGGAGACGGTCCCCGTGTGTTTTTTTTTCGCTGTCTTTTTTGGAGATCAAAAATAACACGCCCAACAAGAAAAAAAAAATAAAGATACGGGAGTCAAACTTCAGCCAATCATCATCAACGTCGTACAGATGTCAGTGAAAGTACGGCTGTCTCAATAACCCGCCCAACGAACAAAACTCTTATTATATTCACGCGTAGTATAAAAAAAGTGCCGACAGTAAAACACAGAAAAAAGCCATGTGAAGAAGGTTTGTGCGTTGGTGCAACAACGATCTTACCCCTTCACTTTTTAGTTCCTGCATATCAAAAGGATTCACATGGCTATGGCGTATGTCCCACGCTACACTACCATTCATTATGCCTATGCTTTTTCTTTTTGCAGATTTATTATGATAAATTTTGAGAATCTTTCTTTCTACTTAAACGGCGTCGAGTGTAGTCGTTAGACCCAGCACGGGTCATCTTGACTTCCAATTGGTTGCCATGCCGATCTACAGCAATAAACTTATCACCGTCCTTATAGCCCGTACCGCTGGACTGAGAACGATTCAGAATCGGAGGCGGTGTTGGTGAAGTGCTTCGGCCGCGAAGAATAGGTCGACCTGAGGGTGATTTAGCTCGGCGAGTCTCAATAAATCCTTCCTGAATCGATGGCAACGCTGCTTGTTCCGCTTCCTCTTCCCTTGCTTTGGGTATAAAATCGCCTTCCAGAAGAGCATGATCACGCAAGAACTGCGAAAGCTCAGTCCATCCACCACCCACACGAACCATGACCATCTTGCTCTTCAGTACACGACAGTAGCATAGTTTGGGGTTAACTTCACCAAACCAATAGCGACCAACCTCTCCTGGCACCATCTTGACTTTCACTTTATAGGGTGTCTCATTGACAATACGGCCAATCTCCATATCCAAGTCATTGTCAGGATCTGCGACATAGGCGTTCGGTGCAGGTCGGCTCACACGGATGGTTGGCTTGATACTCGTGGCTGATTTAGATGGTTGATGTCGTTCCAGAATAGGCGGGTTAAGGTATCGTTGATTCATGGACCGGTTGCCATGAGGGCGGGGTGAGGAGGACGACGGTACAAGCCTGCTTGAGACCGTCGGCGCTGTTCGTATACTCGATGAACTTGTTGTTGGTATAACCCGGGGCGATTCTCGTAAAACGGAGGCCGCTTTGCGTGTAGGTAAGGATGACTTTCGGTTTCGAAACTGACGCCTTTCTTCTTGATCTACCGCAGTTTCTGTAGCATTCTGGAGATCGGCTTTGCGTGTCTTCACTTGATTATCCACTGCTTCCCAGTAGTCCTTCAATCCATGGAAATGTTCCTTAGCCTGCTTACTGGCTTCCTCCTCTGTTATATCACCCAAAGATTCTTCAGCTGCATCGAGACTTTGTACAATCTTGCGTTCATAGTATTTGTATCGGGCATCGAGTTCAATTAATTTCGCTTGTAGATCTGCTCTGCTGAAACTGCTACCGATCATGGTCGCTCGATGTGGTGCTGCTTTCTCCACAGCTTCTTCAAGGGCACCAAGAAGAATCTCACTGTCGTCGGTGATCGTCAGATATTTCGTAATTGGTAACGCTCTATCAACTTCACGCCGTTTTGATTCAATGATCTCTTTCCAATTACTAAACGCTGCGTCAACTTCCGTACGCTGCCGTGTAAATGTCATTTCCGTGTCTTCGAACTGGGCGATTAATTCGTCTAATTCATTGATTTCGCGCACTATCTGGTCTGTCACCTCCTGTTCTATCTTTCTCAAATCTTCGTTCATCGTTAAAATTTCACTTTCCCTGACGCTTAATACTAGAGGCTTCTCCTGATCTTCGAAAATCTGTAATGAAGCTACGTGATCCCGTGTTTCTCCGAGGTGTATCATGATCGTCTTCATCTTTCGAACAATGCTAACACCCTGCTGTGTCCTCGCAATGGTCTTCTTTAGATCGGCCACTTGACCCAATGTTTCTTGCCATTCCGCTTGGACTTTTTCTGCACGGGTTTCCACACCTCTCTTGAGATGATCGATGGCTGGGTTTTCCGTATTTCTTTCAGCGGCTACAATGCTACCGAGTAGGTTCGCTGATATTTCTCCAAATTCTCGTACAATAGGCTCGAACTCACTAATTTTTTTCTCCACATCTTCGGCTTCCATTTCAGCTTCCTTGTCATCCATCATAACAGTATCGTTGGAAATAGCATTAATAGCATTCTTACAATTACTGATCCATGACAATATGTCGTCGCTGCTTTTTACATTTGCTAGGACACGCCGTACTATATCGTTCAAAGCCTTCTCCATATTCAATTCATCGCACAGTGTCTTTAATGATACTTCCAGGCCAGAGATGTCAATTTTTTCTTCGCATTCATATGTTCGATATAATTCTTCAATCTTTGGTTGAAGTGTCTCGTTGCACTCTTTGGTCAGAGTTTGATATGTGCCTTCGCTTGCTGCTGTTTGTGTCGTCACTTTTCGGTAATACTTTTCAACAGCTCCTGCTCCTTGTTCAAACATATCTGTTTCCACAACCAAAGTTATACGGCTTCTGATCGCTTTTGTTTCCTTGTCAGCAGCAAGTCTAAGGTCCTCCAGCAATTTCTGGCATTCATTGTGAGCAACTCGTTTCAACGCAGCTTTTTCTTTTCTCTTCAATTCGGCCTCGGCAGCATTGACTCGGGCTAAGACTACATCATAGTGCGAATGGAACCGTGAGCGGTTATCGTCCTCATCAATGACAGTTATCTTGCTTGCAATAGTCCTAGTTGCATCCAAACGCGCATGAACCACCTGAAACTGGGCTGCTATCTTGGTTTTATCGAATAATTCCTCTCCAAGTTCAGCAATGGTTCCTTCTAGATTAACCAAAAGGTTGCCATTGACCTCGTTTAGCATGCTGTGTAGCTCGCTCCATTGAACAACACTATCGACAAAGGTCCCAGCAGTTGCCAAGTCCGCTTTTAAGGCTTTCCATGAACCTTCGAGCACTTTTTGCCTAGCATCGACTGCCTCTAGATCTTCAACCTTCTGTAGCTGGATGAAACGGTAGAATGATCGCTGTTCATCAAACTGCTCCGTGTATTCTTCGAAAGAAACTTTGTGCTTCTCATACAACGCAGATAATTCCTCGCAATTTGCAGTATTCTGGGTCTTGTCGCCTGATACAATGCCATGTTCACGCATAGATAGCAGTTCAAGTGTGGTTTTTCTAATATATTCCTCAATACGACCTGCTGCTGTAGCATAATCTTTCTTCAGACGATAGCTGCTAGCCTTCTTGGCCACTGTTTGTAATTTGCCGATCAGCTTGCTGTGTTCCTTTACCACTCGGTTGTAGGCAGTGTGCATGGTTTGCAGATCCTCGCTTGCTACAGCCTTACTCTGTGTGCCACTTTGCTGTTCAGCCAATAAGCGGCCATGAATCTGATCAATTCCCTCGACCTTTATCTTCTCCATCTCTTCTTGCCAGTCAGATATGACTTCATCTGTGATCTCGGACACTTCGGTTTGAACTAATAGCTTTTGCAACTTCTCATGATTACTGTCGACTCCATCCACCAGCTTTGTGTACTCTGCCAGCCGCAATGCTACGGATAGTCTGTCTTTTGCATCCGCTATTACTGTCGTTATCTTAGACCAAAGCTGATCAACTTCGGCTTGTGTGGAATCAATCTTCTGGATGTTCTCAGTGATTTCGCTGACTTCGTTTTCATCTTCTGATTCTTTTACTTCCCCTTGCATAGACGCTGTATAACTTTTGGCAGATTCTTTGAGTGCGTTATATGATGACGTGTAAGCCTGTATTGCTGAACTGATAGCATCTACAACAGCCATTGAATTCGGAAGGTCTTCTGGGCTTGTAGCTTCCAGAGCTTGCATAATGTTTTTCATCCTCGGTTCAATCCAGTCTTTTACCACCTGTGCCTCGGAAAGGTACGATTCCACAGCAGCTTTACGTCGCGACAGACGTAATTTTGCCTTTAGGATAGATTGAAGTGTCATGGATAGTTCATTCAAGCGCGCATGACGAGTATCCATTGTTTCCTGCACGACAACATTGGCCTTGATATCCAGCGCTCGGCCATGATTGTCATATTCACGAATGGGATACGGTATACGGTTTTCAATACTTTCACTGAATATAGCAAGTCGTGCGTTGTACCGTTCCAAAGCTTGATCATTATCTTGAGAAGCACCCTCCGCTGCTAAAATGCTTGCCTTTGTTGCCTCGGCCAGTTTTTCAAGATCCAAAGCATCGGCAAACAGTTCATTGACAGTTCTACGCTGTTCAATTACAAGTCCAGCAAATTGAACATGATTCTGGGTACGTTGAAGAGCATCTGTAACGGATGTGACACGTCGTTGTACGCCGTCCGACAAGAGTGATGCATGCTTGTGGTTTTTGAGGTCATCAAGTCTCGTTAGCAGCTTTCCAAACTCGTCGGCTGCTTCATTCACAGCATTAATGAAAGGATCTCTCTCTGGTTCTCTAGTCTCATATGCATCCGGTGTCCATCTTGCCTCACAAATCAAGTTTTCCAGATCATGCTCGTTTTGTTTGCATCGATCCAAGCACTTGTCCATATCACGGTCCCATTCAACGCGGGAAATGAGGAAATCAATTTCTGCTTGACGTTGCGCATTTGTGTCTTGCAATTTCACAACAAGCTTCTGTATGTCCCGTTGTTGATTGACAATTTCTGTGGGCACCACAACTGAGCATTCTGCATAAAGGCGTTGAACTTGATTGAAAGTGTTTTCCATGGCCTTCAAATTTGTTTGCGACAAGTCGATGATTTCAGACGCAATAGTACTACATTGTTCTTTCAATTCACCCAGCATAGTGTCCTCGGAGTTGTCAGTCGCCCTGGATAACCATATGCTTTTTCGGTCCATCAAGTCCAAAGACAATTCCTGCAAATGTATGACTTTGGCATGAGTTGCCTGTCGCTCAGTTTCCCATTGAATACGCGCTGCGTACGCCGTCAGTTCTATAGAGTGTATGGCTGATATCTCAACAAGCTTCTCGCTATTGATCTGCAAATCGCTTAGCATGCTCGTTACAACAGATGCATCCAATGCCTTGCATGTGGACGAATTGATACGCATTTCGAGATCCTGTGTGGTTTGTTTCATCCTGGTAAGCTCAACCAATTGCCGAGCAACATCGCCAGTGTAACCCTGATTAGACTCCATCAACGCATGAATCTGTTGATCTGTGTATGTAGTTGAAGAAGAACTGAGATCTAGTTTCTCCGACGTGATCTGGCTCGTGAGCTTAACAATCTGCTCGTTCAGACTTCTGGTTCGTTCTGCGCATTGAATAATTTCACGCTTTAATCCTGCTGCTGAGTTGAACATCGACAGCAGTTCATGCAGCTTCTTGGAAAGCTGGAGCAGTTCATCATACAGTTTAAGAACAACAGTATTGATCTCGTTATTGATGTCATCATCCTCAGTGGACGGACGGCTCGCACGTGCACCAGCAGGGCAAGTAGGGTACGGGATAAGCGAGCCACAGTGCGACCAGATTTTGCAAATATCTTGATCAAATTGTCGCACCGCATCCTCAAATAAAGGTACCACTTTCTTGGCCATAATCGTTTCGAGAGCATCCTCTAATTGACGAAGGATCTCCATACCAGAGTCTTGTGCAGTATGCACCTTCGAGACATACTCTGTTAAGGCAACACGTTGATCCATTACGGCCTTTGTAAACGTGGAAGTGTCCATGAGATGAGCAAAATTATCATGAAGCATGTTGTGACGTCGTTGCACATGTTCCGGCGTGATGCGCTCCTGTTCTTCTAGTGTTTCCATAGGTCCATCCTTCTTGATAATCGTGCTGAACCCTTGAGCCAATTCAGCAAAGGATTGATCGGTAGATTTAAGTAGCTTTTCTTGAAAGTCATCGATCTTTCGTTGCATCGTCTGGAATTCGTCTTCGATATTTTCCCATTTCTCAGTGTCTTGGACAGATTGTTCACTATCTTCCGGTCTCCACTGCGCGTTTTGAGACAAAAAGTCCCAAACCTTGTGCGTCATTGCTGCCACCCATTGGGAAGCCTTGGCGTGCTGACTTTCCCAACTGATTCTCGTGCTCAGTACGTCCAATTCCAGTGAATGCTGCTGTAACACATCATCAAGCGTACCCAGGTTTTCAAAAATCTTTTGTAAGCCCTCATTCAGAGGCTCACTGTCAACAGGTGCTTCCGAAGCTTTGATGGACGATTCCAATCCATGAATATTGCGTTCGAGCTTTTTAATATCGTTCTCTTTCAGTGTGTTCATCTTCGCCAGTTGCCCATCTCGTTCCTTCTTTAGCCGCCCAAGGTCCGTTTCATCCAGTGCACATTTACCGACAAACACGTCGACTTTTGCCTTTTTAACGTTCCGTGCACGTTCCTCAATCCAACTCTGAATACGTGCAATTTCTTCTAACAACTGCTTGTTTCGCTTGTGCAATTGTAACACTCTTCTGTACGAGCTCAATTTATGATCAAGGGCTTCCCCAAATAGAACAAGCGATGACTTTCGAGCACCAACGATACTCCGAATGGACTCATTTGCATCATAGTTATCTTCCTGATCTGAAGGATGTGTCGTTTCTGGATAAGAGATGCGTGGCGCTACGCCGGTAACAAGCCTTATTGCCTGTTCTTGAAACAGTTGCACTTTCTCGGTGAATTCCTTGTCCGTGTCGCAAGAAGTTGCTGTGAGCTCAGCAGCCGTAATTTCTTGGCGTAATTGTTCACCTTCAGTTTTCAGCATGTCAGCCCTGTAAAGAAAATCTGTCACACTCAAACGTTGTTCTACCACTTGTCGGGCGAATGCTACTCGATTGGAGAGTTCCTCAAAGGCTTCCTCCACGGCGACCTGACGTGATTCCAAATGTGTGGGCAGCTCCACATTGGAAGAGTCATCGAGGTCTTGATAGGTATTTACAGTTGCGGTGAATTGTCCCTGGTCAAATGCTGCTACACGCTGTTCAAATCCGAGGAGGACTTCGATGATCGTATTCTTCACCGACTCGAATTGTAATTTATGATCGTTTTCATCCAGTGATAATTCTCGGTACTCCTCTAGTCTCCAACGGGCCTTCTCGTGTATGAACACCTCAACTTCGTCATTGGTTTCCCGAACCCAAGCAATCGCTTTCTGGTATTCCTTTTCCCAAAACATGCGCAACGTTAAAATCTGCAAGTCATGTGTGCGTCGACGCAGTAAATGGATAAGTCGATCCAATGTCATCAATGTCGTAAAGGTAATTTCGATTGTTGTTGTATCTGCCGGACTTAAATCTTTGTTGCCACGTTCCTTTCCAGTTAATGCTTTGACATGAGCTCGTAATCGTGTCATATCTTCTTTATCAAATTTCTCGACTTCTTTCTCGAGGTTCTCATGTTCAGAATTAATGGCATCCACCTCCGCCATAGTATAGTCAATTTCTATAAGATCCAGGGCATCAATCACAGGCTTTGATTCTAGCAGCCTTATGCGTTCTTCAATCCATTGTCGAATGCGTTCAGCTTCGATAAACCACACGCGGACATCATCCACCCAGGCACAGATCAGCTTATATTTCTGTACCAGTACATCGAAATGGGCATGATACGAGCTGTGTTCATCGTTTGCATTGTTTAGAAGATCGGCATATTGCACCTGGACTTTGCTGATCATGAGACCTGCATTTCGTGAGCGTTCCTCTAAATCTTGGATGCCTGTTTCCGTAGTAGTCGTTTTCAGCATCTTTGCTTGAATGAACTCGAGTTCATTCCGAATGGGGGTGGTGATCTGAGAGAAGATCATGCCACTACGAAGGGTATCTAAATCTGTGGCACCTTTCTGCAGCTGCAGATCAAGCGCATTGTGTGCTGCATCAATGGCCTGAATCCGTGCGCTGATTTCGGGGTTTGTACGAGTGCCCTCGGGCATTGTTTGGACATAAGCCCGAAAGCTGGCCAGCTCGTTCGACTCCAGCGTGGTCAGGCTGGCTTCAAAATCTTTTAGAGTGGACTGATAGTGAGTCAGATCATCTGGATGATGGACTGATCGGGTATATTGCGGGCTTAGCTGCTCATCAGCATCTGTTGTGGATGCCTCCCCATCATCCGAAGCAGCCGTATCTCGTGGGAAGGGAGAGGGTGCTCGAGAAGACGAATGGGTAGTAGTTGTTGTCGATGTGTTTCCTTCATGAGAATACTGATGCCGAAAGGATAAATCGTTCAGTTGTGTACGCAACTGGCATATCTTACTGAGCACTAATGTTGCGTGCTGTTCAAACGTCTCGTCCAACACAGTAGTTTCACCGACGCTGAGTTGCTGCATATCCTCCATTTCAGCTTGTTCTATTGTCTTGCGTAGTTCACACAGATAAAAAATAACGGTACTTTCGTCCAAGGGGCCCTTGGGCTCGATGACCTTGAGACGGTCCGAAAAAAGCTTAAGTGCAGTTGACAAATTGTGTTGAGGATCCTTGTCATGAAGCATGCCAACAAGATTAGGTACAGAGTCCGGGAAAAAGCGGTGACCAAGACAGAGGAATGCACTACCGTCTGACCAATAGGTAGTGGTGAAGTCGTGAAGAGGAGGCAATAGCGATAGCTCGACGTAGCTTTCGAGGTGCTTTTGTGACCATGCCAGCATGGTGTTTTGCATTTCTATTTTAGTGACAACTTCAAAAAAGGAAATCAGAGGTAAACTCTTATCATCTTTTCCCATGATTGCTTACAGGACGCGTCAGGATCCATATTAGATGTAAGTATGTACAAGAAGAAGTATAAAATGAGAAGAAAGCTTTTGTTGAATGCGATAACAATGAAAGGAGCGTGAATTTTTTTTACTGTTGCGACGCAACGAGAAATGTAAATGAAAAATCAAAAAAGAAAGGGCAGAGGGAACTTCAAGAAGCCTGGAGAGGGAAAAAGAAGAAGACAAATTAAAGCTGCCAAAAAGAAAAATATAAGAGGAGTAGGACGGAAAAAGGCATTAAAGAACAGCTGACCTAGCTCCTTTGTTGGAAAGGGAACACGACGTCCAGTCACTGCGACATCTCACCGTGGGCACTCACCCCCTTGGCTATGCTCTATGCTGCGTTGATTCTCCTTATCAAGCGCCTTTTTTTTTTCCTTGGCTTTACTCCTTCATCCTTGTCTACTCGCATTCTTCATTATCAATAGGGTCCGTGCTTCTCTTATTATCTTATTTTAACAAAACAATGTTTTACAATTCGTATTTTATATTCCTTTTTATAGAAGTAAAAAAAAAGGTTTATTATCTCATCAAATCTGTTCTAACTTAGAACTTCTGGAAAGCCTTGCTGGTGCTCTTGGCCTTCTGAACCTTAAGGACGTTGAAGCGAACAGTCTTTGAGAGAGGACGGCACTGACCAATGGTCACAAGGTCACCACTAACGGACACAGGTGTAAGTTACCCGGTGGATGTCAAAGGCTTGGTAAGCCGTTACCTTACCAACTACCTCATCCGTTTTTTTTAAAAGACGAAAGCCGTCTTACAAATACCCAACGAACAAGAGCAGCCGCAAGGTATAAAGCCAAAAGAAAAATAGTAATACTTACTTCTCAACGTGCTCAAAAGCGGGAGACAAGTGAGCAGAGATGTTCTTGTGACGCTTCTCGTAACGGTGGTACTTGGGAACGTAGTGAAGGTAGTCACGACGGACAACAACAGTGCGCTTCATCTTGGTGGAGACAACGACACCGGTGAGGATACGTCCCTGGATGTTGACTTCGCCAACCCAAGGGCACTTCTTGTCAATGTAGTTACCGTACTTGGCAGCATAGGGGGTCTTGAAACCAAGGCCGACATCCTTGAACCAGCGCTGGTTGCGTTTGGAGGAGATCTTGGAGTTCTGGAAGATTCCGGGCTGCTTTTGGTAGGCCTTCTCGGTCTAAATGAGATAAAATTCATTAGCAAGATGGATCGAATAGATCAATGCCATGTAGACGTAAACTTGTGACAGTAACGGGTGCTCCCATTCAGAAAGACGCGTTGTCAAGCATGTCATGTTGAAATAGAAAGATACAATCTACGTACTTGCTCAGACATGGTAAACTGCTACGATGGAAGAAAAGAGGAAGAACAAGACGTTAGGCGCCATCACCGGCCTTTTGTTTGCGGTCGGAGAATCCCAGAAAAAAAAACTTTTCTTCGGCAATGGACAAGCCACTGCTCAATTGTAAGGTCAGATATTTCAGAAGGCTGCACCTTGTCAACAGTAGTCAAAGTAAAACTGGGATAATGAAGCGTACATACAAAGCAAAGGGATCTCAGTATGAGACAGTCTGGTGACATAACCAAACATAGGAATGATGATGCAAAGTAATATTCATAAGGCCGTTTTCCGTCTTAAAAAAGCGTAATTCAATGCGCTCGAACTTCTTACGGCTTCTTTTGTTTTCTTTTTTTGACAGAATGGATACGTTCTTCTTGACCTCCTTTTTATGATCTGTCTTTGTCATTAATGACACATGGAGTGCTTGACAATTGACAAAAATGCTCTTTGATTGATTCAGACCCTAGGAGGTCTATATATATTATTATTGATCTCCCGGGACCTTTTGTATCAGGCAGCAAACACATAGCGGAGAGCTATAAGATATAGTTCAAGGGTTGCATGTCCCTGCTTTCTGCTTGATAAATACGATAGCCAATCGACAGATAATCAACTCAACTTCAGTATGCTTACTGCCCTGTAATTGGATCTTACAAGTGAATGCAAGTAACTCCTGTTTAGCCCCTATAGTCAACTTTTTTTTTTGCTCAAGCCATTAGCAGTGGAATTTAAACATCGATGCCGCTCAAGTTCCTATATCGCAGAATTTTTGTCAAGGACATATTCCCAAAAACGTTTTTAGACATATTGAACACAGCGGTAAAGTAAACTCCTGGATATATACATTGACAAGGGGAGAGATCAATAGGACTTACAAGGATTGCTGAAGAAATACATTAAAAAATGACCATTGCCTATTTTAGTAGTAGCTATCCATGTCGCCCGTATCTTAGTCATAACTTTTACATTTCCTTCTATATCTGCAAGCGGGCCATTGGCTATAACGAAAACATTGTTAGAGACTGATGTGACAGCGTCCGTTGATTTGCTTCTCCTCGAGTAAGCAATCATAGTGACCATAAATTATCCAATACATCTCCGCACATCACCTGTTCACCATGGCCGTTCTGGCGCTTATATACAGTATGTCTTAAAAATAATTTCGCAAACTACGAAAATCAAAGTCGCAGTCCAGTGCATTTACATGTCGCAATGAATGAAATTTATATATACATCTTGCATTCGCTTGGCGGGGAGATGGGTATGGCGTCGTCAGTTTTATGACAAGTATGTAAAAGTGGTCAATTCCAACTCTTATAACACGACAATTAATGTAATTTGTTAGCGTCAAGCCCAGTTTCCAAAATACGCCAAGTGAATTTGCTAGATGCAACTTTAATTTTTGGAAATAAAGTACAACTGTCAACCAAGAGAGATACATCAAATGCCTATCTGACAGTTTCCTTTTCTAGTTGACAGACATAACCGAAGAGCACAAAGCAACTTCATTCTGTAAGAAGGCAACGCTCCTTACCATACTGGCAAGCTTACCAGAAGTTCAAAAAATAAATACATCCAATGGATGGATTGACCGGCGCAAAGTCCAAACCTTAATCAAATTGAGCATTTATGCCATGCGCAGGAGAAGCGTTTTGAACAGGGAAGAACCATTCCTCGTAATGCTAAACAATTGGCAGCATCTCTTCACAAGGAATGGCGCAAAATCACATTTGAAGAACTGCAGACCATGGGCAGAGCATGCCTCGAAGAATAGAGGCTGTAGTTGAAGCTAAAGGGGGGTATACCCGCTACGAACGCTTTATCAATAAAAATGTACATCAGTACTTGAAGTATATTTTATGTCTGGATGTATTTTGCAGAATTATTCATTGTTTTTATGAGTTGTTGAAGCTTAACGCTTTGGCATGAACTTGCTTTTCTTTGCAAAAACATGGTATTCATAACTTGCTTCGTGTTCCCAAACAACTGCTATTCACGCCTATGAGAAAAAGGAGACATCATGGTAATCCATTAGGTAGATTCATGGCGCTGATAAGTAGATTCCGCATTCTGTTTTCTTTTATGGCTTGTCCGTTTAGATACAGAGAAGCAATGCTTATTATCGATCAAAAACCGATTAGGGGGTCTGTCCAGCACCTGAGGTTTGTTGTGTACCAAACGTTTTTCCTCCATTGCGGACTCCAAATGGGGGTTGAGAACTCGCTGTTCCCGAAAGAGTGCCCTCCTTCTCTTGGTGACATGTCGCTCATAACCGATGCCAACTTCTTAATCCATACCATGCGAATAAAAATGCTGCGGACTGACGAACGTAGCGACCGTCTGATATCATTTCCGCCTACCGTCATGTCCTGCGACTACATCCGTCTTGCAGCAACCACATACCCAGAGATGCAATTTTGCTATTCACCAGGCTATGAGAATATATTATCTAAAGATCAGGCTCCTTTCGGAAACACCACACTAGTAGGTGCTTTAAGGACAAAGACTAGAGCCCATCGACCGAGAAAGTTTGGCGTGATGAATCAACCTGCGCCAACTGCTGCCGATCGCAAGTCAACTCCCGATAATAACGAAACCACAGAGGAAACAACAGGGTAAGGAATAGCAATAGAATATATTTCATTATTATAGCAGCTTATCGAAAACCGAATCAAGGCGAAGGACCTCTCAGCAAACTATGCCAGCACGGAAACTCTCTGCGCCTACGTTATGCATTACTGAAGCATCCCAGACACAAAGATCCCGACCGAAATTTTCTGACGACGCTGCTGTTGCGCTAATGAATAAAGAAGCTTTGACAAAGACACACAGAAGAAACAATTCCAGTACAACATCGTTCTCCAATGGCAATACCAGTGACGCCATGACAACATCCCTCCATCCTTCCATCGAATCCACGATCGGACCTTCTCCACGTTCTTCCCTGGATGCTGAAGCAACCCAAGCATCCTACCCTCTTAGTCAACCACGCTCTACGTCCAATTTAACACCATCACAGCCAAAAGCGGAAGAAAAACCTCATCCTCCGCTACAATATACAAAGCAGAACGCCCCGACGTTACAGCAGCGACCATTACAAGCCAAGTCCGCTCTTTCCGCGTTGATTGCCGAAAAAGCTTCTTCAGCGGAGAACCCGTTTTCAGAATTTGCCTTCGTGTCTGGAAAGGGTGAAGCAAACCCTGTTATTGTCAATGTCTTCTTGCCACATTCTTCACAAGCTTATAAGCCCGTCAGTATCTCTGTCCGCCGGGATGCGGTTATTTATGATGTGATCGGTTACATTCTCTATGACTATGTGGAAGAAAAAAGGCAACCAGATCTGGAAGAGGATGCTTTTGATGCAGCTCAATGGGTGTTACTGATTGCGGAAGACGATGGTGAAATTGAAGACGATATACCCCGTAAGTGAAAAAAAAAGGCATAGTTTGGTTAGCTAAAGATGGATGCTTAAACATTGGGACCAAACATATAGCATACGATCGCGGACAATTGATCAGCAATGTTTCAGTCCCTCAAGTTTCTTTGTGTTTTGCATTGTGCAGAGCTAATGCATCGCAAGGTAACCTGAATATTAAGGGGGAAATCATTATATTCATGTAGATCCCAATTTAGTGAAAGAGAATGAACAGATCCGTGCAAAATTAGGCCGTAGTGCCCCCAATCTTGAAGAAATAAAGAAAGCGACCAAGTCTACAACAACCGATCAAAACCAAACAGGACCGGCGCCCGGTCATCCAATAGATAGTAACGATGTCATGAGCGAGTTTGGTCCCTTAGATCCAGTGTATACGACCCAGCAACAACAGCACCATCATCAGAAGCAACAGACAGCCGACTCCTCTGCCGTAGCAGTGCCAGTGCCCTCCACTAACACAAGGCTGACCAAATCAGCAGGGCCCATGACATTTATCAAGAATTTCCGTATCCGACTGATGACGGACGAAACGGTTGACGCAACGACTACCATTCCTGTTTATGCCGAAATGATGGTTGGGGATGTCCTTGCTCTAGTGTCTATGAAACGGAAGCTGAATCCAGATGAACACATCTTAACTATTGCAGATAGCAACGTGGTGATTCCCAATGATACTCCGGTTGAAAGCTTACGTGATGTGACCGATCTGTGTCTGATGCGAAAGGTGGCTGGTCTCACCCATCCAAACTGTAAGAGAACAATACGCATTAGCTGCTATGCGTTTCATTTTTCTTACATTGTTTCGTTTTTATTCTTTTATATAGCATCCAATATTTGGCGGTCACCGAACAAAAAGAAGAAAGAAGAAATGTATTATCCTACATTGTTCAGTGCTGGATCCACTTTGGCTGCTAATGATGGGCTTTTATCGCAATATAAGGTTAGAAAACCATGTGCTACGGAGAACGACGTTTCGATGGGGTCATCGCTAATTCTTGCATTAATCAGAAATACGTCGTAAACCGCAAGATGCCGATGTTCGTTGGTAAACGCGAAAGCATACTTACTGTCGATGGAGATTATATCCACATCATGCCACCGGAACATAAAGGCATGTTTGACTCTGTCAAGACGGTAAGCTACTTTCGGTATATTTGTCGTTGAGAGTGGGATCGAGTAATGTATATTTTCTTTTGTTCTAGACCGCTTTTCACGCAAGCACGGTTATTTCATGTAAACGTAGCAAAAAGGTGCCGACCAATTTTAAGCTTGTTGTTATGAAAGACCGGTTCAAGACATACGAGTTTGAAGCAGAATCAGGAAAAGAAGCACGTGAGTAACAAGTTCACAGTGTAGTGTGAGAGCATGGAAACAGGGCTGACCTTCCTTCCTTTTTTATTTCTTTGTTATTTGGGCATTAGATGAAATATGTTCGTCCATCAACTATTTGATGCAAGTCAGTAAAGGAACTCGGTAAAATCAGCTTAAAAACTCGGCGCAACCGGGGATTCTTTTTGCTTTCTCTCTCTCTTTTTTATTGCGTAAAAGTGGCTATTCCGGATATCCCAATAAGATGCCGAAGAGAAAAGACTCTTTTTTTTTTTTTGGTGTGCACTAATTAAGTGAAACAGATTCGTCATTTTTCATTACCATTTCCCTTGCTTTACCGGGTTAAACCCGCGCTTGCTTTTATTTGTCGGTGTAGGACAATTCCTTTTTCCGGATGAACTCCGTAGCGATATTTACAAATTCGGGTGTCTTCAACATTTCATAATGGTCGCCCTCAACGGACGTATCAATTTCGACGTCCGTACCTAATGACTTTAAATGCTCAGTGATTGCATTGCCTTGTCCTACATCGATTAATTTATCCTCCAGACTCTGGACGATCAATACAGGAGGTACAGGGGAGGCACGTTTGCTGATAGGAGATGCTTCGAAATAAGTCTTTTCGTCCGATCCGAAGGCTTGACTGATGAACTCAAGATAACCGGGGAAGGTCTTGAGTAGCAATGGAATGTCGTAAATGCCAGCTGCGCCAATGACGCCGCGCAGGTAGCTGATTTTAAATGCAGGGTCCAGAACCAGCATCATCGCAATATGCGCTCCGGCGGAATGACCAACGAGATAAATGCGAGAGGGATCATATTGGCCAGGATGACGATAAAGAAAATCAATTGCCTCAGACACGTCACTGATGTGCATTGGGTGTTGTACCGAAGGGGGTTTGTCAGGTACTTCATGAAGACTTAGGCTAGCATAAAGAAAAAGGAAATTAAGAAAAAACCGGTTTGTTGGAAATTTTCATATAGTCATCCAGGAACCCAGATGGATCTCCTTACCGATAATTAATAGAAGCTACAGTGAAACCTTTGTTGGCTAAATCTCGTGCAAGATCTTCGTGATCCGCTTTGTCTTCGGATCGCCATGCTCCACCATGTATGAAAGCAATGAGGGGTGTGGTCTTGTTCGAGGTAGAGGGCGTATAAAGGTCAAGGGACTTGAACACAGCGTTTGACGCGTCAAATACATGGGTTGTTACTTTCATATTCGTAAAAATAAGGGGCAAGAAAGAAAGGGCGAGAGAGAGAGGCAGACAAAGCTAGATGAAATGGCCTATCGCAAAAAAAAGAGCAAGGTCTTAAAAAGGCAGCGAAGGTGAGACAATTAAGCGCGGGGTTCTCAGGGGCGGAGGAGTTTGGAAAAGACGTGCGAACAATGCTTGGATTGACCGGGCAACTGAAAACAAGTCCTTTTTTATTTTTTTCCAACCAAGGTGACACATTGCCATGACAATCATCCAACCGTGAACAAGCTTTTTATTATTCTTCCCTTGTTTTTTTTTTGGTTCTCCACAAAAAAAAATTATTGCTCTTTAAGTACGTTCTCTCATTATTTACTCGTTTTGTTCCCTTTTTCTTTCCTCTTTTCCTTTCTGTCTCTCTTATTTCCTTTTGGTTGACTTAGTTTAAACTCCCTCCATTCTCCTTTCTTGTCTATGGTCAACAATGGCATCCGGAGCTCAATCCATTGCCGACCTAACCACTGAGATAAAGACAACAACAGGTGAAATACCTCCGCCCTTGGTGGGTGCCACTTTCACTGTTGTCAAGAACAACTTGTATGTCTTTGGTGGACGTTTAGTTTCTTCTCGTCAAATGACCAACCATCTTTATGTATTGGATCTCACCACGCTTACTTGGACTCGCCACATAGCTCCACCAGACTCGGCTGAACCTCCCCGTCCACGCTATTTCCATTCAACCAACGTTTACCAGCATTATCTCGTCATCTTCGGCGGCATGAGTCAATCCAATCCTCGGTCTTCCCAAGACTTATGCGCCCTAGACGACGTATGTCTATTCGATCTAGAAACAATGTGTTGGGTTCATCGAGAAGTAGCACCTAGTTTATTTGCTCCCCAGGCACGCTATGCACATATTGCGGTCTGCTGGAAAAACAAACTGGTGGTCATGGGAGGTCAGGATATGGCGAACCAGTATATTAACGAACTCAACGTCCTGGATATCGACACGTTCACATGGATCCAGGGCGGACCCATCGATCGTCAACTGGGGGCCTATCGATCCGTTGCTTTTGTCCCTTCCGAGTTGGGCAGAGGCAATAAACCTTTTTGGGCAGACCATGATGTAGCTGAACCAGCACCCGTCTGCCTCTATTCGAACTATAACTTTGCCGAAGTCACTCGCGATTTACAGACGTACCAGCCAACACAAACACCTATCCAATTCAAAGATCACTCCACTGAAATGTCTGGCGTCGTGTTTCCACCAGGATTGCGTTTCCCCACTGCAGAACTATTAGGTCATCATATGATCCTAGCAGGCACCTATTTAACACCTACCCACCAAGCGTTCCACTTATGGGCACTCAACCTGGCCAATCTGGTATGGATTCGGATTGATGCCGGATCCAGTCTGGCGACGGGATCATGGAATCGTGGCATACTGAATCACAGTAATCAAAAGTTCTATGTGTTTGGGCACCGGGATCGTGTTCTCCTAGAGGATTATAATCATCGGCAGGTGAATTTTGATCATGTAGCTATTGTGGATCTTGAGGCGTTTGGGATATACTCGTACCCGGAAGAGACATGTGCACCTGTGGCACAAGAGTTGGGTCTAAGTATGCTGAATGAGCCAGGCATGGCCGATATGGACGTGGTCACTGCGGATCAGCACTCCATTCCTGCCAATTCGACTATTTTAGCTCAACGATGGCCCTATTTTGCAGAGATGATCAAGGCTAAACCAGCGAAATCGCTGTTCTTCCCGGAGAGCTATGCGGTGACGCTAGCCTTTCTGCAGTTCATCTATACGGATCATTTACTGACTGCACAACAACATCAACCCACGATTCTTTCACGTCTTCTTCTACTTGGCGGGATGTTTGAGCTTCCACGACTGGTCCGATTAACTACCCATGCACTCCATCAGATCCTGACGATCTCCACAGCGAGTATGGTCTATGAAACGGCTGCGTTAACGAATCAAGCAGCGCTTCAGATCCGGTCTTTACGCGTGATGATCAATGCCAAAAAGATGCTTCAACAACAGCAGCAACAGCAACAACATCATTACCATTATCCCCAAGAATACGCACCCATGGCAGTTTCTTCCTCTACTTCTACTTCTTCTTCTCCTCTTCCTCCTCCTATTCCACCTTCACGTCGATCTCGTGAAGATTCATTCGCGAGATCGTTTGAATCAGAAGAAGCAAGGTCTTCCACGTTGCGACGATTGGCTGCATCAAGGTCGACGACGACACCTGAACCTGACTTTCTCCCCATGCCAAGGATGTCTAAATCAGGCACAATGAATTCTTTTGAACGTGAACGTCAAGGTAGCATAGCATCACAAAACGGGAAACTGCCCCACTTTGGCATCCGATTCTGAATTTCCATTGTATAATTTTCTGACTTCTTTAATCTTTTTCCTTCTTTTTGTTTTTTTAATCTTTATACTCATTTTTTTTGGTTTTTTTTTGGTTTGCTTTGTTTTGTTCTGTTTGTTTGTTGATCCTCTTTTTTTTCGTAATTGTTGCAGAAAGAAAGTATAGTATTGTTACAAAAAAAGAAAAAGTTACAACAAGAGATGGTTGGGCATATTCTTGATCGCTCCAAAAAAGACAAAGCTGTGTCACTCACACACATAGATATATATACGTGCATCATAATAATAAGAGCCCCACTTGCGATAAGTCAACGTTTCGTTGTCCAAAGGGGGAAAAAGGGTCTTTAAGCATTCAATCTTTCTCCCCCGAAACATGCAATTTTTTTGGTCGATCCCTCTAGCGGAGTATCAAAGCTATCCCAGGTAAAAAAAATATTTGAATGTGTGCAAACTAAGGTTACGACGGGAAAGCCTTTTGTATTCCTTTTTGTCTTTGGGACATTACCTATTTCCTGATATGGATAAGAAGAATACCCAAGCAGCGAAAAGAAAAGAGTTCAATTCTGCTTCTTCTCACTGAAGATGAAAAGAAGAATTAGTGAGAGGAAGAAAAAAGAAATGCGAAAAGGAAAAAGGGAATAGGTGAATTCACGATCTACAGTTGCATCATCAGTAATTTACCCTTTTACCTTTTCCTTGTCTTTTGTACGACGGTAAGAGCAAACCTATGTTGTACTATATGTTATGATCATTAGAGCGGCACAAGCTTTATTAAAAGTAATTGGTACAGGTTTCAATCTCGAGAATATTTTTCTTTTTAGTATATTCCTCTTTTCTTCCTGTTTTTTTTTCCTTTGATTTGCCCCAAAAAGCCGATGATAGATATGCACGGGTTTTTTTTCTTTAAAAGCACAGAAAAAAAAAAGGAGAAGTGAAAAAAAAAGAGAGAGAGTATGTGTGTATGTGTGTTTAAGTGGTGTGAGAACGTTATGTACTGTATAAGAAGCAAACAAAGTACATCTGGGGCCTCAAGCTCTTGTTTTCTTGTTTAGAGCATAAAGGCGACACCGGCCACAGCAGCCAGAGCCAAAAGAGTCTTTGTTGCCAAGCCAGGGCTGGTGGCCACACCAGAGTTACCGGGAACAAAGATACCACCACTGGGTTTGGATCCATTAGCCCCTGTAGCTGAAGCAGAGGGTGTTGGGGCAGCAGCAGCGCGGATTTCAATGGGAATAGATAACTGGGTGTTAGTGGAGGTATCGATAAAGTTCACATTGTAAGTGCCAGGTGTCACTGTCTTGGGGATTTGGTAGTTGATCGAATGCTCGTAATAAGTGATATTGCCATTGTGCATAACGGAAGCGGGGGTCTTGGTCACATCCACATCGGTTGCGATCACTAACGATGTATTCTGGCCGGGCGAAGTGGCTTGCAATTGAATATTCAAGTGGAGAACTAAATATAGAAAAATAGAAATATCGGATCAGCAGGACTGGACCAAAAAAAATAGAGTATAAATATATATCTCTTTTTCTTTACCTGAGCTGTCAATATCGGGGAACAGCTGATAGGTACAAGGCAAGATCTGTCCGACGACATAAGGACCGTTACGGACGGGACTCGACACGTTATAGTTCTTCATAGGCGCAGTTTCCTGTGCACCGACGGAAACAGCAGCCGCCACCAAAAGAGAGAGCAATCCGAATAACTTCATTGTTCAATGTACTTAATGTGTGGATGTAGGCAAAGGGAAAAAGAGAGAGGAAGAGGGTATCGAGATGAAGATGGAAGAGAGAGATGAGGTGAAAAAAAAAAGGGGAGTTGAAAAAACCGAGGTTGGGTTGGTATTTAAACGCTGAGCAAAAAAAAAAAAAAAAGTTTGATAGGAGAAAAATATTTTTAGCCCTGGCACACACACACACACACAGAGAGAGAGAGAGAAAGACAGACACAGGCACACAGCAACTGATATGGCTATACTACCAGACACTCGAGGTTACACATAGATTAAAACTCCTTTATTGATCTGAAATTGAAATAACCTAACCAGCTGTTCGCTTCTTTTTTATATTTTCTCAGTACCAATAAACGGCCAGTCCAAGTAACACGCACATCAGACTAACTGTGGATGCCTCCACACGAGTACCCGATGATCCCGCTGGAATGGTTCCACGAGAAGGAACACTTGTTCCCGTCGGAAGGGCCCTTGAACTGGACGGTAAAAGAACTCCCCCACTACTGGAACTCAAGATCGGTGTAAATCCACTACTACCGCTAGCAGAAGAAGAAGAGAAAGAGGGTAACCCTACATGAAATAGACACATCGAGTTAAAAAACAACCAGAACATTTTTTTTTCTTGAGATATTATAGAGTTCAGGTTCACTTTACCAGACGCGATGGAGCTTGCGGAAGTAGGAAGTAATCCATCAGAAATAGTTGCACTTGGAGTAGACCATGAAGCAGTACCACTACTTCCCAGGATACCAGAAGACGAAGGAGTGGCCAATCCACTCAATGAAGAACTCTGGCCGATGATGGCCGAAAAGGATGAACTCGTAGCCAAAGCGGTCGGTGTAGTACCAGCCAATGGAGAAGATGAAGAAGCGATGCCAGCAAGGTCAGTGGAAGTCTGCACAGTGGGAGTAACAGGATTCACTGCATCCGTGGTGGGTGTGGCCACGGTAGGTGGTGTAGCCACTGTAGGTGTATTAGCAATAGGATCGCCAGCATTCTGAGCTGCAACTTGTTGTAACGCAATCAGTGGGAATAAGAGGATGAAGCTTTGAAGTTTCATTCTGGTCTGATCCTTTTTTTTTAGCGTTATGATGTACAGTAAAAAAAAAAACAAGTAGAGAAGAGTGGAAAGTTCTCCTCCCTGTATTTATAATAACCAAGTTAGATTAAACAAAAAAAAAAGAAATGGCTGATGAATGCATGGCAAATAGATCCATTATTTTCTTTTTTTGTTTCAGTGACGGAAGAAGTTACTTAGTGCGTGCAGAAAGCAGGAGTTGGCTGCAGAAAAGGGGGAAGAAGCAGTTTGGACGTATCAATGGGTGCTCAATCATAACAATCACTATTTTTGCTTATTTATCACTGTTGAAATCAAATGAGAGGAAAAAAAAAAAGAAAAAATTAATAAGGATAACTCAGTGTCTAAAATGAACTGCAATAAGCGAACCCTTCATGCTATGTTTTGTTGTTCTTGAAAATATGGCACACTCCATAATGAACCACAAAGAGCCCTCATTTTTTAAAGCCTAGGACACGTTCGGTGATTTATCCTAGGAACTATCTATAAATGGTGTTTGCATGTTTGTTATTGACGGCATACAATATTTGGCCTTGGCTTTCTCCTTTTCGGCGTGATACCATCAGCGGGTAGCTACATCATATCACGAACCAGAATTTTTATCACCATGTCTCTCTTTAATGACCAATCTTCCTAACTAAGATATTGTTCTTGTACGTCATCGCTTACTCATGATTCATAGTTTTCGTGTTGATAAATCCGCGTAGATCTTTGATGTAAATCCTCCCCGTCACTAAGCTACACACGTGGTTTCCTTTCTTACACCCTTCCTTATTTTTTCATTGTTTTTTGTTTGTTCATAAGCAACTGAGGAAAAAGAAAACAAAATTAAGGAAAGCAAATTCGTAAGGCTCATTTTAATCGAAATTAAAAGAGATTGCTAAACAACGGTTACCCTTGCAACGAGGGGAAAAGAGATGATCAGTTCAGTACGCAATAGAACCAAAGGAACTCTCTTTGCTTCTACATTGTTACATGGGAGATTGTCGTAGGGCTGTAAGGGATGTAAATCACTTCTATATGCGTAAAATGTCGGATGCAAATCACCGAATGACTGTCAATTCAATGCGCATTTTTCCTTTTTCACCTTTTTCCGATTCTAGCGCATAAATATCCTACTGACAAACGACTTGTCAGAGGGAAAGGATAACCTATGCCTCCCCTATATTTGTTATGCGTGACCTATTTTATCATAGGAAGTTTTATCAGAGATCATCATCTTGTGAATCCTACTGTCACTATCACGTTTTTCTGCAACAGTCAGAAAAAAAAGCCAACTTGGCGCAGAAATTATTCTGCAAGCACTTACCCATTCATGGTTAATGCTCAATGTTACATTGCAGCACATCAGTTCCCGTTTCACTAACAAAGAAAGATCTAAAACAAAAAAAAAAAAGAAGTGCACATATATACTGCTGCAGTTATATATCTACAGAGTTTCTTTTTTTTTGATACTTTTGGCCTCCTTTTATCACCCTTGTTTTATGATTGTAGCTTAGCTGACTTCGCTATGTCAGTTAACTTATGCCCTGGTCTACAGACATACAATGTATACACAAAATACCATCATCGTTTCCGTTGTTCCATCAACAAAACATGATATTAATGCATAAGTTACAGTTTTTTTTAAAAAAAGTAGAATGAATGCTATGTACACTGACGTTTTAATGATTTTACACGAGTTTTTTTTTCTTTCTCTGTCAGTGCATCATGCAACCGGTGTGCTATTCAATAGGGTTTCAGCACTAACGACGATCATTAAGAAAAAAAGCTTCTCTAGATAAGCAACTTCTCGATCTGATTCTTGATCGTCAAAATTTGGGGCTTCAAGTCAGAAGCCTCGTTGGTGGTAACAGAAGCGGAAATGACGGAGCGAGAGACACCACAGGCACGACCAAGAGCCGTCTTAGAGGGGACAAACACATAGGGGACGTTCTTGTCTTCGCACAAAAGAGGAAGATGCAACAAGATCTCGAGAGGCTCGGCGTCAGCTACAAGTAGAAAACAAAATTCGTGAGCAAAACGTTCTTGTTCTCTATCTCATCTCCACATTCTCTATCTTCTCAAAAGAAAGAGCAAGCAGCCAGACAGGGTTTTCTCAGGAAGACTAATCGATTTGGATAATCATCGGTTCTCTCACCAAATGGGGTGTTTTGTCATCATTTACCCCGTCTGGCTTACGTCGCTTTGTGCGTCTCTTTGTCTCTCTCTTTTTTCTTTTCCACACCAAATACTCGAAGGAATTGAACCAACTTACCAGCCATCACGATGAACTCGGAGATACCTCTGTTAAGGGTCTTGGTGGCTATTTTGACAAATTGGTTTTAGTCTACTAACGCCTGCACAATGAAATAATACTCGTACCTTCGTTGGCACCCTTCTTCAACTGCTTGTAGTGCGAAGCTTGTTGAATCAGATCGAGGATGGTGTTTGTCAACGCAGCATCGGCAAGAGGGAAGGCCTTGGGGTTCACAGCTCCAGACTAGAATAAACATAACACTTAGATCCGCTGAACAACAAGACGTGATCCGCAAGGATTTACTCACCATGATGTGTGTTATGTATTGAAGAGTTCTTTGTCTCTTGTCGCGTAATAAAAAATTTTTATAGAGTTTTTTTTTAGTCAACAGTCACTCTCACTAGGGGCGGAGTTGGAAGGAATGGAAAGGAACAGAAATCGAAAAAGCTCCGCAGCGAACAAAGATGCGAAGAGGGCCATTGAAAACATTGGTTAGGATTTAAGTAATCACCAATTCACTTCAGGGAGCTACATCTTGATATTCAATCAAATGTTCTACATTATCGAGCCTCATTCTTTTGTTTAACGATTGTGTGTCTTAATGATAATGCTAGTTTCTCGGCCGGCATACTCCGTCCAACTGCCATCGTACACAGCAATATGCTTTGCACCTACGCGTTCCAAGGCAAAGTAAAGAACGGATGCGGTGATTCCACTTCCTGCACGAGAGAAAGAAAAAAAATTCCATTGAGTTTCGGTATAGACAAGGTATTTAGGTTTTCAAATGTATTACCGCAGCTAGTGATGATCTCCTTGTTCAGATCAACGCCCTTGGATACAAAGTAATCCTTCAGTTTGGCATCACTTAAAAGCTCGCCGTCTTGAATCACTTCATTAAATGGGATGCTAATCGATCCAGGCATATGGCCTGAGCTTAGACCTGGACGTGGCTCGGGAGCTTCTCCCGTAAAACGAGGATTGGGACGGGCATCCAATACCAAAACAGCCTTCGCAGGGTCAGTTTCCGCCAATTTCGCATTCTGTAACACCGTCTGGTAATTTCGGACAAGTTGGGTATCCAATTGAGGCACGCTGTATTTGACAGGATCAACGGTGGGAGGAGAACCGCTTTCAGTTGGTTTGTTCTCCTGAACCCACTTTGGCAGTCCTCCATTTAAAACCGATACCCGTTGATGTCCAAACGCCTTTCAAGAACATGTTGATTCCTTTAGAAAAAAGAACCACTATACACAAAGTAGGGAATATCGTTCGTTACCTTGAAAGTCCAGTAGACACGGCAAGCAGAAAAAAAACCAGCCGTATCATACACTACCACTTGGTCTTGATTGGAAATACCCAAATTCCCCACCGCTTCAGCAAACTTTTCTGGCGTGGGAAGCATATGAGGTAAGTCCGTCGTTGTGTCGTTAATCTCGTCAATGCCAAAGAATTGAGCACCACGGATACGTTTCTCGACAAATTCTTTATGAGGATCGCGACCGGCATTGGGCATGTGCCATGAACCATCCAAAACTTTGACTTGGTCAAGCACAGACTCAAGCTCAGCCGTGGATATCAAGCTACTTAGAGACCGATGGGATGTCGTGATGACTAGTTGGGTTTATACAGTTAGCATTCCGGTACAAATAGCAGAACACGGTGGTCTTGATGACTAAAAGTTTTCTTACTTGGTCGCGTCTGCTTGAGACCCATAAGACCACGTAAGGATAGTTGGCGAAACATGCTACTTTTGCCCCAAAGTCCCATTCGGCGCCCCGCAAAGAATGTCAATGCTCCTGTTCCTTCCGCCAATGTGTCATGTTCGCACGTGACAAAAATAGATCTCATCTGGTCTGCCACATTTACTGAGATAGTTTATTTCAAACCACAGCAAGACGAGTTTATTTAAAGAAGTGGTTCTCTATTTTTGCATCTAACGAAAAAGCTTTCAGAGTGTCTGATCCATTCTTGACAGTCTAGGCGCTTTACTTTTCGCGCTTCTTCAACAATAAGTTCTTGAAGGTTATCGTCAACTCGTAAGGGCTCCTTTCTTACCCCAGCTTTCACTTTGGCCCAAAACTCTTTTATTGGGTTAAGAAAGGGAGAGTAGAAAGGAAGATAGAGATATTTGTATCCTCTTTCTTCGACCAAATGCTTAACCTTGACTGGTGTATGGATGGGCGCATTATCCATGACAAGATAATAACCGTTCATTCCGTGGCAATCCAATCTTTGTGATTGCCTAATAGACAAAGTTTAAGATATAATAGAAGAAAAAAAGAACATAGCTACATTCAGGGAAAATAAAAGTGGAATATAAGGCAATACAATTGAGCAGAACCGGGAACCGGATACCATTGCCCTGACAACTTCTGATGCCATAACTGACAGAAATGGATATGATAGCATCAATGACGTATAGAAACGAACGAAGAGGGTTTATTTCCTCTACAGATGTTCCATTATGTTCAAGACCTTCTATCAGACTGAGTCCATTTTTACTCTTAGGAGAACTGTTGTCTTATCTCTGAATTGTTGTCATCCATAAGACATCCATCGATTTCTTATCCATGACTGTGATTTTTGGTTTCAGTGACCCGAGCAATATAAAACGCGAAGGGACAACATCTTTTCAATTCTTTGGCTCTGTTATCCAAAACATCCCCCGTATGTACTTCACATTGATCATATGTGCAGAATGACTGATGTCCCTCTTCTGTAACCTTTAGCCTGCATGACCTCTGTCCCGAACTACTTTGGTTGTGTGAGTAAGCTCCCTGCACTCCACTAGGTAAGTGAAGAAGAAATGTTGTCTGTTTATGCACAGTGTCATTCATTAGCTTCTGCTTCCAAGTCCTCGCCAGGTGTTGCATCGCTTCAAGTCCTCTGCAGTGCGTTACACACGAACCGGCCACTCCCAGATGCCGCCCCTCTCTCTCGCCGCCCCCACCGATACAGGTGCGGGGCCGGTCCCCACGATTACGTGGGAATACCCTTCGGTGGTAAGGAAAAAAGATGTCAAGCTATCCTTGCATTTACTAACCATGAACGTATTTTTACGCTGCTCGAATGAATTTTGTGTCCACGGAAGGACCAAGTTGAGGTAAGTAAAATCTATTTTCCGTATAATCCACTTACTAATGACGCATATTTATATCCCTTTTAGCGCTAATTTGATCCTTGCATGGACGCAAAATTTATTTAGAGTAGCATAAAAAATTGTTCAATAAACAGTATGACATTGACATTGTTCAAAAAGCTTGTGAACACATGGACTACATAAACTACCTATGCCTTTCAAGCTTTAGTTCTATTTCTTTCTGCCGCACGACAGCTTCAGACTAGTACATTATATGCAGATTTCTAATGTGCGATCCAATTCTTAGCGGAGAAGGGAAAAACGCATATCGCTCATACCCATGCCATACCGAAGATGCAAAGAGTACAACCAGTTCGTGTATGAAGCCTGTAGCTAAGCTCAAGTGGTGACATAGAAAAGGCTAGGCTAGAAAAAGCAAGCCTTCAATTAGGATATAGATATAATCTGTATAAGACAGTCATTCGACAACCACTACACATGCCCTCAGCAGCAGCAGTGTACGAGTCTTTCTTTTTCTCCTTTTTATCTCAATCAGAACCCATTGGCAAAATGTTAAGTGGCTAAATAAAATACAAAGAAAAAGCAGCAATGCACGAAAGTAGTCTGCGCAGTCAGAAGCAAGTGCTATTGTCACACCTACAAAGTATTGCCGTTCCTTCTTTCAGCATGATTAACCGTTTTCGTAGAGTTACGAAAGGTAATATGTACAGGATGGCAGGATATAAGATACTAATGCCCTTTTGTTGTAAGCTCCTACAGACAAGTCTAGGATACAGAACCATGTGGAGGCAAAAAGATTGTTCTGTAAAGAACTGAACTTAAGAGGAGGTATTCCAATTGACATACCAGTACTTTCTGAAGCACTTTGGGCTTTCAGCTATCATCGAAGCATTTCCATTATGTCTTCGAATGATGCTCAAAGAGGAGTATTCGCGAGAAGAAAGATCAAAGGGACAAAGTGAAATGCAAAAGAGGAGAGACTTGAGAATTCAACACAGTACCAGCTTCCTTGATAGGGGAAGTATCATGTCAACTTTGTGCGGGCATTTCACTACCTATCAGCAAGATACAACAGGCCTATGACGGACTATTGGAATTGGATTTATATCCGTTGACAGGGTACAGTTTGGCGTCATGGGCAGAAGACCAGCATGCCACTTCCAGGGGAATGCACACCGAGCGGGAAATATTATAGTAATCCCTTGATAGTTTCACTCTTGCTTTGTGTTCAGCCCTTGGTAATTTCAGAGTTTCTTAGTACCTCAATATGAACAAAAAAATAGGTTACTGTATGATGCTGTTCAAATAGTTGGAACCATAATATTTTAAAGCTTTTCGTGGTCCTCTCAGCGTGGGGGCACTGTACTAACCAGTAAAGTATTTGTAAAAAGGAAAGCTGAAAATGCATGTTTCCCGGCTGTAAAACATTGCCGCTTAGAAACGTCCATTTCAGAGAAACCCACAATAACGTTACAGAGTGGTCGCGAAAAGAGGCCATTGATACAATAAAGCATTATTTTGCGGAACGCCATAAATTTTAAATAGACGACGAGCGACTTTCTAAACGCTCAGATACTATTAGTAAAGCTAAAAGACGTGCAAAGTAACTCAAAATGGCTCAAAAGCAAACGGCTTCCACGCCTGTAAGGTATTACTATGATCCTATAGACGTTACAACTGTTAATTGCATCATTAGTAGGAAAAACTGAGCATAAAGGCCCCTTTTCAAGGAATATGAATACAAAAGAGGATATGACAAAAGGTTGACTACAAAACTCTCAGCGATGTGGAGGAACTGTGATAGCACAATAGAATGAGTGTGGTGTGGCCACGTTTCCTTTTGTAAAATCAGGCGAAGGCTCCTCAGTATTATATGTTGTTTCCTTTGGTAAGCTTAACCGATGAAATGCTTTCATTTCTGTATCTGTATCCTCGTTTCGTGACTCTGCATCCTTCATCGTATGATGATGAGCTAGGTGGGAAAGGCAGACAGGTTAATCCTGTCCCTCTTACATGCTGCAGATTGATTCTAAAGTCCGGTCCGCTGATGCGGACTTTGGACCAAAATCGAGCAATTGTACGCTGCAAGTTGATTTCCTTCTCTTTTCTCACAGTCTATTCCAGATGGTAAATAACCATCCATCCGTTCAAAACAATTTTAAAAGATGGATCAACAAACAAATGTATACTTCGATACTCATTGATTACCTAGTCCGCGGCTGCCAGACCCGTCATTAACGTTTACGCCGAGAACGGCAAGGCTTCCAACGCCACCGTGCCCCTTCCCGCCGTCCTGAAGGCCCCCATTCGTCCCGACATTGTCAACTTTGTCCACACCAACATGGCCAAGAACAAGCGTCAGGCCTACGCCGTCTCTGCCAAGGCTGGTGAACAGACCTCCGCTGAATCCTGGGGTACTGGTCGTGCTGTTGCCCGTATTCCTCGTGTCAATGGCTCTGGTACCCACCGTGCTGGTCAGGCTGCTTTCGGCAACATGTGCAGAGGTGGACGTATGTTCGCCCCTACCAAGGTTTGTAATTTTTTCAAATGGAGTTCAATGGAGCAGGATGTGTTCAAAATGGGGTACAGTGGGCTGCGATGGGCTTCCTGAAGAGGTTTGGTGAAAGTTTGCTATGGGGACTGCGAATTTTTGATGGAGGTCGAAGAAGTAATTAATCTTATTTGGCCCTTTTTTTTTTATTATATTATGTAGACCTGGCGCAAGTGGCACGTCAAGACCAACTTGAACCAGAAGCGTTTTGCCACTGCCTCTGCTTTGGCTGCTTCTGCTCTTCCTTCCTTGGTCATGGCCCGTGGTCACCGTGTCGAGAAGATCGAGGAAGTTCCTCTTGTCGTTGCTGACGGTGTCGAGACCTTGTCCAAGACCAAGGATGCTGTTGCTTTGTTGAAGGCCATCAACGCTTATGCCGATGTCGTCAAGGTTTCCAACTCTCGCAAGCTTCGTGCTGGTAAGGGTAAGATGAGAAACCGCCGCCACCGTCAGCGCCGTGGTCCTCTCGTTATCTACAACGAGGACAACGGTCTTGTCAAGGCTTTCCGCAACTTGCCCGGTGTTGAGATTGTCAACGTTCGTCGCTTGAACTTGTTGCAGCTCGCTCCTGGTGGTCACCTTGGCCGTTTCATCATCTGGACCCAGAGCGCCTTTGCTTTGTTGGATGAGCTCTACGGTACCTACGAGACTCCCGCCACCTTGAAGAAGGACTACGTCTTGCCTGCTCACATCATGACGAACCCCGATGTCACTCGTCTCATCAACTCCGATGAAGTTCAGTCCGTTGTCCGTCCTGCTGGTCCCAAGCACGAGAAGCGTCCCTTCACCCAGAAGAAGAACCCTCTCCGCAACCAGGGTGTTATGAACCGCTTGAACCCCTATGCTCAGGTCCTCCGCCGTGCTGAGATCATTGCTGCTGAGAAGCGCAAGTCTGGCAAGGTTGCTAAGGCCCAGCCCAAGAAGAAGGGTGTCAGCACTGCTGCTTCCAAGAAGTTCTTGGAGACTCTTCACTCTGCTTAAATGCACTAATAAACCAAAAGTAAAAAATGTTGTATTAGGGCCATAGAAGGCTTCTTTACTTTTGTTCTAAAGAAAAACTTAATCTTGTGGTTGGGAAAATGTTGTCAACTCCGATTTGCATGTTCGATTGATGCCTAAGAAAAAAAACAATGACAAAACGGGGGAACAGTTCGCTGTCCGCGCTCCGTTCACTTGTTTCCTTGATACCCCTTAAGACTATTACTGACTAATTGATAATGAGTAAAGATGCTCAAACGGCTACTGTCCAAGTAGGCAAGTGTCATGAGAAAGAATGCATAACGGATCCTGACGGTCCTGACTAGCTCTTCGTATACGTCCCCTGACCGAACGAGATCGTTTGCAACCTCGTTTTGCTAATATCGGCAGTAATGATGTGCTTCGGGCCCATGACAAGACTGTCCATGTTGTCTCGCAAAACAAACTGTTTACCTTTGACCATGTATTTGGTCCTGAAAGCAAACAGAGCGAAATATTTCTTGGTCTGGGTCAAAAGCTGATTTACAAGTTTATCGAAGGTTTCTGTTGATTTACACTTGGCATGATCCTGTGGGAACTAACCAAACGGATGTGTAGGCTATAATGTCACCATTTTGGCATACGTACAGTTATTACGCTTCCTTCCCTTTTGCGCGTGGGTTCCTGAGGAAATAGCTAACCGACGTAGATAGGGTCAAACGTCGTCTGGAAAGACATATACAATGGGCACTGCTCAACACAGCGGACGGTTTGATGAAGAGCAGGAAGGAATCGTTCCACGAGCTATGTCACTACTGTTCGATCTGTTACAACAGCAACCAGATATGCAACCAACGTCGCCATCCTCTTCCTCGGCATCTTCCAACGATCTCCCGTCTTTTGCCAGAGGTCTACCACGATCCTTTTCTAGAGCTTCACCCTCCAGATTCAAATATACTGTTAAGGTCTCCTTTGTGGAGATCTACAATGAAGACCTGATCGATCTACTCAATTCTGCTCCGCCCAATGAAAGGCCCCCCGTGACCATCCGAGAAGATACCAAAGGGCACATTTACTGGACCGGTGTTAAAGAAGTAGTTGTGCACAGCACAGAGGATGTTTTATTGTAAGTTATTCTTTTTTTTTGTCCTGGTAACAACTACGTGATTATTATAACTCTCTATTAGTTATCTACAACAAGGAACCCAAAACAGAGCTACAGGAGCTACCGACATGAACGAAAAGTCATCAAGATCGCATGCCATTTTCTCTGTAACTCTAAAACAAGAGAAGTTTGTGAGCAGCAGTCCAGGAACGCCTCAGACCAGCCGTGCAGCCAGCCCCGTGCCGTCCAAACTTCAGAGTAAACATCGATCTATGAGTGCCATGAACGTACGACCCGATTCGCGACAGCTAGAGGACGGTGAATGGGTGATCACAAACTCAAAGTTCCATTTCGTTGATCTAGCAGGCTCGGAAAGGGTAAGCCTTTATGGGCAAAATCTAGCATGATAGATAATGACCTTATGGACTCTTTAGCTAAAACGTACAGCGGCGGAAGGAGATCGACGGAAAGAGGGTATCAATATCAATGCTGGTTTACTTGCCCTGGGCAACGTGATTTCTGCCCTGGGGGACCCATCCAAACGCAGTACACATATTCCCTACCGCGATTCGAAGCTTACACGACTGCTTCAAGACTCGCTAGGAGGTAGCGCTACTACATTAATGATCGCCTGTGCTAGTCCAGCGGAACATAACTTGGCGGAGACGCTCAATACCCTTCAATATGCGAATCGAGCCCGCAATATTAAGAATAAAGTAGAGAAAAACGAGGCAGAGGAATGGATGACGACCGATAATATCGAACTTTTGCGAACAATGATCGGAAAGCTGAAAAATGAAGTCAAAATGTTAAAGTCAGGATCGTCAGCAAATGGTATCAGCAACGGTGAGGTGATGGCGAGCGCTGCCGAATACGAACAGCTTTATCAAGAACAGTGCCTTCTTATCGCCGATCTACAGCGACAAGTTGAGGAATTAGATGGTGAAGCCACGGTCACTCGTGAGCGGAATCGTATTGTAGAGGAAGAACTCAAGCGTCAGTCGGCTATGAATGGCCCCAACAGCGGGTTGAATATAGTTACAGACAGTGACTTTCAGCATCTTGTTGAACCGGTAATCGAAGAATATGAGAAAAGTTTATCCTCGTTGGAATCGCAGCTAGCGATGGCTCGAGCAGCATTGCATCACTCCGATATCGGCTTTAAGGAACAACAGGATAAATTGGATTATTGTGAAATCAAGTTAGAGGAACAAAAGCAGATTATTATGGATCTGAATATACGACTGGATGAAAGTCTTGCGCGTGAACGCAAAACGGAGGAATACGTGTCTGAATTAGAGGGGAAGTTGAAGCATTCAGCACAAGATGCAGAACGTGACCAAGAACTGCTTCAAGATCTGAGGTCGAGAATACTGAAGTTTAAGGAAGTGGACGAAAGCACAGACAGATATATTGAATCTCTTCAGCAACAAGTTGCCGCATTATTAGCAGAAAAGGCCCAGCTTGAAGCGAAGGTGGAAGAGTTTGTTACTAAACCTAGTAACCCTACAGTCGAAGGACAGCAGATCAAGGAAAAAGAAGAAGAAGTGGACAAGGAAAGTCAGAAGACTGACGAAGATTCTGGCACACAAATTAAGGAAAGCTTGCCTAATGACCGCTCGTATCAGCTGCAGCTACAGCTTGAAGAACTAGAAGAGGAGCATCAACAAACATTGAGAGAACTGGAAAGTGTCCTAGGCAAATATCAAGAGGCGTTGGAGCAATTGCGCGAGAAGGACAATGCGGACACAAGCAGGAGCGAAAAACAGAAACGAGCTCAACAGGAAGAACGAAGGATACTTTATCAACAGATCGGCCGTCTCGAACAGAATGTCCGTGCTCTTCAGGCTCAGTTAGTTAATCGCAACTTAGAGCCTCAAGGAAACGATCAGGAGACACAGGAATGTATTAACAATCTGCGTAAAGAGCTTGAGCAAACCATCCGGCAGAAAGAAGAGGAAAATGAAGCACATCTAGCTGAAATCAATTTTCTGAATGAATCCATCAAGCAACTGGAGTACGAGCTTCAGACGTCCTCCGAGCGAATGAAAATATTCCAGCAGATGTCAGATGAACAGAAGGAGACAGCGGAGGTTGAGAAGACGCTGGAAGAACTGGAAATTGCGCGGGTTGAAACGGAGACGTCCAAGCAACCACTAGACGATGGGGTTAAGGCGGCATTGTTAGAAGAAACAATGCAATCCCTTGAGCATGTTCAACGAGAATACACAGCTCTGCAAGAGAAATATTCAGAATTGAAGACAGAACTGGACAATAAGGGAGCTTGGACAACAGAGAGTCTTTCCAAGCCGACGTGCCTAGCCAACATACACAGTAAATTTAAGGAGTTGTTCTGTCAGTATACTGCACAATTCAAGCGAGTGGCTGCTATGCATGAAAGAGTGAGAAATTTATCTGACTCGCCTGTTGTTGAGAACGTACAGCTCATTCAGGGATTGGAAGAGCAATTGACTGTCCAGCAAGACACACTGCGCATGGAAACTCAGAATTTCCGAAGTGAAATGAAGGAATTAATGGCCAAAAATAAGCGCCTTGAGAAGGAGATAATCATGTTGAGACGACGCAGCACGGTCAATCTTGCTTCACACCGGCTATCGATGGCCTCCGAGGCGTCAAGTGATAACGACTCTGCAGAGAGCACGGGGATAGAAACACCACCTTTATCTGGAAACAGTGGTCGTCGTCAGTCATCGTCCCCGTTGGCTCAATTACGCAATTCCGCTGCAGCGATGGTTGCAGAGTATGAGAGAAACATGCGCAGCTTGATGTCACGTCTACTGATGGCGGAGCAAGATGCTCAGATTCACCGTGCCACAGTGAACAAATTGGAGATCAAGCTTTCGGACACTGAAAAGGCGTGCTTGTCCAAATCACAGGACAAGGGCATGGTCAGCGACGGAGAAATTGAAGAATTGATGCAAAGGATGAATGCAATGAAACTTCAACTGGAACTCAGTGAGAGCAGGAACTTGGAAGAAGCAAGACAAAGGGAAAAGATAGATATGACGAGAACGATGGTGGAGGAGTGCGAGAGTACCAAAGGTTGAAATTTGAGTATCTAATACGTAGTTTAAGATATATTCCATTGTAATTAGTTTCTTTTTGTTCTTCAATTGTACAAACAATTATATACCATCAAATATTGGAAATTGACTGGTTTGACGCGATCGTTAGACTTGAGTAACATCAAGTGATCTTGGCACCATATTGGGTCACATTCACATCCGGAACATTTGTGATCTGACAAGCCCATATCACGCTGACAGAATATAATCTAACGACCCGACCACAGCGACACACATGTAAAACCTGCTGACATGGTTGAGAAACACGCATACTGACAGTGAGAAGATCTTACACTTGATTATTGATATTTATATTACTCTTTCCTTTTGTCGATAAAGCCTCGCATGGCCCTGCATGTATTCCATGTGCCAAAGAACCATTCATGCTGTTGTATTTTGTTTAATAACAAACAAAAAAATCTTTGTCTTTCTGGCAAAGTTCGTACTCCTTGTCTATATGTGTGCAAGATCACTATTGTAAGGACATGGGACGATGTAGCTCTACATTGCTCGTTATTTCGAATAGACATAGATACTCCAAATTTTCATTTCTTATTTTTTCCTAGACGGAGTTTCATCCCAAATGAACTTGTTTCCATAGGCAAAGGGAATTAGAATGCAAGTTTTATTCGTCATCTGCTTGACACACACACGCACAGAGAGAGAGCAAAGAGAAGACTAGGGTCATGTATTGATCCGTATTTGGCAATGCGCCGATTCACATGTTGAAAGGATAGTACAAAAAGAAAAGTCCCAAAGAAGGGACGAGGACCAGGACTGCAGGTGGAGACTGAAGTGCAGGCACTGAGCAGTTAGGGTAGACTTTGCCCGAAATGGTGAATCTTGGGTTAGGGCTTCTTTGTGTAGCCGAACCCCGTGCCCGTCTTTCCTATTTACTTTTTTCCAGAACATCGCCGACGATCTTCCCTTTATCGTTATCCTTCCTTTATCCTTGTTCACCAAGAATGATGAGCCAATGCCATCTACTTCTTATATGTATTCTTTTCTGTTCAATCAATCAAAAGCAAAGAAAGAAGGAAAAGAGTTAAAGAAGTGGGGGTAATGGTCGAACATATCATAGGATGTATCACAAGTCGCGCGTAGCAACGGGACACTGACATTCATCAACTGAGATAATCCGTTTTCCTGTGACTCGGTACGTCGAACCGACCAAGGATTGAAGTGAACCTTTTGTTGTGTTCCCCGAACAGCTCAAAAAAAGGGGGAAATTGCTTCACTTCTTCCCGGCTCCCATAACAACATCCTTTTGGTAGATCCTCCGTTGTGCTCTCTCTCTCTCTGTATCTCTATCTCTCTCTTTTACACACACCGTCGTCAGTTTATCATGATCATTGTTCGGATCGGGATAAGACAGATCATCTGTGGGTCAGTGCACACAATGGTAAACACTGCAACGATTCTCCCACAAAAAGATGCATTAGACAAACTTTTGGTTTTAATCATCCAACCTGTCTTATCGACCCTCTTGTACCAAACAAAAAAGAAAATAGATTTCTTCTGTACTACTACATGAGGAAAATCCGAACTGGACAATCCTGAATTCCCATCACTCTTTACTTACAGTCAAACCGGAATCAATCATCCGAAGGTTCAAAAAAAAAAAGACACAGGTGATATACAAGAAAAGAAATTATACATAATCGATAACCTTCACCAATACTGTAACCTAGCAACACCCCGTGATAATGAAAGTGGGACAAACAAAAAAAGAAAGCGACGGCCTGGCCCTGCTTGGGAAAATGCATATAAAAAACACAAAAGCTTCTGCATCTTTCACCTGTTTTCTTTCTTTCTTTATCCATCATGCATCGCTCTGTCAAGCATGTAAATTTCGTTTGCTTATAGTTGCACAATCAAAGTGTGTCTAACATGTTTATCGCTACCATTTCATAGTCATCTTCACGTATCTTCTCTCCTCTTGTGTTATTTCATGACGACCCTGCTGTTTATGCATGGGAGACACAACAACGACGATACTTGATTGAACAACACCGAGAAAAAATAATGCACATGTTAAATTATAACGCGTCCCTCTGGGCAGGCCCCAACGAAACAAAGGAGGAAGAAGCAATGGCGAATGGAAAAGAGGAACGCGCAGCAAACAATCCTTCGCAACCGATCGATATGTTGCCTAGTACCAGTACAAGTTCAGCGGCGTCCAGTAGTAGTAGTACCAGCAGTACCAGTAGTAGTAGTAGTGATAGTGACAGCAGTATCACCACTCTTCACACATCGACATCGCCTTCGCTTACCCTCCTTGAACCGGTGACTCGATCCTCCACACCCCCTCCACTGTTTTTAAAATACGATGAGCCTAAGACCGAACCTAAACGACGTCGACGAGGCAACTTACCCAAAGAAGTGACGGAGTTTCTTAAGCACTGGCTGGTTCAGCATAAGAAACATCCCTATCCGACCGAAAAAGAAAAAATGGATCTGGCCTATCGAACAGGTCTAACTGTCAATCAAATCAGTAACTGGTTTATCAATGCAAGACGACGTATTCTCCAACCCATGCTCGAATCGGAAAACATGGTAGAGCAACAACAGCAGCAGCAACTCATGGTGTATCAGAAAAGACGTCAACAACTCGATATTTATGCCTATCATGGCTTTACAGGTAAGAACTAAGCAAAATTAAAAGAAAATATTTCTTTGACCAGTTCCTGTAATAATCCCATTTCGATTTAGAATCGCATCAAGATAATACACGGCGATGGCAATTACAACGCACAAAACTCCCCAACATTCTACTTTGAGATGAAGATGTGTCTATGTGCCTTTCTGTCCATCTCTTTTTTTTGGTTGTTTTCCATTATTTCTTTTTCCAAGGCCTCCTCTTTGGTTTCATCTCATGTAATCTTATTCATTTCATGTTCATCTTTACAGTGTGCTTTTTTTTCTCCCTTTTCTCTTATTGCACCTTTTTCTTTTTTGCCTCGTCATAACTTTTTTCTTATAACATTTTATGATTTGTCACAAGCGATTTATATATAGATATGTATATGTATGCGTATGCATTGGTTGTGCATGCCAGATGGAAAAGATGAACAAAAAAGAAAGAATGTCGTAAAACGAACGAACGACAACAGTAGAAAAAAGGAGAATCTCATTCGTGAGTAAAACACAGGGAGAAGAAAGAAGAAAAAAAAAGCAATAATAATAATAACAATAATAACAATAATAGTCAAGTGTATAGTGACACCTACTACCAGTAACACATACAAAAAAAAAGACTGAGAGGTTATCCTGCAAATAAAAAATTTATCGTATCATGAACAGGTAACACCAGGAACCAAATCACAAGAAGATCATGCGTTTGTCAGACGGGGAAAAAAGGGGAAAACAAAAGAAACATTGCGAGGATCGGGCATTGATCGGGTTGCCCAAACAAAGAAAGAATGCCATTTTTTAAAATTACAGGAAGAAAAAGTAACAAAGCAAGGGTGTATGTCTTTTGAGTGTGTGTGTGAGAGGGAGAGAAAAAGAGAGAGAAGTAGGGGAAGGGGGAGGGATGTATACAGAAACAGACAAAGGACATAGTCTGCAAAGAGAAAGAGAGAAAGAGTAAGAGGGTATGACTGCATGACTGAATGAAGAAGGGGAGAGAAGGAGAATAGGGGAACGATAGATTCGTGTCATGGAGGGTAGTACAAGTTTTTGAAGAGGAGTGTTATCCAGAGGAAGGTCTGTGCGTTGGTTTGTTTATCCCAGAAAGCTACCTTTTTTTTTCTTTTGTTTATTTCCTCATGCTTCGCATCACTTTCTTCATCATCGTCTTGACATTGGGTGTCCGTGCATACGTCGGGTCCTGAAAGGTCAACGCACTATCATGGTCGCACAGACTCTGCTGAGATCGGATCTTGCGTAGATTCAACCGAAGATGAGAAAACGACCGATGGATCCTTCGTAATGGATGCTTGGTTCCTTCTGTGCCTAACAAACCCGTTGCCCCGTGCTCCTTCCTTTGCTGCTCCTCATCTTCTGTTTCCCACTTGGGTTTGAATTCACTAAAAGCATCTTGAAAATGGAATGACTTGCGTGGATCGCTCCATTCGATGGGGTTCTTGTTTTCCGGATGAACAAGAATGCGCAATAACAAGGGATGCACAGCCGCCTGGTCACACTGATCCGTCAAGCCCTGGGAGAAAATGGAGATCCAAGCCTTTTCCGTAGTCATGGTAGCAGTCGTACTCATATACTCCGATCGATCGTCGGCATCCTCATCGTCCGTATCGTCATAGTGGTTCGGATCCAGGTGATCATGCTCTTCCTCCAGCATCTTTCGCAATCCATCAAGTTTGTCCATCCAATCGTTTGTACGTTGATGAATATGTTGGATACGGCGATCGTAAGCCTTGGCCTTGGCACGTGTGGCTTCCAGTTTGGACATGGTCGTGCGTCGTGCATGCTCAATGATCATGCGCATTAAAAAATGGCTGGCTTTTTCGGCCATGATCACGTCGCAATCATTGGGTGCTAATACGCATTTGCCCATGGCTTCGCCAAGGTGGTACGCATTCATCCGATTTTTCTGCTTGTGTCGCATCACCTCTACCAAGAAATCTAAAATATCCTGCAGTAGCTCATGACCTTCTTTGGAGATATACCGGGACAAACGACACAACGTACAGGCTAAAATGAAAGAAAGACAGCGATGTTATCAGTAGGATGTTGCATTCTAATACCGAAAAAAAGGTGGGCACCCACATTGTGGTTTTGGCCTTTCCGGTTTTCTTTTAGTCTCACTTACTTTCATAATTAATCATGCGCCACACTTTCTTTGAGATAATTCGTTCGGAAGACCGCCAGAGAGTATCTTGCATCAACGTACCGACCGAATAAATACTGACGTTCATCAAGTCTTGTTGTAAGTTTTCTTCTTGGCGAATCATCTTTGAAGTCAAGACACTATTGGGTGCTTTTGTTTTGTTTGTTTTTTTTGTTTTGTTTTGTTTTTATTGTGGGGATTATTTTTCATTCCAATTCAGTGCATTGAAGTTTGGATTTGTTTGCATTTATCGCTACCTGATTTTAAGAGTATTTTGCGTTCATTTAATCCTAAAACAAACGAAAGGAGAGGAAAGAAATATAGGTCAGGTGGGACTAAACATAATGTGCTTTGCATATTATGTGTGTAAGGCAAAGCGTGGAGTACCTCGTTGTTTGATTTCATCTATGCATAGTCGAACAATGTGTGCAGTATAGGTAAGTGACATTGGAGAATAAAGAGAAAAGAGATAACGAAAGAGCAAGAATCTAAAGAAGAAGAAGTAAGAAGAAAAGGGATAGAGCGGTTAACAGATTCCGGACGGAAAATCTTGGTCTTTTTTTCTTTGGAAAAAGGTGGAAATGAACCCGTAGGATGAACATGGTGAGATTGTTCCTTGATAAACAAGGAGGTCCAATCAGCCAGCATGCATATAAAAGGAAACAAATCCTTCATGATCGTCCTTTTCCCATTTTTTTATTAGGCTCATTATCTCGTGATATGCTATTTCAACTAGACTTTCCCCAGAATTATAAAAATTGTAGATGATGAAACAGCAAAAGGAGGTTACCTTATGGTGAAACAGGCGCAAAATAACCAAATATCCAGATAATATCCAATATTCATCATTGTTGGAAAACAACACGATGTATGATAAATAGAGTTAGTATATTAGATTGTTTATCTTACTGCTTGTAATTTATTTATCACAAAAGCAAGAAGTTTCTCTGAAAAAAAAAACAAGAAAGCAAAATAGTTGTTTTTCTTTTCTGTTTGAGCCATGTGGATCTTGTAGAGGACGGAATATCATCCTCCGATTTTTGTTCCAGTAGGGACCACTTTTGGCTGGTCTGATGGTCGATCTTGCTCAAACTGGATATTTCTCTTGGCATAGACGTTTGTTCCACCAAGACTACCATAAATGTGATAACCATCACTACCACCCCGCAGTCGAAGGACGAGATGCAATGTTGATTCCTTTTGGATATTGTAGTCTGAAAGGGTACGACCCTCCTCCAGTTGCTTTCCTGCAAAAATCAATCGTTGCTGCTCAGGTGGAATGCCTTCCTTATCTTGGATTTTTGTCTTGACGTTTTCAATGGTATCTGATGTTTCAACTTCCAGAGTGATCGTCTTTCCGGTCAATGTCTTGACAAAGATTTGCATACCACCACGTAGACGCAGGACAAGATGCAGTGTGGACTCCTTCTGGACATTGTAGTCAGACAGAGTACGATTGTCCTCCAACTGCTTCCCTGCAAAGATCAGCCGTTGTTGATCGGGAGGAATCCCCTCCTTGTCCTGAATCTTGCGTTTCACATTCTCAATGGAGTCTGAATTCTCAACTTCGAGTGTAATGGTCTTTCCAGTCAACGTCTTGACAAAAATCTGCATCATGAAAACTTTGCTAAGGGTAAAGAGAAAAAGGAAAAAACTTTAAATATTCTTTCGTTTTCTTTATCTTGCATGTGCTTATTTATCACGTCATACTTACGTCGCATTGGGCCAATTCTCAATCATTCGACGTATGTCTGCTCCCAAGAAAAAGAAAAAGTTAAGTGTAAGGTTCTTCTTGTTTGTTTATTTAAGATTCGGATAAACTGCACTTGAAGGTCTAAAACGTGTCGTTGCGTGCTTGTTTCCCGTTTTTTAACACTATACTTTTATACAATCTATGAGTCAATACTTTGCCATAAGGATTTTATTTCGAAAAAACGCTTTACAGCGATTCAACATACTCTTGTTATTTCAGGCCCGGTATGTGTCTTATGTTCATACGTAGTTGTTTAGCAAAGAAAGACTACGCTTAAAGAATGTCACCCTAGCCAAAAATTTCGTGGATAATCATACTGATAGATTTTATTTATATAGTTGATTCGCAATAGCTATGTTTTGCGTCTTGTAACACGAAGAGACAATAAGTATATGAGGCAATCTTTGCCAGGATCCCTTTGTACGTTCTAGCTTGCGGGCAATACAACGTAGAGACGATTGCAACTGAAGTGACATGGTGTCAATCTCGCGAACGTTCAGAAATAAAAAGTTTTACCAATGAAAAACAGAAGAGATAAATGACCGATATCTTTGTAATAGATAATTACCTTCCATTTGAACAAGAAATATAAGATAAGTTTGAGCGATTAAGTGGTTCGCACCCTTTCAGCAAAGTGTCAATATTGGTTCCCAATGGGCTATCTTGTGCTCAGTGAAAATTCTACATCGAGAACCACAAATAGTTCAATAGGAACTGATGGAGACCAGTTCAATAGAATCGTCTCTCCAGAAGAATTCTTTGAATTTACAAGATCTGCGTTTAAGAAACGATAAGTTGTCATTATTACACGATGCATGAAGATGAACTTACTTCAGGTGTCACAAAAAGTCTTATTGAGCTGAATTTTTAATGCGAAACTGATTCAGCCAAGCGTCACTTCTTTGTTGTAAAATATGTGATATTCGAGCTTTAGGGAGTATAACTCTAAGCAAGAGGTAAAATGTATATAACCTTGGTCTTTAATGTCTTAACCTCTTGATCCAGGATATTCTCTGATCTGCCATACTGATAGGTTAAAATACGAGATATGCTATTTTCTGGCCGCAAAGTGAAAAGAGTGGAGAATAATGTATATCTTTATAAGAAGATCATTGTCCCAAAATATTTCTGTTATCCGACATGTGTCATGTTGAATGACCTGCAGACGAAAGTTATTTGTAAAGGGACCTTTAGGTACATGTTGGCTCCATCGGTGTTGCATTTGTTATATTCAGCGCGTGATGACTGTTCGAAAAGTTCAAGGATCTTTGGATGTCCCAGCGGCTTGGGGAGAGTATCTTATCGATAACCAAGAAGTTGTTCAGCCTTACGTTTTACCGCGTTTTTCATCTCCTATTCATCTTTGTCACTGATGCTCAGTTGCAACACCCAATCCTGTTGGTAAGGTACGCTGTTCAGTTATCCATCTATCTCCTCTAGTTGTGAATCCTTCTTCTTGGTCTCTTCCTTCATACCTTGACCTCACCCCCCCTTTAGAGCATTGTCCCAAGCTAATGCCAGTGTAGACACCTAACATCTCCCAGTTAAAGGACCGAGCGAAAACAAAAACGCGCGGGCCTCCAAGACATATTCCAGTACCTGATGATGATGGATGTGGTGCCTATCAAATTGCAGGGCGGAACATTTGCAAGCAAGACTGAGAGCAAGTCCACCGTCCAATGTCTCTTCCATTTTTCAGGCTCGATGGCTAGCCGGATACCTGGGCAGTACTGTCTCGGAGAAAAGCAACAGTGGGGAGAGCTGGGAAAAGAACTAGCGTTACGGGTCTCTGTTGCTAGAAGCCCACACACCAGCAGCTATCCCCATCAGTAGGTGCTGGTAGAATTGCAGGCACCTGAATATCCCTCAGCAAGGAATTCCAGGGGATACACGACAAAGTACAGCACGTTGCTGGTGTTACAGAAACCTGTAATATCGTGACTGCATCAATGCCTGCATCTGTAACTGTAACAGAGGGTATGTATGCCCAGAAACGAAATAGACATAGAACGATTAAGAATATGGAGGTTAATCTGAGCAAAAAGGAGACTGTGGCGGCGGCACCTTGGTTTACGGTGTTGTGGAATGAATCACCAACACACGTCTTCCAGAAAGACACAGCGGTTAGAATAAAAATGATATCAACTCATAGATTGATCATTCTCTGCAACCTCCAGCAGCTGGCAGCGTATTGGCATGGCACATAGCGTGGAACCATTAGAGTTGTTACGTTGTAATCGATGTATGTCCAACAGACAAACCAGAATAAAAGAAACATATTTCTCACCGGAAAGGTTTTGCAATAGATAAGCTGTAAGAGCACAGCACACTCATCTGGAAGATATCTAAAACCTTACGTGATATATTCGTAAAACAGGGCTTCATAAATGTACATAAGCGGATAAAATATGTAGACTTTCCAGGAACGTCGAAACGATTCGTTACTTTTTTTTTTTGCTTAGGGTATCATAGTACTATTGCATTAGGAAGAACCGTGATAATTAACGATATGTATCAAGTAGCAAAGCAATAATCCGTTCCTATGACAATCACCTTGTTCGATTGGGCCAGGGCAAAAATTTTGTGCAGTGGTCGAGTCACATGGTAAAACGAGTAGTCTGATTACCACTGGTGAGGTAAATCGGACTTTCTTGGTCGAGAAGAGGTTTCGGTCGAAAAGAAATCAGATCTCTTTCCTCCTTTCTTTTCGTGATTGCAAAGATGTCGTCCAACGGTAAAGTACCCTTCCTCTTTCCTTTCTTTTTTTGCCCTGGCACAACCTACCGGTTCCAATGCCTACCGTTCTTCGTGACCTAGCGATTGTTTCTGGATTCCATAGGATAATCGCAAAGAGGAAAAACGTGGAGCGACGTAGTGCACAGCCGTTTCTCGAAGCGGATCAGCAGTGTCCTTTTAGGGCATCTGCGCGGCATAATTGGAAAGCCTCCATTTCCCCCCCCCCACCCATTATATTTGTTATCGTTTCTAGACAGCATCTTAACGCCCGATCGTGTCACAACGTGTCATAGATTCAGTCGATACGATCACGGCAAAGCTGAGCGATCTTACAACAGTAAAACGTAAGACAAGAGATATGGCTTGGTTGAATTTTAGTTTTTGACGATCTAGTTCTACAGCAGCTCCTAGCAACGAAGAGCAGAAGCGTAGGTGACCGTTTCGTTGACACTTCAGAAGATGGCTAACTTTGAGTTCCACAGCCACAGCCGCAGTCGATGGCAAGCCATCCGCACCAAAATCAGATAAAGGTACAAATCCTGATGCTTAAGATGCAAAGTTGTGGTTCTAACCATTGCGTCTTATGTCCGTAGATGGTTTGGATCGAGGAATTTGTCAGTCTTCGACGAGCACTCACCTCGGCATGATGTGCCATTTCTTTGTTGTTAGTTCCGAAAGAGGAATCGAATCTCATAAACAGTACACACACTGTTCGCGTCAAATTAGCTGATCAGCAGGCTGATCCCAATTCGCCTCTGTATTCTGTTAAGACATTTGAAGAATTGCAACTGTGAGTTGCTTGTCCCGGGCATGTATCTATAAGTCACTGACTTTTTCTTTCTTTTTTTTTTTCCAACTGCAGGAGCCCTGAACTTTTGAAAGGTCTTTATGCTATGAAGTTTTCAAAACCTTCCAAGATCCAGGAGCGCGCTTTGCCCCTTTTGCTTTCCAATCCGTAAGACGAAAGGAAAGGCCTGTTATTTGCTGATACGATTTTCTAGACCGAGAAACATGATCGGACAGTCGCAGAGTGGAACAGGTAAAATTGTTAATTTGAACTCATTTATGGTTTACAACGGTACTCTTACGTTTAGGAAAAACGGCTGCGTTTGTCTTGACTATGCTTAGCCGACTGAACCTTGGTCTGAAGCTTCCGCAGGTAGATCAATGCACGAAAGTATCACATTGCAACCAACAATGTTACCGTCTTAGGCGATCTGTTTGGCACCTTCTCGAGAGCTTGCTCGTCAGATTATGGAAGTTGTACATCAAATGGCTCAGTTCACGGACATCACTACCTCGCTTGTTGTAAAAGACTCAGTGAAGAAGAAACAGCCTGTCCAAGGTCAAATTGTTGTCGGAACACCTGGTTCGGTGCAGGATATGATTAAGCGAAGACTATTGCCAGTGCAAGGTGTCCGAATTTTGGTACTTGACGAAGCAGATAATATGTTGGATCAAGATGGTCTTGGTGATCAGAGTGTGAAGATTAAGATGTAAGAGAGATTGACAATGCGGTTCATAAGAAGAGCGTGCTGACTTCAGGCGTGAATAGGTTGATAAAACAGAATCCGCAGATTATCTTGTTCTCGGCTACCTTCCCGGACCACGTCCGTCGATTCGCTACACGTTTCGCACCGGATGCTAACGAGATTTCGTTGAAGCGAGAAGAATTGAGTGTGGATGCTATCAAGCAGTTTTTCATGGACTGTGACAATGAAGAACATAAATACGAAGTTCTATGCAATCTCTATGATCTACTTACTGTTAGTCAAAGTATTATTTTCTGTAAGGTGGGTAGATTTCTACAACGAACGTGTCTTTCTGAGTCTTGATTTTCTTTTTCTTTGGTTATAGCGCCGTGACACTGCGGACGAGATTGCCAGGCGAATGACTAGCCAAGGTCATGCAGTTGTTTCACTCCACGGAAAGATGGAGCCTGAGGAACGTGATAGGGTTATGGATGATTTTAGACGGGGTGAATTCAAGGTACTGATTACCACCAACGTTCTTGCTCGTGGTATCGATATTCTTCAAGTGAGCTTGGTCATCAACTACGATATGCCCCTGGATCAGCAAGGCCAGCCTGATTATGAAGCGTATCTGCATAGAATTGGCAGAACAGGTCGTTTCGGTCGTCAAGGTGTCAGTATCAATTTTGTGCATGATAAAAAGAGCTGTGAGCAGAATATGGCTATCGAACAATACTTCCAACGACCAATCCAACGAGTTCCTACGGACGACTGGGAAGCAGTAGAAAAGCAATTGAGGAAAGTTTTGTAGACAGAATAAAATTCCCTATTATGGGGGGTGTGCGGATAGAGATCCGCTTAAACAGTGATATTAGGGCTCCAGCGATTTTTACTCGGCATTGTTGTTGAACAGGCGTGAGTGCATTGTATTTGTTCCGTAACGAATGGAAGCGAACCGTAACATTGCATGTTTCCATGCAAGGCTATCTTTCTATATTTATGTAAATTGTGGGTTTCAGATCAGTTATTGGAGCAGACTGTACAATAGAATGGGTATGCACTGCATACCGGACTATCCACTTATTAGGTGTTGTATAGACGAGTCAGATTTCAATTTCGCTCTGTATGATGCATACAGTTGCGGTGTGGTATATAATACACGGAACGGCATCCTGAGATCTTCATAAGAAAAGAGTCCAATTTCACGTGTGATCGGGTTCTTTTCTGCGATCCGCATGATCTGCGAGGCGGAAGTAAAAAAAAAAGGGGGGGGGGGGTTAATGAAGGAAAAAGCACTTGCTTGGCCAGATGAAATCACATGGCGCAGTGTTCTTTCTTGCGCAAAGAATACCTTAAGCGAAAGATGCATGAAAGAGAGATAGAGAGAGATAGCTTGCTTAAGGACGAGTTAACAATAGGTCATTGATGTGTAAGAGAGAGGACAAAGCATGTAGGGTGAGGTTGTTCTTGCCAACTTGCTGCATAATCATGGTGAATTGACCCTGTGACTGATTCCCCGCTTCGTTTTATCAAGCCGCTCCCTTTGCACTCGTTTCCTTTCTGGCCTTGAAATGGCGACCTCCACAAGGATCCGACTCATTACATTCGATGCCTACAATACACTCTTCAAACCGCGGGGCGGTCTGTCTGCTCAATATGTAGGTGGTACAGCAATAGGAAGCAGTTCTGAGACATCATGTCTACTTTAGGCACAAGAGGCGGGCAAGTTAGGTATCCGAGTTTCCAAGGAAAGCATCAGTAGGCATTTCGGCAATGCCTACCGAAAGCAACTGGGTCGCGCGCCATTCTATGGTCTTGATCGGGGCATGACGCCACGAGAATGGTGGGAAGAGGTACGAACAAACGAGAAAAAGGAAACTTAATTTTTTTTAGCAAGCAAACTAAGGATTGCAATTCCTCTCTTTTGTTTCTTTTGTAATTATGCGACGAACAGTTGGTGTATGACACGTTTCGGAGTGCAGGCGTACAAAAGAAAGGTAAAAAAAAAATAAAAGAAAAGAAAAGCGAAATATATGAAATGTATCATTTGCTTAAACTTGTATTTTGAATTAAAAAGTACTGGATCCAAAGTTTGATCGACTCTTCAGTGCTCTGTACAAACGATTTATGACAGCCGAAGCATATGAAATGTTCCCAGACGTAGTAAGCACACTCAATGACTTGAAAACCCAGGGATTCCATATGGGTGTGATCAGTAATTCAGACGAACGACTTGGTAAAAAGAAAATAAGGAAAAAGTGGCATGACTTTTCTGTTAAACAAGAAAAATTTGATTTTCTTAGTGAGTGTCGTTGAAAGCTTAAAGTTGAACCAATACTTTGATTTCATTATGCCCAGTAGCCTTGCAGGTTGTGAAAAACCACATCCAGAAATCTTTAGGAAAGCGTTACGATTAGTAGGAACTTCCGTGGATCCTAAAGAAGCGCTTCATATAGGCGACGATGAAATCAAGTAAGAACTCCCTTGGATGATATCCACAGAGCTTATATTATTTGTATTCTCACAGAGATTATCGAGGTGCTCTTGAAGCCGGATGGAATGCTGTGCTTTTAGAAAGATGTAAGTTCCGGATTCCAGCGAAGCAGGATACTCATTTGACGTAGGCAAACTTTCCTATGAGGATTCAGCGCCTGCTTTGTTCACGGGACAAAAATCTCATTTCCCAAAAAGTATTTTGACGTTACAGGATCTATATCCTTTAGTGCGTTCTCTTCATGAGCCTACTCCTGTTAACGAAATACAGAGAACTTCCGCGATAAAAGCGGCTGTGTAAATTCTTTGTGCAACATCCAATGTCTACAGTCATGGTTCATGCCGACCACTTTGAACTTTTTTTTTCGCTTTTCTGCTTTTCAATCGTGTACAAATGTAATACAGCTTTTGTCCGATTCTAGTGTTTTTTAAGGTATACGTACGAATGAATGAATAGGGTGGGGGGGATACTAGTACTTGCGGAGGTAATGTAACTATACAAATGCGGATCATGGCATGGTTTAGGCCACTTTGGTTGAGATTTGGACGTCTTCCTGAGACGGTGCTTCTTCAGTATTTTTCTTTTCGGTGCTCACTATAGAATAAAGAGCGGTTCAGTTAAGTTAGATGTACATACTTATCACGTTGTTTTTTGTTCTTTGTTTACCATCTTCTCTGGATGATGTGGCTGTAAGTTGATCTTCTTCTTCTTCCTCTTTAAAACCGAAAGACTTGATGGGGATTGAAACAATTAACGGAAGAATGGCTACACAGACCATGACGATAGAAACTGTATTCATGACCTCTGCATATGCAGCGATGACACCATCTAGTTGTGCCTTTGGAAGGCTTCTAGTGTAGGGGATGGATTTGACGATTTTCTGGTAGTCATATTGACCTGGAATATGTCTGGCAAAAGCAGCGGGAATCAAAGAGTTCCATATGGATCCGGCAATAGCAGAGCCAATACTCGTAGCAATGGATTGACCTAGTTGTTGCAAGGCTGTTGCAATGGCCAGATCTTTGCGGGGTACAGTACTTTGGACACCGACCATCAAAGGGATGTGCATCATACCTGCGCCGATACCGGTGATAACCTGCGAGACGGCCAGGAAGGCATTGGAGGCGGTTGGTTTACGCGCAGGGATCATCAAACCCATTCCCAAAATAATAATACAGCAGCCCGCAATGACGATAGGTCTCCAACGACGTGTGCGTTTCATCACATAGCCGATGATGATCTGGAACCCAATAAAGGTTACATTGTACCCTCTCTCAAGGTATGTTGCTGCCTTGGGCGTTACTCCTCGGGTAACTTGAAGGTAGGTGAGGAAATACTGAAACATGATCATAGATACGAGCGCTTTTTTAATGGACAGTGAAAGGACACCCAATAGAGGTGTTGTTGACTTCCAATGTGTGATGGGAATAATAGATTTGATACTGAATTTCCATTCCCAGATAACAAACAGGACAAGAGAGGCTGCTCCTGCAACGAGTGTACCAATAGTAAGACCTTTTTTTTTGTTGTTATGCTTTGTTAGTTTGTCACTAGGATATTTAGGTGGTAACGCTTACTGCTTCCCCATCCGCCCCAGCTTGTTCTTGCTAGAATCAAAGGGAGTAAGATGAGGCATAAGGCGGCGACCAACAAGATGCTTCCGATAAGATCGATTTCAATGGCTAACCAATAAAGTTTTTGCAAAATATTTTTGCCTTCCAGTTCGCCTTTCTCCGGCAACTCATCTGGTGCCTTCTCTTTTTGTTTACGTTTCTCTTTGATCTGTCCGTACCACAAACCCACCAGGAGCGGGGCACTTGTTCCGACAACCATGATAGGAATCATACCATAGGCCCAACGCCACTGTTGTTGCTCAAGCAGTTCCTGGGCAGCCGCTCCGGCGGCAAAGATATTGATAATCTCGGGAAGGTTATACAACGCTTGAAAAAAGCCACGGTTGGAGACATCCGTCATATCTAGTGGAGGTGAACCGTCAACGCGTGTTTAGCTTATCAAAGAAGTTTTTTTTTTGACCAAGATCGACTGGGACAACTTGGACACGGTCTTTACCTGCAATGACAATAGGGGCAAGGACCGATGTACCAGCGAAGCCAAATGCATAGACCACTTGACCTCCCTAATAGGTAAGATTTGTGTCAATGACAATAGGTTGGATGCAGCCAGGAAAAAAAATAAAAGCTTCGGTGATCCTGTACGTACAACAAGTGTTTCATATGTATGTGCTGTTGCCATAATAACGAAGGAAACCGAAAAGAACAATATGGCCGCCGTAAAGGCTTGTGCTCGGCCGGTCATATCCGATAGTTTAGAATAAACAGGAAGCAGTACGGTTTCGAGGATACTGAGGATGGTTGCAAGAATGCCTGATGCATTGTTCGCAGCGAGAATACTTGTGACAGTAGGAGTGATAGTGTAGACGAGGTTATTCTCCCAGGTAATGGAAAAATAAAGGAGCACCAGGCTACAAAAGACATGATTTAGAGAGAAATAGAGAAAGGAAAGCAATACCTCGAAAATATGATGTATTTTCGTCTTTTAGAGTATTTAGGCTTCGGCCGATTACTGTTGGCTGGTATCATTCGTTATGAAAGAGGGGTTTGGGCGAGGAAAGGTATTCGCTAAGGAAGGAAAATTGAAACAGTTTTTATCCCAAACCTTTATAACGGTCGGACCATGTCTTTTCGTTGGCTGTCTTTCTCTCTCTCTCTCCTTAGAACCCTGTAACACAATCATCGTAATGTAAAATCTATATATAAAAAAAAAGCTTGAAAACATTCAACCGATGAATCAATCAGTCCATCAAACAGCCTTTCTTTTTTGAAACGTCCCTTTTCCCTTTTTGTTTTTTAACTAAATCATCTTATTACTGTGTACATTCAATATGAAATGTCATGAAGGCATGTATTATTTATGTAAATGTTTTTACAACCACATATGATTATCTGATCATCAGATACATGTACAGCGACGGATATCCATTACTTTTCCTGCATTGGCTGTCGTTTCCGTTCTTCCTGTTCCAATTTTATTTCCATGTAGTACAGACGTTGTGGACGTTTCGGATACAACATTATCTGATAAAGATGCATACTTCCCCGAACAAGGATGACGTGCGGTACCTTGAACACAGCCATGGCTGGTGGACTGATTCGGAAAATGCTTGAGTATTCTAAAACTAACTAGGCATATATACTTCGCATTGCACAAACCCGTATTTGTAGAGTTAAATTGCGCAAAGAGGAAAGAAAAGAGAAAACCTGTTCACCAATTGGAGGATAGAGTAAGCTTCGTATTTTGTTTGTTATTGATTTCTGATCAATGGAAAAAGCCTCTATCTTGTGTTATTATACCATCAGGATATTGAGAGAAGAAAGACGGAGATACAATACGTACACGGCTTTCGCGACACTTACCACGATTAAAGTTTGTCCTTATTGTCGCTCTTCCGGAGTCATGTGGTGGCACAGAGGCTTCAGAAATAATCATCCAAACAAGGCAAAATTGCTAGGGCAAATAGTTCCTAAATCGGAAATGTAAAATTTTTTGCGGGACAAGGGAAGCGCCGCTTGTTACCGTGGGAGCAACTCGATAACTTGTCCTGTGATGCCAAACTACCGAGCAACAAATACATTCTTCTTTCCACAAAAAAGGAAAATGGAAGGGAAGAGCAAGAAAGATGATATTGATCTGAATAAGGACAACTTTTTCAGAGCCTGCAGAATGAAATAAAAATACAAACAATCAGGTGTTGACGTGGGGAACAAAACGAGGGAAAAGAAAAAGGCAAGTGTACCTTCGAAGTTAGAATAATTGGCATGGACACACAGAGTCTCCTTGTTATCATGGCAATATTTGGTCTTGGCTTTCCATTTGATTTTAGTTTAGCATAGGTCCATTACGCCTATCTAAAACATACATTCGCTTTTCGGAAAGGACCAGATCTAAATTTTATTTTTTCGCTTATCATTAGATATTCAAGTGGAGTAAGGCTATCCCAACCTTAAAGCGGTTTTGCCAAGAATTCAAACTTATTATTTTCTAGATCTGAAGATCCTTTTCGTTTTACAATGGAAATATCAGGATACACTTTGTAAGAAAAAGAGAAGAAAAAAAACAGGCTAGCTTGGCAGCATGAGTGATTTCACAAAAGGAACGATCAGGAACCTAGGCTAAACGGCAGATTAAAGACTTCGCCAGTAAGACATAGCTTAATTCCATCTCGATACTTTCGTGTTATCGATCTTCATAGATCCGATATTCATTTCTTTTAGCACTACATTGCTAGTATATCAAAACTGAGGGAAAAACATGAAACCCTCCTTATTTCCGGAACCCCAGTTTGCCATTTGTTGTTGTAACCATCAACACAAATATGAACCGAAACAAGCGATAAACAGAAACCGCGAGTGTCAGATAAAACGCCCTATTTCGATAGATTCGGGCTGATCATGATTCACCTGATCCGTTTACCTGCAGTGCAACTTTTTTTCTTTCGTTTTTTGCTCGTTGTACATTCGCGAACCAAACTGTAATCAAGTTCTTTTTTACTCTTACCATGGTGTGGTACAAATCTCAGCCCATTTTTTACTCTACTTGATCCAATCGTCCACCGTTTTTGCATCCCGGGTACATTGCACGTTCCTAAAAATGTTCTTGTATCCTCTTGCTTGTACGCTCATAAAAAAGAAAAGCGAAGCAAAACCGTATAACTGAATTGCGACCATCGTTTCCTGCAGGATACACCATTATTGGCATGTTAAATCCCTCTTAAAATCGAAAATGGCCCGCTGTGATTAAGAAAAAGTAAAAAGGTCCAAGCGAGAATACTCTTGTTCTTTTTTTTTCTTTTTCTGCTTTTTACTCTGCCTGTGCCCCTATGACAATGTTGATGTTGATGTTTTTCCTCGGTGCTGCTTTGTAACGATTCACCCATTTAAGTGTGTTTCGATGACAATGATCCTCATGTCATAACCAAGGCACAAGTGGCATGTTACGTTTGATTGTGGACATGCTTGGAAGAAAAAGAAAATAGTAAAACGTGTAACGCAGATGTCATAGTAAGAAGCACCGTCTTACCATTGCGGCAGTGTTTGCCAACCAAACAACAAGATTGTGGATCGGTTCCCATTGTTACTCACGCACAAACCAGCTATATTTTCCCCTTATTTTGACAAGTTATAGCTATAAATCTGTAAAATATCGTCAAACATATCAGTGTCTAGTCGATGTTATTCAATCAGGTGTGACATATATCAGGTAACTACGTTATTTCGTAATGCGTACGGTGCCAACCGAGTAAAAATGGTTTGTGGATGCATTGTTGTTTACATTGGACAAATTGGTAGATGATATTCGCAGTAGGATACTGAAAAAAAGAAGAATGCACATACTATATTCAACGGTCATCTTAAGACCTTCAAGTTTATAGAATGACCAGTAAGCACGAAATATTTGCTGAAAAACGTATGCAGTACTAGCGATGTTTGTTTGAGGCCATCTAACAGAGGGGAATAAATGTAGTTCTCAGTGATCAATAGCCAACGCAAAAATAACATTGAAGATAAAAACAGGCCTGAAATTGGCAAAGAAGCAAAGTGGAATTTGGAAGAAAAAGAAAAATAGAACTCATGTTCTACTGAATGATATCTATCAATGTAAAAGACAAAGAACACGATTTGAAGCAATGTAACTTCAAGCTTCGCCAGAGAGCAAGGAAGCCGTTAAGAATAAGGAAGAAGGAGAAATCAATTGTACAAAAAACGGATTCAAGCTCATTACGAGCCCTTGGATATTTGGAGAGACTGGATGATTTTGATAGATCTGCCTCGTCGTATCCTCTCTACCTGCTTTTCGGCAACACCGGTAGACTGATATATGGTATAAGTTGCGTGTGAATAACCATGCAACGCATATTCCTTTGTGCGTTCTCCTTGTGCTTCGTTCTGTTTTCCGCCAACGTTCTAGTTTTATTTCATTTATTCGAATATAGATAGGGGCCGATAAACAGAAAGAGTAAAAAAGCACTTGAGGCAATTGTTGTCACTTGGCCTCAATTGATCCCTTGACAATCGAATGGATAAAGACCGAAATAGTTTGGATCAATGTGAACAAATGCAAAATGGATTTCTACTATCAGGTACTAGTTATTTCCTTGACGCACTCCTCCAACATTCATATATTGCTTTTGAAAACTATTCCCGTGCGGTGCCTTTTCATTGCCGATTTGTAATGACATGCACTTTGCAAATTTCTGTCGGGCAATGTCTTCCATTTGCTTTTTGCTAATGGCGATGATCTCACGTTTATTTTCATACAAGGAACTTATCGAAAGCTTGGAGATGGTGTGTCCTCATCATTCCCGAGCGGAAATTGAATGAATGAATTTTGGTTAGAGGCAGAAACGAGTTCGTGTTGCCTTGGTTCTTAAGTTTGGTCCACATACACACGCACATATACACAAACATACTTGTCAAAAGTCACTATTTTAATTGTTACGGCAGCTACATGAACCCATCCTACCCCACCCCATCACGTAGTCCTCAAATACCGACACTTACTGCGCCGAACAAAACACTGACATCTACCAAACCATCGAGACGGCCTTCAACTTACCATTCTACTCCAGTGTCACCCATCTCGCCTCTCGTCCGATCCCCTTCTACCGATCTATCCGATTCCCTCTTTGCCCTTTCTACTGTTTCTCCTGTCACACAAACCTCCTTTGCAGCGGGCTCGATCAAGCAAAGCATAGCTTCCACAACCTCATCGCTCCTCAGAAAGCAATCAGACCCTAACCACTTCTTCTCGCCCAAACAGACCGCAGCCCTCAAAAAGTTTTGTGGTTCTATTCCTCTTGATATCACTGATATCTCGTTTTGGCTCGCGCTTTTAACGAACAATAAATATCCGGCAACCCATTCAGCGTAAGTTAGACATAAACGAAGTTTAAATATCTTGTTCCTGGATTGTTCCTAATACGATACAAACAAAACAAAAAGACAAGACGCTTACGATCTCGAAATGGCTACGGTTGGTTTATCTATTGAACTAGGTATTTTCGCTTGAAGGTCATGGTCTATCTGTCGTAGATACTGAATCTCTTTCCATCTCATTTTAGCGGCCAATAATATACGCACACGGAATTTCAACAAACTGGTGCTTCATTTATTAAGCCAGCTGCATGAAATCCGGGAAACCGTACCAGAGTAAGTAGAATAAGGGAAGCGATGGAGGATGTCATAATCAAGTAAAATTTATCATTATTGTCATTTTATTGTTATTGTTGTTCGTGTTCTAGAGAGATCCCTACACAAACGTATAATGCTCTCTTTTTAACGCGTGTTTTCTCGAAGCATTTTGCAGGAAATTTAACGGACGATGAAATCAAAGAGCAATTTGAAGGTTGTTTTGAATCAGAAAGAAAAGAAAAAAAGAAAGAAAAAGGGGGATAAAGTGGCAAAAAGGAACATGTAAGGTTTGCTAACTTGGTCTTGTGTTGTGTTTGCTGCTTTTCCACAGGCTCATCAGGGCAAACGCAAAAGTCATATTCGTCCGGCTCTATATTGACTTTAGATCAGGAGAAACTTACCATACATCCAGATATATTAGCTGATCCTCGATCGAAAGGAGAGCAACTGTTGGATGCAATGCTTTCCATCTTGATTAATGTTGACCCAAAGTAGGTGTCATAGCAATGATCGGAAGGCCTTGGATTGACCGTGTATTGCATATTTAGTATCAGCTATTCTGTTTACGAGTTTTATGCTGAAGTCTTGAACACGTTGATCGTGCTTTTGTCGACTCAGCTTCATCGAACACGGCTAACAGAAAATAACCATTTCCTAGATATCTTAATGGGACGCTTTGGGTAAGATTAGTGCTCTCGCAGCTTCAATTGTGGGTTTTGATAGACGTTCTCGTTATCTTTACCAGCGATCGAGCAGACAAAATAGCGGCAACACTGTTAGAGAACTTTATTGCCCAGAAAACGCCGCCATCTCAGTCATCCAGTGAGTTGATCTCCTCTTGTTTTTATTTTTGCTCAGGAAGTTGAAGTATTGCCGTTTACTAACCGAGATAATGAAAGGCGTTGTCTACAGCGCTTATTCGTACTTTTTCCCTGCACGGTCAAACTCCCTTACCGATGCGGACGCTCTCCCAGTAGCCGATCGAAGTTTGTTATTACTCTTATTATTGGGTACACAAGCCAAACAATCCCTGGACGGAACTCATTCGCCGGAAGGGTCATTATTATGGGCGGAGGAATATCGTAACGCTTTTGGCAACTTGCGCGATCATCATGGTATGAATATCCTGATTCAAACTGCGCATGGGTGTTCAACTCTATATAGGAACGGTCTCTGAACCAGACGACAAGAATACCAAGTTACACTATATATCTTTTAAAGATCTCTTTGAAATATTCTGTCGGTAAGTTCATGAATGGCATAAAACGTAATCAGAGAGATTCTGAATTTTTTTCTTTCTATAGATCGCTTGCCATTGAGGAAAGAATGCTATTGTTTTACCTGATTCTGGTTGAAAATGAGCCATTCCGGGTGTATGTGCTCTCTAGGACAGATCCAGAGACTATCGTTAGTTTCAATACATGGTAGCGACAAAGTTGACTAATCATTGCGTATAAAGTACCTTCCTATTCTCAGAATGGTGTATGAAGCGATCGAAGGCAAAGTCAATTATTCGCAGGTCTATATCCTTTTGATCATTCTCCTGATCTTCAGTCAGGATGAGGTGAATAACGAGACGATACAAAAAATAGTAGGTACCATTGCTGTAAAATTACCAAGTTTGTCAACAGCGTGTTATTTTTTTTCTCGATTTAGACTGTAACAAATCATACCTGGTTTACTGAACGGCCTTTATTGAAATCAATTTCTCTCGGTGGTCTGGTTGTTCTCGTCCTGATTCGTACTCTTCAGCTCAACTTATCGCATCAGAAGGTTTGAGAGAAAAAATTAATTAACGAAAATCTCGGCCAAACGCTGATAATTACGGTCTATAGGATGTCTATTTTCACACAAACTGTTTGGCCATCTTAGCGAACATGTCTACATCTATGCTGGATATACATGCTTATGTCGCTCAGAGGATCATCAGGTAAATAAAATGAATGGTGTAGCACTTGGTTTTTTTTCTTTTGCTTAACGATAGTATAGTCTTTTTGAACTGATCGCAAAACGCCACCAGAAAATAGTGAGCAAAACGCAAGCAGGAGAGGTAAAGGCGACAGAAACTTGATACTGGATAGACGTCTGTGTGTGCTAACCGGATCAAATTGTTTTCTTAGCTGACAACAGAAAACAACGACATTGCAGTCTATGAAGATCTGCTATGTTTGGTTCTAGAAATCATCAACTCCGTTCTGACACATCGGCTAAAGCATAATTCTCAGTTAGTGTATGCATTGCTTCTCAAACGCGATGTGTTTGCGCCGTTCCGACTTCATTCGCGATTTTCTGAAATCATCAGCAATGTTGAGCAAGTGATCAATTATTTCCATGCTCGTGTAGCAGAAGCAAATCTGAAAGCTCCATCGACGGAGGAGGTACTAGGATTAATTGAACAATCTGCTCGAACGTGGCCAGCCAATCGACTGAAGGTAAGCCGGGAGTATAAGAAATCGATGATAGATTCCTGAGCCTATCCACTGTAGGTCCTTCCTGATCTTAAATTTCAATACGAGGAAGAGCAAGATTCACATGAGTTTTTTGTTCCATATGTATGGGCGTTGGTTCATCGGCGTACATTCGTTCACTGGTCGGAAAAAAAGGCACATATTCTAGAAGAATATGGAAAGATGAATGAAGACGGTCCAGAAGACCAGGACAATGCCCCGGAGAAAAAGGATATCTATCGTTAGAAATTATTGTAAATAGTTCACCTTTTTTAATGTCTACAAACGCATTAAAAGACCAAAAAGAAGAAAACAAGGAAAAAATAAGCGATGTAAGAGAAAGAACAAAAGAGAGAGAGAATAGGCGAGATAGGAAGGAGAAGGACATTTTTTTTTTCCTTACAAGATAGTTGTTCCGAGATAGTGAAGCAATGCATTCAGACCGGCTGTATTTAAAAGTCCACGCCCTAGCTTCAATGCCAGTACTTGGTAAGCTGTGTCTTCATAAAGCCAGGTATGATATGCTTCGGGTACATAAAATGCAACAAACAGATAGAGACCCAGTTGAATGGCATGGTTATATCCATCGACACCAGCCAAATTCATGACACCCATCACGAAGAATGTCTACAAGAAGAGTAGGACAAAAAATCAATGTTTTTTGTCGGGAGATTTTAAGTAGTATTGTTTTCGTTCTTTTTACCTGGATAGCTGCCAAAATGAATTCAGTCAACTGGTAGGTCCAATCACATCGCGGACGTTCTGTAGGATGATCATGTTTATGCTTGGTCCTGCTTGTCTGTTTCTGTGTGTCATGCGTACAGTATCTTTCAATGGCCCGAATATTGGTAACGAGATCCACCAGGTGCAGATAGGTTGCTCCGACAACTACCAGAAATCCAGAAGAAAAATGATGAATATAAGATCTTTTTGCTTTGAAAAAAAAAAGAGATAGAAAATAGGATCTTTACACGGTGTGACGTAGTTTAATGAAAACAATACACAGCTTGAGTGATGAAAAGGCGATCGTACTTTTGAGACAAGATCCATAATAATGACAAGAAGTTGATAGCAGAAGAGATTGAAAGAGAAGACATCTGACAAAAGAGAATAAGAAAGATTTATGCGATGAATGATTATGACGTAAATGATCATCCTCTGCCAAAATTGGGATCACCTAAAAATAGCCTATTGGCTTGGTTTGAAAACTATAACTTGGCTTTTTGTTTTTTTTCTTTACGCTCACACTTCCCTTTTTCCCCTTTCTTAGTTTTCTGTTCTTTTTGTTTACGGAACAGAAAAGAGAGGAAATCTACCGTATAAACCATGTCAAACGTGTATGATCATGATGACTATTATAGCTCACCGAAGCCAGTCAATCCTCCTGCTCCTCCTCCTCCCGCGCCACCAAGGCACGAACCCATGAAAGAATATGACACCTATCCACTCCACAACATCGATACGCATGCCGCAACCGGGCCGCAATATCCTCCCAGCCCATTCGACCATCAGCATCAACAGCAACAACAACAACTGCGGAACACATCGATGGATGAACCCTCGGTGGGTGCGTGGCATAACCCACGCGGAAGTATGTCCGACATGAAACTCACAGGTCGTTATGATTCGGACGACGAGGACGACTTTGGTCCTGTTCCTCGAGAAGTAAGACGTCGACGTACCTGCATGGACAAGCTATGCTGTGGTTGCTTTACCTGCTGTCCAAAATGGTTACGTTGGTGTTCCTGTATTTTCCTTCTCTTGATCATCGGTCTGGGTATTGCCGTTGGTGTCCTCGCTGCGCTGTTCAAGAAACCGGACGTAAAATTCACTGGTCTGCAGGGCGAACCCACCGTCAATCTCCAACAGGATAATCTTCAGATGAACTTCACTCTAGGGATCAGTGTGAATAATCCAAATATAGAAAGCATCACCTTCTCAACCATTGTGGCAAAGGTGGGAAGAAAACAAGACAGATACCAAAAGAAAAACAAACAAGTCAGGTTTATTTACGTTTTCCTTCTTCTTCTAGGCATATTATCCCGGTCATCATGATTTGTTATTAGGTGGAGGAGAAAAAGATAATGTGAAGATTGAATCCAATGCAATCACCAATATCACTTTTCCATTTGGACTCTCAGTGAATATCAAGGATCAAGCTTATCAGAGTGTGGTGAACGATATTCTTACCAAATGTGGCGTATTTGGTGGTCAGAAGCAATCTATCACCGTGGATTATGATGTTACTCCCACTGTACGTATCATAGGCATCCCCATCTCGCCTTCGATTTCCAACCAAGCCTCGTTCCCCTGTCCTCTTCAAGATGGCGATCTCGCTGCTCTGGGTGGTGGCGCACTTTCCTCTTTCTTACCCGGAGGCGCGTCTGGAGCTTCATCCCCATGATCAACCTAATGTAACATAACTCTCTTTTTTGTTCCTATTTTTCTTCCTCTTTTCTCTCTCTCTCTATTTTGCGATTTATCTCTTTTTCTTTTCCTTTTCATTTGTATATCCATCCCGACAGTGTACAAAAAAAACCTTCAATACAGGGAAAAATCTTTGACAGAATATCATGATTATTCTAGACTGTTTTTGCTTCAAGATGATGTCTATTATTTTTTTTTATTTTTATCTCTTTTTGTCTTGGCAAGGTAAATGAGTTTGTTTAAATTTAGCGCAGTCTCGTAAAACTCAGCTGTTATCCCAGGCTTCTGAGCCCGGACTGAGAACCTGTAACATCGTTTAGCTTGATAAGCTAGCAAAAGAAAAAGAACAACAGATATGTCGCATTTTATGTATTCCTATGTCTCTGTTGACTAAAAGAATAATAGATGATGCAAAACTGCATGATAACGATGAATAATATAACTTGAAAAAACCAAAAAAGGAAAACCAAGCTATAGGCGGTATCAGACCGTCAGAAGCGCGCATCTTTTTTTTTTTAACAAGATCGGTTGAGCGATAGTAAAAAAGACAAGCTAATCCTTAGTCTTAACGAAATTTGGTATTTCTGTTAATGAATCAATACAGCTTTTTCTTTTTCTTTTCAGTTCCCCATGTTTGTGCAGCGCCTTTTCTGCCCATGCCAAAAAGGACAAAGCCTGCTGATACCCGAACTGTCCTCTGACAAAGGCCTTGCAGGTATGTATGGTCCCAATGTAGGCCTGATTCGGTATTTATCTTCTGTACCAAAGTGGGTATAGAGTTAAGAATCCTATCCCATACCAAAAAACAAAAACATACATTATTTTCTATCTCTTAATGTATCGGCATTGTTTCAAAGGCAAGATGCCATGTTCAAGAGCCATATAGTTGTAAAAGTTAGACAGTTGTACAGCCCGTCGTTATCCATTAAAAACACGGAACTTTTTGACCATTCTACATAATTTAGATCGTTCTATTGATGCTTCATTGGGGGGGGGAAGGTGGGCTAGATGTAGGCTGTCTAAAGAAAACTAAAACGAGGATGAACCCCAAAGGGCAGATGCTATTGATTCTAAGCAGCTATAAGATCACAGCAAACGTTCTCTATCATCCTTCCAATGGATAAAAAAAAGTCAGAGGGTCGGCAACACCATAAACCAAAACAATCCCCAATCCGTATTGGAAAAATACTGGACACTGACATAGTCGGTCAAAAGGAATAGTCACTCATCTGGCTGGGATAATGACCATTTGCGTTTCTCTTCTACTGCTCTTTGTGACGATACGATCGATTTCCCTCCAGGTTTCTTGGAGATGCATTGCCACCCATACGATGTGCGCCAATTTCGTAAAGGGCTTCGCAAAATCATAAAAACAGACATTAATGATTAAATCGGCAGTAACTAATAGAAAAAAAAAGAAAATCTTTGTCAAAATGAGGGGAGATAAAGAGAAGAGACCAGAAATGATCAAGTATTGTACAAACAAAGGCAACACCGGCATCCAACAAAAGAAATAGAGGAAAAAAAGAGGACGATGAAAGAAGAAGAAGAAGAAGAAGAAAGGGGCGAATTTGTACATATACGCGTCACGTAAAGAAGAGAATACAAGACTGGTCACCTGCCAGACTTGTAGGAAGCAACAAGATAGAAATAGCAGTATTACAACAATAGCAAATGGGTGTGCGTGCGTGCGTGTGTGTGTGTGTGAGAGAGATGGGGAAAAATAATCAAAAGGAATCCGTGCAAAACAAACGAAGAAAGATAAAAGAGGGAACGGTCAAGCCTCAATCCGTAAAACGAATGACCATGATGCTGAGATTATCTGTGCTGAAATTAGCCAGAGCATGATCCAGCAACTTCTGGCTCGCTGCTTGAGCATCCTCAATATCCTTTATCAAATCCACCGCATCTTGATCTTCACATACATCCCACAACTAATGAAAAAGGTAAAAAAATAAAGTTCACCGTAAGCTGTCAGGCAAACCACGCTATCCCATTTTCCCCAAATCACTTACTCCATCACAAGCCAGGATCAAAAAGTCATCATTAGCCTGTAGTTCTGTCTGCGCTGTGTAAGGATTCCCAACCACAAATTCCTTCATCACACTATCACCAAGCGACCGTGTAACGGCCAGTACACCATTGACTCTGTTGTTCATCATAAAACCACCAAGGTCTACAATACGTTTTGCTTCCTGGGCATCTGATCCTTTATGGTCATAGGATAACCTGACAGCCTTGCCGTTGCGACTAGGAATACATTGTCAAAACTCTCTTTTCTTTATTATCCATCTCTCTTCTTTTTTTTTTTAGCTTACCTCAACACGGCCCTCGCGTCACCTACATTGCCCACATGCAGGATGCGTTTCTGTGTATTTTTTTGACAAGGAAAAAAAATAATAAGTCTTAACAGATAAAAACCCTTTTCTTCTTTTGTCCTTTTGCCCTCCCCCTCTCTTTCCCCTTTTCTAATTTTATTTTTGTTCTTCTTTCTTTTCCCTCTGTATGAGATTAGATATAGAGATATACGTTACCTTGTCTCCATCCATTTGTACAAATGCCACGACGGCTGTACATCCTGAAAACTTGCCCTCCTTCTCGTTGACTTGCTCATCTACCTGGAGAAACGCCGCGTTTAAAATCTCCGCCACTGGTTTTGACGCATGTCTGTCTAAACATTCTGCAAGTGTCTATTCAGGAGGGAAGGGAAAAAAAAAAGAAGTAAATAAACTTGACTTCTTCAACAGGAAAAATAAAAGGGGAAAGCAAGGGAGACGACAATAACAAAAGAAAAGGAAAAAAAAAAGAAAGGACAGAGAGAGAGCGAAAAACGAAGAGAAATGAGAAAAGACAAACATCGATGTGGTGTCTCTATATGCACACCTTTTATGTATGTGCTTTTTTTTTTTCTCTCTCTGTCTCTCTATTCTTCCCTTGTTCTCTGTTTCTTTCTTTTTCCTTTGGGCGAAGGGGGAAACGGTATTTTTTGACTCATGTTTTTTTTTTCTTTTCTTTTTTACCTTGTGAAAGTTTTCACCACACCATTCCGCTGTTGCTTTTCCAGCATGACCATCAAAGATGGCGAAGAAGCCTTGTCGTGGCACCCCATTAAAGTCGGTAATGTAGGAATGGGCATCTTCCATTGTTCTTCGACAACGTTTATTTTTGTCTTCACTGACACCGACGACGAATCCTGGAGCAACGACACTTGACTTTGGTGAAGGTCCATTGTTTAAGGCTTCTGACGTTGTGCGATGGGTTGTTGTTGTTGTCGAAGAGACAGTAGAAGTGTTCATTTTACCCGAAAAAGAGAAAAGAAAAAAAAAAGGAATGTAAACAATTCGTTTGGGCAGTTGCAATCCATGTGAGCGGTGTCTAAAATACGTCGATTTTTTTAAGCGGTCTCTCAAATAAAAAGGCATTCGGTCTGGCCTGCATTTTGAGGGAGCGAAGGGGCTGTGCGCTCTTTTTTTTTTTGGGTTGTGTGTATATGGATCGATATAGACGCTTCTTCCCCCCACCCTAACCCAAAAATAGCGATGGATAAATTAGGAAACTCTTCGAAATGAATCGGACTTTTGGTTGATTTCAAGGATGGGAAGCCATGGGTTGGAGTTTAGCATGTGAAAATAGTGAGAAAATATCCACAACATTTAATATGTATGTATATTATCTTATTCAATCATTAGTATCTATATTTGCCTATAGACATCTTGTTCATTTTAGAAAGAAAGGCATGGTATCTTTCTTCATTTCATTTTGGATAATTTCTTCTGACTAAACTTCAATTTGGTCTGAGTTCGCCCAACATCACCATCCAATTCTTCTAAAAGCTGATTGTGCGTCTCCAATTCATGACTAATAGCCATACCCAACTGTTTTTGCCGAGATAAAATAGCACTGAATTGCTCCACTTGTTGATCTTGATCCGTCATCACTTGTTGCTGGTACGCTAATAGCCCTTCATTATCCAATCCTCGTGTCGTCTCAGTCTCCTTAGCTAATTCTGCCTTGGCTGCCGCCCCGAAAACCCGACCTCTTCCAATCGTCCCATTGTGCGGATTCCTTTTCACAGCAACCTTTGGAAACCCATAGTTATGGGCCTCTGTGGGTTTGGTTTCCAGTAAAGCGTTTCGATCGCCCGTATTGGGTTGTGGTGCCTCATGACTATACAACAGTTCACGCTCTTGTCTCCCCGTAGAAATCAATTTCACCAAGGTTTCCTTTTCCTCCTTGAGTGTTCCTAACATATCCTGTCGTCGACGCAGTTCTCCCTCAGACATCACTCCTGGTTCGTTAGCTGTTCCGTTGGCTAAACCAGTTAACCCTGCTTCAAGGTTACCCAACCGAGTTGTCAAGGTTAATAGCAACTTTTTGGCTTGAACCATGCAATTATGTGACTCCGATATTTCGTTGCGAGCAATGTGGGTTCCTCTCCGGTTGACAAGCGAACGAATCTCCTGCGCCGTATTGGCTAATGCATTGTACTCATCCAACCACATGCTTGAGGTGTACATGGTCGCTGCATCCAAAGGTCGTCCAGAAGGAATGGATAAGAAGTCTTTCCAGACCTCTGTCTGTCGCCAGCGATCATCGCGGCTGCTCAGAATACTTCGTAAGTAGTCTTCCAGACCTCGTCGGCGATTATCGATTTTGTCGGGGTCGGAAAAGGTTGAGGGGAAGTAACGTTTTGAAGGTAAGCGGGTGGGAGGAGGATGTTTCGGGAAGATGCTGTGGAATTGGACATCCAGTTTGGTGAAATCAGAATACCGTTTCCAAACCGTCCAGTTGCGTACGGCGGCATGAACCTCAATTTTGTATACTGTATGTGGTTTGGGTTGATTGCGGGTTTCGGTGTCCCGAATGTATATGGCTTGAATCACTTCGGTCATAAGGGAAACATGGTAAGAAAAAAGGTTGGAAACATCCCAAGCGTGGGGAATCATTTGAGAACCGGTTTGGGAATGTCCGCCAATCAGTACAAAGGTCCGATTTCATAGTCAGATGGAGAGATTGGGAAATGCACCTTTGGCTTGACACAATGATATCACTTTTACCATGCATACAAGTACGAAGCGTGGTAAAAACTCTAATATCCACTTATCCGCAGGCAATCTTACTCTACATGTCATCATTTTGCTGTTTCTTTATTATTGCTTGACATCATGAGAACAATAGTCCGCATTATTTCCCAGACTTTTCGGCGATAATACTCGTACAGTAATCCTTTCTTCCGGATAGTATTGGAACAAATAAAGTTTATACTTATCCTATTGATTCAGGGACCATTCTATTTGAAGTTTCCCTTAACCTGCCCCTGAATGCCCAATGTTTCTTCTAGGGTAGACTTGACATGTTCCTTTTCCTTCATATTGTCTGCACCATTTTCCTCAGTTTTCTTTGTAAGAAGCATAGAGACATCGAACGTACGTCTTCGGCGTTGCTTACATCACTAGCATCATAGAACTTTAAGTCCATGTGACAAGACTATAAGCAACAGCGCAAAGAAAAAAAGAAATTTGATACGATATAATGCAAGGCCCACGTGGAAAACTGCTAGCTCCATATGTTCATCGCTAACACCAACTAGTATTGACTGCTTGCAACATAGTAAGGTTGCTTAAACAAGGGATTCATGGATTCAGCGTATTTGGAAAGTGTTTATGATCATCTGCTAGTTTCCAGTCTGGATCCAAAAATATAGAGGTTGTGAGAAAGTTTCTTGCACAACATCAATTCGGCAAAAAAGGAAAAGAAGTGTTGCCCAGAAGCCAAAGAATACGACAATAACCTTATAATTATTTCTATGACGTTAATCCAGAAATCAGGCACTACAAGCATGAGTAAACCTAACACCCTATAACATCGTTGGGTTTGCTGTCGTCTTTGGTATTGTTACATTCAGTGCTACAAGAAAAATTTTATTTCTGCAAATCCTCAGTTTCCAGGGTTATTGTACGATCTCCATCTCGGTTCATGTATATGCCGGAAATTAAGAACTTTTTACAATGACTGTTAAAGATACAATTGCATCCAATTTCGTATTGATATACCAGTTCTTCAGGATTGATAAGCAACGTAGTTCTATACCTACCTCTTGCGTGACTTTTCCAGTCGAGCGACGACGCGCTATACTAGTTGGTTAAATCATCTCATTTATTCACGCTTCCATAGGATGGTCCACTGGATGAATAACTCATTATTCGCAGACCGTTCATCAGCATCAGGGTCACTGTCTTTCGTCAGTCACGAAAGATCAATCTCACTAGTGGTGATGAGAGATCTTAACACTTCCTCTCTATCAATTCGTAACCCGATGACCTCGTGATGGATAAGAAGTCAATCCAACCGAAGAAAAATGCACTGCCGATCCTTTGAGAACGACTGGACATGTACCTGGTAACTGCATAATTCTATATACACGTGTATAGCTTGTGTACCATCTATCAAACATTGAGGGCATTGTATGCTGACACACCTCCCTGGCTACGTAGATAGTACATTGTTGATCGTTGGAAATTTCCTCGGCTTGCGATTGGTACACTTGCTAGCCAATATTGGCAGCAAAACAAGCACATCATTTACGGGAAAGAGAAAATCTGCTTATTGCAGCCGAGCGCTGGAAATGTGAAAATCTGGAAAATAGGAATTCCTTAGAACTTTCGTAAATGCAGGTTTTAGATCTTTGTAATTTTTCGGCGATATGAACGGGTTCATATAATGATTAAAACAGTCGTTGCGTTTGTGAGATGTATCCAAGTGTTCCGGAAAAGATATATTGCGCAAGTGTATGGGACGTATGATGTTCGGATCTAGCCAGAGTCCGCTAGATAGAATGAGTATATTCCTAGTCCTAGCGTTGTATCCCAAAACTACATTTACAGCAGATCCATGAATGATCGCAGTTTTCCTCGTTTCCTTGAGCCATTTCTTCAACGTTGAATAGAGTGGACTATGAAAGGATCATAAGCTGTTTGATGGATTAGTCCTTGAAGATCGTTCTATGCGTTGTACTTCCCGTGAAAAACTGTCAGCCATCAGTATTCAGCTTGGCAAACTTTTACGTACAGGTTCTTTTCCAACATAATCTGCGGCAATTAACTACCGGTTTGTTCATGGGAATCACTTCGGAACAATCCCCCCTATCTTCAACCGACAGCTACGATTAGTGGATTTAGCTGGACAATCCATAAACTGAAAAATTTAACGGAATTTTGGCCCACCATGGCTCGCTGGGAAATGATGGCACAGAAACCGCTTCATATTGGGGTAAAGAAATTGCTGTGGTAAGACAGTATGGATCGACAACAACGGGATACAAATTCAACGAATAAACAAACTGTTGCTGTTCAGGTATTCTTAGCGATGTTCCTATTCACAAGCAAAGTAAATCCTACCATTTTATTCGTTGGATCAATTTTATGAATGCTCTTAATTGCTCGATTAATACATTGTTGTTAATATACTTTTGAAAGTCAAAACCTTTACGAGTCATTTCTAGTCTTAGTGATGATCCCAAGCGTAAGTGAATGATAAACTCACTATCAATTGCTGCCTAATATTCATTGAGCAAGCAAGCAGCCTTGCTAATCGCATAAAAGGTCAATATTGACATCTTTAAGTGCTTTCCTTGTTTTCTCTACAAATATATAGAATTATTGGCGTATGGTTAATGTGCAAGCTCGTTACAAGATATTGTAAATTTTCCTCAGTTTACAGATTCAATGATTCTGTTTATATGGATGCGATGGATTGATGAAACAAACGAACGAAAGTATATTCGTTTTTGTTCGAAAGAATCTCAAATTATTCAGACGAATATCCGAACAAAAAAAGATATACAGTATTTCCCAAAAATAATTTCGCAAACTACGAAAATCGAAGTCGCAGTCCAGTGCATTTACATGTCGCAATGAATGAAATTTATATATATCTTGCATTCGCTTGGCGGGGAGATGGGTATGGCGTCGTCGTCAGTTTTATGACAAGTATGTAAAAGTGGTCAATTCGAACTCTTATAACACGACAATTAATGTAATTTGTTAGCGTCAAGCCCAGTTTCCAAAATGCGCCAAGTGAATTTGCTAGATGCGACTTGAATTACTGCAATGGAGAGCATACATAATTAGGAAATATCACCAAAGTAAAATTAAACACATGAAATATGCGGACAAAAAGCATATTCCACCATTACTTCCGTTGACCGCAGCGATCTAAAAGAGATCAGTCAAACAAGAGCGAGGTTTTTTAACATGATGACAGGTTTAGCCAGAACCTGCTTGGGCTTAACCATGGATGGTTATTTCTAGGCACGGTGGAAATAAATGTAAAAAGCCAGCATTTGCAATGAAATATCGGAGCAATCACGGACATATCTCGTTCTTTCCAGTCCTCTGCATATTGCTTACCACCGTGGTCTGGCAATCCAACTAAGAAAAAAGAGGTCGGGCAATGAAACATGTTAGCAGTGCCATTTGCAGAAATTTATGAATGCATCAGTATCAAGAAGGGATACAACTCGCATGTTCACAACAAGGGCAATACTCTATATATCACACTCGCTGTGGCCTTTCTTTCCTTTTTTTTTTTTTTTGGCGAAATCATCAATCATTTCTGGTTTATCACAGAAAGGTAATTTATATTGCTAGATAAAAGATTGATTAAACTGGCTCATACGTATCCTTGAGGATGCAGAGTGAGTGCCTGCGCATAACAGCGGGATAGTCTCGATCTAATTCGTCTATGCTTATCTTTGGATATAGGCGCAGCATAAACATTTATACAATAAACACTATCGAAGGGTGGGACATGAGTAGTTTAGTTAAATCTCCGGGTGAATGATGGTTGTTGTTTTCTTGAGTTTTCGTTTACAAGACTTACGTTTTGTCAACCATGTTTTTTTCATACCATCAGGGTTGATTCCTATTCACATTCCATCCCTCTTCGTTCCAGACCACTTTTTCATCATTTTCTGAATTGATAGATAACACACCTTATCTTTTTTTTTTCTGTTGTTACCTAAATGTCATACGTTGGGATGACCTGCCATGTACATATGTTCTGCAAGGTCATACATGCAGCTTCATGCGGGTGACTCATCGTTTTGGGGCATGCTGGCTTTTGATCTGGTACTAATTTTTTTTTTAGTCAGCGTTTGGGTTCATTCATGGTTCGCTTTCCCCCCGCTCACACCTCAATTTCATTTTTCTGTTTCTTTTTCCGTCATGTTTATTCCAACCCTAAAGTTTCCCTCTTTTATTTTCCCTCATTCACTTTTCCCTTTTCCCACTTTTCACTACAGAAACCTTACTTATAACTTTACCTTGTTGAATAACGTAACAAGCCTATTCTATTTTGATTTCTTTACTTTCTCTTTTCTTTAGTTTAATAAGGCCGCAGTAGAAACCAACTGCTTTCACTTGAAAAGAACGTGATATTCTCATCTTTTGATCATTGTCCCTTGTAAATATCCAAAATAGGTAGGTCATGAGCGGACCGGCAATCAGCTAACGGACACGTAATGCTTCCTGATTGGTGAGACTGTGACAGTATGTGGATAAAAAAAATAGGCCAAGCGTTTTTGTTGTTAGGAGTTCAGGGAGTGAAGCATGCTTTGGCTTTTTATTTTTCTTTCTTTTCTTTTTCCTTCCACGAACTTGAAAGAATAATATGACAACTAAATCTTTTTGCTTATCTATCCTACAGTTTGCATTCCCAAAACAATGATTAGATAACAGAATAATGACTTGACTGAAAATCTTAACTATTAGGGGACAATGAATGTATTGGTAAGCTAGGACTAAGAAGAGTACAGTGAGGGGTTTGCACTCTTTTTCAAGTTTGGGGGGCATCTGAAACTCCAGACCACCTAAAGCGGAACAACATAAAGAGTTCATTTTCCGCATCTAAGCCACCAAAAAAAGTATAAATAGGATGCCAGAGCTCGCGTCCCAAAATTTTCTGCACGTCCTTTTTTTGGGAGATCATTTGCTTGAAACAAGCCACCTTCTTTTTATAATTTTTTGCTCTCCCTTTTTCCCTATACACGAACGCCACTCTTGCCAGCTGTGCCATATCTTCCTTAGGTGTTAATTAGTGATCGCCATGTCCGGATTCAATATAGCCACGCCTTCCATGACCACGCCTGCCATGCAGACACCTTCCATTCCAACCCCACATCATTCTACACCATTTGCACTTCCATCTACTCCCGCACCTGTCGATGCTCCCACTCCTAGTAGAGATCAGAATCCCTATGCGGTAGCGGGCATCACTCCTACTTTACAGTAAGTTTTTCCCAACCATAATAAAAAAAATATACCCTTTCAGCATTCCAAAAATCGCCAATACCCTTATTTTCTGCCTTGCCTTTTCTTATACGCCTTGTTAATCAACTCATCTACAGAAACATCGTTGCAACTGTCAACTTGGATTGTCGCCTAGATCTGAAGACGATTGCTCTTCATGCTCGTAATGCTGAGTACAATCCAAAGGTACATGTCTAACCATCACCCAAGTTATGGTCATGGCATGTCTCTGGAACAGATCTAAAATTTTTTTGATCATTAGCGTTTTGCAGCGGTCATCATGCGCATTCGTGATCCAAAGACGACGGCTTTGATCTTCGCTTCAGGAAAAATGGTCGTGACTGGTGCGAAGTCCGAAGATGACTCCAAGTTGGCTGCTCGAAAATACGCACGTATTATCCAGAAACTTGGATTCCAAGCAAAGTTTACGGACTTTAAGATCCAAAATATTGTCGGCTCTTGTGATGTCAAATTCCCTATTCGTCTTGAGGGTCTGGCTTACTCTCACGGACACTTCAGTTCCGTAAGTCTTTCGACATACCTTAGGACGACAGGGATCCCTAACAATCTATAGTATGAGCCGGAATTATTTCCTGGTCTTATTTACCGTATGGTGAAACCCAAGATCGTTTTATTGATTTTTGTATCCGGAAAGATCGTCTTGACTGGCGCAAAAGTCCGTGAAGAAATTTATCAAGCGTTCCAAGCTATATATCCTGTGTTAACGGAATTTCGCAAGCCGTAAAAGTCATTCATCCCTTCTCCAAGCTTTCTTTTTTTTTCTTCTTATTTTATTTCTTTCTACTTTAACTTTTTTTTTCTTTCTACCCTTTTCTTCACTTGTGTCGGGCTTTTCCATGGTAGGTCAATCTTATTTCTTAGCTCTTTCAAGCAAAAAACAAAAATCCTCACATCCTCTCGGCCTTCCATATGGATTGGTAATAGGGTGTCATTCTTTATGTACAAATAGCCATTTCTTTTTCTTTTTCCTTCTGCTTTGTAAAATACCATTCACACTAAAACAAAAAAAGAAAAAGCTCAATAAATCATGTAAAAATCATACAATGTCTTATCGAGGGTTCATTTCGTTGTAGAATAGAACAACGTTTCGTCTAGTATAAGACTCCTTATGGAAGAATACTGCGGCCAAAAGAAAAAAAAAGTAACGTTTGGTTGAAGCTAATCTTGATTTGACAGGTTCTTTTCAAGTTAAAGTCGGCAACGCTCAGCGTAGGAAAGCGAAACTGTATGTTTCAGTCAGGATAAACGAGATCATTCCTTTCAATTGTGTGATTCGCCCAAGGATGATCTAAGCGGATTCATACAAAACTGTTTTTTTAGGGGGTCATCATGTTGTGATCAAGCTGTGTCGACATGACAGATGCTTTCATTCTCGTCTTTTTTCTCGCCATGGCCTACTATGTTAAAGAAACTGAAAACATGTTTCTAGTCTCAACGACCTAAAAGACCTGGAGGCTGTTGACAAATCGTCTTCGAGATAGCGTCTCTCTGGTTTTTTTTGTTTTTCTTCATTGCCGTATGTAACCAAAACACTTCTTTCTTCTTGATACGTCGTTTTGATTATATCAATAGAATGTTCAATAAGCTTGAATGGAGCGTATACGGAATAGGTTGTGGGTGAAAACAGGCACATGTCATATTGGGAAAATAACCTTCTTGAGGGAAGCTATGGTGATATAAGGTTTGGCAGCCAAGAAAAAGGGTTGGCAGCGCAAGCGACGAAGAGCATTGATTGGCTGGAAGTGAACCTGCGGCAGATCCCTGCGTAACGTTTCAAAGATGGCGTGCAACTAAAGAAAAAAAAAGCGCTTATGTTTATTGCCAAATACAGTATGCAAAAAATAAGATCACGACGCCCATAAAAACTTTTTGTTTTGTCTGCTGACGCGTTTAGCGTTCTTTTCCCTTTATGATCTTTCTGAAAATATGTATTTACTGGTTCATTTCATTGAAAAACCCTTATGAGAAAGAGCAAGACGACAGGTTACTAACGAGATGTCTGAATAAAGTCGAATCACACGATCATTCACCTTCTAAAATGTTTGAGTGGATTAAACGTTTTTGACCCAGAGGGAAAAAAGAAAAGAGATAAGCTGCCTTGTGTGCAAGATGGTTTTCAAGCTGATAACATGTCTTCCTTTTCTTGTTCCCATTCCTTCATTATCTATTCGTTTTGCCTTATTCGGTTCCAAGCGTCACCTATGTTCAAGGCACAGAGGTTACGTTGTTTGAGGCACAAAAGTCCTAAGCAAGGAGTCATACGTACTAGGTTGTTCGAAAGATCTTTTCGAGTTCCGGCTTTGCACGAAATTAACTTTAAGAACAGATAAAGGGTCGTACAGATGTACTTTGATTGCTTACCTGACAGATGCAGGCTAACGTGAAATAGATGCAAAGTCCTGTGGCGGACGAAACAGACTTTTGGCCATTCTTCATATCTACTTCACTCCTCAAGACCGCAGGGACTTTTCTTCTTTTCTTCTTCTAATGCTTTGTCGTTATCGGACATAGCTAGAGTTTTCGAACTGTTCCCGTAACATCAAGTTCACGAGAAAAACTGACACTGGTAAAAGTAACAAACCTAACAGCCACTAACTCCAACGGTCCATTTATCTACCTGTGGTTTAAAAAAAACATCACTTTACTATGATACCACACATAGTTCCCCAATCCATTGCCTTGCTATAGCTTTGATCCAACCATTACTTTTTCAACACCAAACGAAGGATGAACTCTGGTAGGTCCTTGTTATGTGTACCGTTGCACAGCGGACGTGATATATTGCGAAGCTTCGCAATAGCAAGCCATCATTCTATGTTGGCCCGGAAAGGTTAAGATCACATCCTCTTCCCATAATGCTATTGACCATTGTCAGCAATTAAGCTGCATTATAATACCTGATCAAAAAGACGCTTACAATGAATAAACAGGTCTTTGATTGAAATAAACTATGCTTTTACGGTTTTCGGTTTACGAACTAAACGCATGACCGCTTGCAAGCGAGAACTTTCCAGTCATTACCTTAACAGTGCGTACTTGATGTTAGCGAAATTTGACCCACTTAAAGCGCCATTAAGCAAGTGTTGCGGATACAAGCCATCACTTATAGAGATAATGCTTTTTTTTCTCCTTCTCATGTTCAAATGGCTCTCCATTTTTATCACAGCGCGCATCATAACAGTTCACCACAACATAGTGCTTGATGTCAAGTGTACATGTATTTCTGTACACAAGCACTCTTTACACAGCAAAAAACACGGGTTTTTGCCGAGAAACGTCTTTTTATTTACAGGTGGGCCAAAAGACGTAAAGTGCCACACCGGTAAATTACAGATCTAACAAGGGAAGAAAAAGGTAAAAGTAAAACAAAGGATACATGGGCAATAAAGAGAAAAAAAAAGGGGGGGTAGATATTAGGAGAATAAAAATAAAGATGCGTTCCTCAGGGCTTTTTTTTTGGGGGGGGGGTTGGTTGATTTAAAGGATCCCATGTATTCCGGAGGTCATAGATGTCATTATGCCTTTTCATCTGCAGCGACGACCTCGTCTACTGGAGTATGCTGATGTTCCAGGTCATCCACAGGTAATCCCAACAGCTCACGACGTTCTTTTTCAGCCTTCTCTTTATCGAAGGTGCCCATTGCCGGAACTGGCGCGGGAAAGATATGATAAATAGCGATACCGACAATGATGACAACGTAGGCAATTGGGTAGAGAAAGGTTACCTATGCATCGAATTAGTAGCATGCTTCGGCATCAATAAGTCTATGCTTACCTGGTAACCGAACAAACCCAGACCGAAGATAAGACCATAGAAATCACTTGTCAACAGGGAAAGGTTGTAGAGTAGGGCACTGCCCAAGCGGAACATAACAGGGGCAAGGGAATACAGCGTGAACATACAGACGGTATAGACCACAATCATGCCAATGGCTTCCGGATGGTTATTAAAGGTGGCAAGTTCGCTGCGCTCGAGAATCGCAATCTGAACAAGGTTGATAAAGGTGGCAAAAAACGTAAACATGCCGATGACTTCGTACAATGGATGTTTACGGGCCATAAATTCTTCGCCCACATTGGACAATCCGTAAAGTGTTGCGCCAAGAATACAGAACAGATCACCTTTCACAGGATCGGTGGCGGCGTAGTTCTTACCAGTCATGACATCGCTACCAACGAGCATGCCAAGACCGCACAGTGCGATAAAGACACCGACGTATTGAACCCAACGATACCGGACCTTGAGAAAGATATATGACAGGATCATACATACGGGCGTACTCCAGCAATCAAGTAACATAGCAGATAACATGGATGTATACTGGAATGACTTCACAACGAAATAGTTGCCTTCCACATCAATGAAACCCAAAATGAAATCTACCAAAATCGGTTATATACAAATCATTCCTTTTGTCTGTGTTTGTCTACTTACACCAGATACCCCTACGCCAGAATTGCAAAAGCCAGCCACGGATACCTCGCTTATAGATAGCATAGCTATTATACACAATGGCCAGACAAGCACTGCAAAACGTGTGTAAGCCTTGATACTTTCCAGGAGGTGGGGCTGACGGTAACTTACTAATTAAGAAAAGTCTGGCTCGTCGGTGCGGCAAAAGCGAACTTGTTGCTCAGGATGGTTGTAGTTACATTAGTTCCCGTTATACACAAAGAAAGCACTAATATGAGCGGATCAGTAAACTCATGGTGGCTCATCATGGTCAAGATCAGGTACACTTACACTGCCCGAGGAATAAAACCTTCAAAAAACGTGGATCCTTCAGGAAAGCCAAGCGCTCTTTCCACGTCTTTTTCGTGTTCTCCATCAGTTTAAACAAGTAAGAAAAGAAGACCAAAAAAAGACTAGCGAGGGTTAAAAAAAAAAGAACAAGTGTGGTCTGATCTCATAAGCCACTACTTCGTTGCGGCGTCCGAACTCTACGGGTGAACATTCCGAGGTTTCTTCTCGTGCCTGCATTTGGTAGCACTACAGCGGCTGAATGGGTTACACCATGATCTAGGTCTTATGTTAGCAATTGTATACAATTCCCTCACAAAATCTATTGCATAGAAAAATCTAGTTGACTTTATACCCTTGCATGCAACTTTCCTTAATAAAAGCTAATGTTCCACAAAAGCTCATACAGAGTGTAATTAAAGCTGTTCGCATTGTTTTGATATATGATTCAAGGTTTATTTCTGAGTGCTCTGCCAATCCAATCTAAACCCGGGACTAACATTGCATATTAGGTGTAATTTGGCATTGTTGTGCAGCAGGCACATGATACCTGTCGTCTTAATGCGACGGGCTGATTGATCTGCCAATATTCAAGATGTAGTCACTATCTTGGCGTTGGTATAGCACAAATGGATAGAAGCCATAGATAAGAGAAGCAGTGAACAACAAGATATAATTATGAACGGACTTTTATAAGGATAAGGAGCCTGCATTGATATCCGCGGTCAATACGCTAAGGTTGGATATAAGTAGATTGGACTATGGATACTCATAATGCACATGTTTTTGAAACTCTACTGCCTTTGAAATGAATCTCTCTTTCGCATACTGGCTACTGTTGGTTGCATCCACTCGACGGATTATTGTATCATAGACAACTTGGGGCAACAATTAGAAATAGATATATCTTTATGATTTTCACATGATATGATCCTTAAAAACAATAGGAGATGCTGACAATCAATGATATCAAGCAAACAGAAGCACGTACATGACTGGATCGTGTGTGCCTTAGCTATCATTTGCTTTGCACTTCAGCTTCTAGAAATGGGTACAATTATAGTATTTATGTATGTGAGTACGTGCGTCCACATCCTGCCCAGTAGAGAGATCATGTTAATAGAAAGAGGGGTGACAAAGAGGGGAGAAGAGGAGTTCCTGTTTGTGCGTATAGTGGTTTAATGCAGGGTGGCGACTGTCACACAAAGCTTTTGAATTCATAGACAGCTTCATTAACAAGTTTCCTTTCTGATAAAAGACGCCAAAAAAAAAGTCTTATATCTCCCTTCTCTCCATTTGCCATGAAGAGATTTTCCGGCATGTTCACGCAATTGTGGGCAAACAAGCCTAGTCATCCAACTGATGAAGAAGGTAATAGACGAGATCCAGCCAAGCTCATGACTGATCCCGATTCTTTCTTCTACACCAAAAGGTCATATACCGGTTCGTATTCTTGGTGCACGAGGTTCAGGAAAAACCACTTTCCTCTATAAGTTATATTTTAAGCATTGCGCAGGCCAGGTAAAATCAGGATGAAAAAGGGGAGAACCTCATCGAAGGCTATTTAGCCTGATGAAGTCTTTGATGTGTTACCTACAGAATCCCACAATGTGGAAGTGATTCCTTTCCGACGATTTTCATTCGAGATATGGGAGTTCTCAGGTAAGCAAAATGAAGCTCAGCGTATGCAGTATCAGAATGCATGGATTGAATGGCTTTTATCTTTGCTCTTCTCTTTTTCGCTGTCCAGAAATTAGCGCAGCTCTAAATTACATGAACAATACCAAGGTATTGATTTATTTTTTGGATGCGGTGGCACAAAATGATGTTGCAGTGGCAGACAAGGCAAGAGAGAATCTTCTGTGGGTTTTGCAACGATTTTCCAAGCAACTTGAGGATGCCATTGTTGTCACAGTGGTTAATAAGACGGACGCGCCTGGAGCGTTGGACGTGCAAGATATTGGACAGCTGTGGGTAAAGGACCATGCGCTCAGAGAAGCCCTCCAAGGTCATCATTGGCGGATTTTCCCTTGCAGCGCCCTATCGGGACAGGTTGACGAGGTGTTGGATTATGTCTCTCAGAAGCTGGATTTCAGGGAGGCAACCGCCAAACACAGCCATAGCTCGATTTCACTTCCGTCTTCCACCTCTCTCTCGACGATAACTGCAAGGTCTGCACGACGGTCCGGTAGTCTACGGCGGCAGTCACTTGAATTTTCGGATGATAACAGCAGTAGTAACCGGACGTCGGAGCAGCACAAAAAATACTTGAGGGATTTTCATCCCCAAGCGAGAATGCCAGTGACACCCTGGGAGGAAGTTCCCAATCCATACCATCTCAGCGACCATGAATTTCAGAGCTGGTTTAACCAGGGGAAGTCTCTGCTTTTCTTTGACCATTATTCTTTATTGCGGATTGCCTATCTAACCATCAGAGATGAGGGTGGAGGTCATACAAAGCGGTTATTATATAATTTACGAACGATATTACGAGGAATCGAACTGATGGAACAGGACACACTACGTGAAGCAAGTCTGCGGCGTCCACAAGAACTTATACATCAATCTATAGAGTATTCCGAGACGCAGACATTGTTCTGGATTCAAATGGTATCCTTTGCACTGCTAAGACACCCCGTTTTGGAAGGCGAGGATAATGGGTTTGAGGCCTTTCTGATGCGATGCCCTGAGTTGTGGGATAACGAAGCATGGAAAACCTATTATTCTCCCAAGATTTACCATTCCGAAAAGGCTTCTACCGAGTTTATACCTCCCGATAAAAAACCTTTACCCAACGCATTTAAATCATCCGCCCTGGCTCTCAAAGGCAGTGGGTTACGGATTGATTATCAAGTACTGTGACATATACTCCATCCTTACTTCTCTTTTTTTTTCTTATTTTATTTATTGCATAAGACGGAAGCCATGATTTTTCTTTTCCGTATTTATTCTACAATATAATAGAGAAATTCTGAATATGAGTCATTTTTTGCTAATATTGCGCTAAAGAAATGACACCAATGGGCTAAAAATGTTCCTGCTGCTGATCACTCCGAACTGGAATGGTTTAGTGGTTGGGGTAAGCAATAATACACACGACATTCCATAAATGTCATACTAGTCTTTTATCGTTCTCAGTGTTTCTACTGTTTATTGAATTATATTTTGCGCTACTTTGAAAAAACTTGATTCCCAGTCCGCAAATGAGAAATAGAAAATGCGCAGACAAATATGAAAAACACAGTACTATCCAAAAAAAAAGAAAACAAGAGAGAGGGGGAGATAAGAACAGCAGATATCGAGATAGTGGATACTTTAGAGTGCTGCAGAGGTCCGTAAACAATGTATTAAGAAAAGAAAGATGCTGGCTATTAGATGTAGTAACTAAAAAGTATCAGGGCGAAATTGAGTTTTTGTCTATAGAACACATTTATAATCCAAAAGATGGGGTATGGCAGGAAGATAGCACCTTTTACTATTGATACACCATAAAGGGGAATGGAGTTACGGTACACAACGGACGGATCGCGTCGGATGCAGAATTTCATATTCAGCCTCAGAGACTGTTGTGTCCCACCGGTAATGCTTTCATAATGAATTTTCACCGAAAAAGTTTTTTTCTTCTTCTTCTTTCTCAAATGAAACCGCGATTATGCCCATCCTTGTAAAACCTGATCATCTCTCGCAGCCAGCACCGATCGCCATTAGTGATGTCATAGCGAAACTAGTGCAAATCATTCTACGTTCAAGAGTCGGCTCCGAACACAAGTGCTTGCAATCTCATGATCAATGCTGCCTTGCCATTACAGACGATCACATACCCCAGACCTGGAAAACAAATGGTTTAAAGCTGGTCATTTATATCGTCCTTAACGATACGGAAACACTGCTGGAGAAATGGAAGATGACATCTGAACCCATGGATAATCTCTCCGGTTCAAAGGATATGACGGATATCATTCTTTTACTGCAAGCCGTTTACTCCTACACCTGGCTCATGCCATTACACACTCTATTGGTCCGAAAAGAATTGTCAAAATCAGATGTTCGCTTCATTATCACCTTGGCTGATAATGGATCGCAGCATGGTTACCGCTGTTCTTCCATTGAGTGTGATGCAGCAGAGTTTAAGTCGGACGCACAGCTTAAAATTCACCAATTCCAGGCTGCTAACTTTGAACATCTTGGTCGGGTTCAATTGGACGTAATGTTCGACGAAAACACAGCAGGTTACACCAAGGACCGTGCTTCACTGTCTGAGTCGCATAAGTCGGTCGTAGTGACACCGGACGAAGCACAGATCAAGGATACTCACACCGAACTGCATAAGCATTTCGAAGATCGTCTGGAAATCAGTAGCAAACGGAAAAGTGATTTGCCTTTGCCCCACTCATGGAGGCTGCAACATCATGAACCTATTGAGGCTATGACTCTCCATCCTCACCATCACCATCAGCACCATCATCATCATTACCAGCACCATACATCACAGCATCAACACAGCAACAACATCTTACATACTCACCATCATAGTAATCACCATAATTCACAATCTGCAGCGGTACCAATTATTGCCATGCGCCGTTTATCACGTCTGTCACTATCTGCTATGCAACAAGAGGAAGATGATCAGATAGAACATGACGCTCATTCTACCGATCATATTGATCGATGGATGGATGATGAACTTGATAGTACCCATGCGTATGCGATGCCGATACCATCACCAAGGATGCAATATACCCATTATCACGGCCATGGTGGTCTCCGAGCAGTTGCCTATTCCACTTCCCCATCGACTCTATCGGTCCCCCGTAAACAGTCTACAAGCTATCGGCGAAATTCGTTGGTGGGAGGAGAGCATTACGGTAGCCTTGTGGGTAGCTATGAGGAATCCCTGTTAAGCGGTCGCATGTCTACTATGCCTTCCAAGCCTATTACTTTCCATGCGCAGATCGGTGTGCTTGGTTATGGTGACTGTAAACCATCATTGAAATGTCCTCCTCATCTTTCTATTGTCTTTCCTGCGTTTTTTTACGAGCTGAAAGAAGATGAGCTACCAACACCCTACGTAGGCAGCGTCGATATCACCCAGTACCGCTTGCCGCCGAGAGGTCAATTACAGATCGTTATCAAGAACCCGAACAAGACAGCAGTGAAATTGTTTTTAGTCCCATATGATGTGTCAGACATGCCGCGCAACACCAAAACGTTCCTGCGCCAGAAATCGTACGCGACACATGATGGCAAAGATCATCTGCGATACGCAATTCATATCCAAATTTGTAGGACTGAAAAAAAGCGAGTTTACTTGTACAAACACATTCGCGTTGTGTTTGCAAATCGAATAGCAGATTCAAAGGAGCGTCTTAAAGTTGTGTGTGAAGGGCCGAAAGAACCAGTATACACACCATTAACAACAACTGATCTGAGTTTTCTGCAAAAGCTATGATGGTTGTAAATCTTTGTAAATAGTACGATCTATAAACAAACTTTTTATTTTCTAAAAAAAAAAAAAAGAAAGAAAGACCTTGTCGGCTAAAGTGTTCGAAATACAATATAAGTTGATGGCGAGGTGCCAATGACTGTCTTAATGAGATTTTCGAAGGTTGCACAGTTTGATTCTGGTCAGCTAACTGGGGGGAATATCTGTATAGAGCTAGAATCATCCTTCTTCGTAATTGATCCATAAATGTAGTTGATGCTAGAACGTCATAGTCAGACGTGCAGCAGACAATGCGAAAGCTGTGCAACACATGGATTTTCCCAGTCAGGCGTCCTTACATAACAAAGAAGATACAGTTAATTTGCTCATGCTTCGAACCAGGAAAGCCCATAGAGGATTAGTGCACAATTAAGATCCAATCAAATATTCTCGCTTATGGCGACTGATAAACAATGCGTACTATTCCTTCATCGAACACGTAACGGTTTTTCATCAACTTGCGTGCGAAAACCTTTATAGCATGGGGCAGGTTCGCCAACTTCTTGCATCCTCTCACATGCACGTTAGCAGGATAAACAATTTTATTTGGTTTCCACGGTCCCTCTTCCTAATGCTAAAGACAATAGAGCTATCTGTTTTAAACAGAATTGATGGAAAAACCATCACCAGCCGTTAGGTATCCGCAACTTGTCAGTGCGCTTTGCTCAACCTGGATGACAGTTTTTGACCACCGAAAAGCGTAAAGCAGTAGTCCAAACGGTCGACGCCCGCTACGACTTTTTTCCACTTTTCCCATATTATGGAACATGAAAGACTATAAGTTTACATTCTACTGTGGAAAATCTTCAACGAGATTCTCCTTGATAACTGGTATCTTCATATTGCATGGAATAAGATAAGCGGATTTACCTTGGTCACGTTATGCAGGATTTTCGAGGACATAGAACTTAAGTAGGACAAGGAATTAATTTTTCGCGTAGAAGTTTCATTATTGGCCAGCAGTATCTCAGATTGGTGTTAAAAATGCATTTTTAAGTGTATTGCAATAGACGAGACGTGACACAGATGAGGTAAATAGATGCATCAATGCTTTCAATAGAATCCTGTCTCCCTAGTGAAGTAGCTATGGTGCTATTCTTGACGAGATCACCATAGGCAATCGTTATCTGGACGGTTTAACAGACCTTTGAGCAGCGTTTTTTCCTTCATAGTAATTGCTGCTACTTTAGATAGAGTCTTTCCCTATCTACGTCTTCTGCATTTTTGCCTCTTTTTGGTCTTTGATAAAAACACGATCAAAAAGTCAGGGTTAGAAGGTTCAAATACATGCATATCTATTAGATAGTATCAATTGCGATTGTTTCAATTTTTTCTCTGGAATTGCTTTGAATAGCTTGTGCAATGGTACGAAAGAGGTGATCTTCTGCAAGATTGTACGAATACGCTTTATCCCAGGTGTTTCCTTCGGAGTTTTGTATTCGAAGCGTCCAAGCTTTTCAGTCACCATGATTTTGTTGTAGACGCACTGCAACTGGAATAAATACGCGTTCAAACATGGAATCTACCAGCGCTTTTTGGAAAGAGGGGATATCTTTGTCGTCCAGATACTCCTATCCGTTGTCCGGTCGGGATGCATTTTCCCTATTTCGGAGCGATGGTTCGGGCGTTTGTGGGGAAGAAGAACGAGACATCCAATCAAATATTTAGATCTACGTCACTGTCGGGTGGAAAGCGTCAAACCCCGCTCAAAATGGCGGTCGTTGACACAACCCGTGTTTGTTTTTTTTCGAGTACTCCACTACCTTAAACCAAACCCTCCCTACTCTTCCAAACATGTCCTTCACTCTCGCTACCTTGAGAAGTGCCGCCATTCAGACTACCCGTACCCGCTGGGTGGGTGCTGCTGCTGTAAGCATTCGCCAATGCCTCTCTTTCACTCTTGTATTTTCACGTGTCATTGCTCACTTGCATTTCCATAGCCTGTCTTCCGTTCCTTGCAGACCAGTGCCAGCAGCAACATGGCTTCTCCAGCTGAGGACCAGCCTATTAAGAAGGAACCTTTGTTCAAAACCTTTGAAATTTACCGCTGGGTATTTATTGTCGAACGCTTCCTACTCATGATCGTTGCTAACCAAGTGAGGATCAGAATCCGGACAAACCTACCGAGAAGCCATACTTGGAAACCTATAAAGTTGACTTAAATTCATGCGGTCCTATGGTTCTCGATGCCCTTATTAAGATCAAGAACGAACAGGATTCGTCCTTGACCTTCCGTCGCTCGTGCCGTGAAGGTATTTGCGGTTCCTGCGCTATGAACATCGAGGGCGGTAATACCCTTGCTTGTATCTCCAAGATTGACCGCGACGTCAGCAAGTCTACTAAGATCTACCCCTTGCCCCACAGTACGTTCTTTATATATTTTTTTGGTAGCGACATCGGACCTTTTGTTGATCGCATAAATTTAGTGTATATCGTCAAGGATTTGGTGCCTGATCTGACGCATTTCTATAAGCAGTACAAGAGCATTGAGCCCTACCTTAAGCAAAAGAATGGACCCACTGATGGCAAGGAAAACTTGCAGTCCATTGAAGACAGAAAGAAGTTGGTAATGCAACAAATTGGGTGGCCAAGGTATAGGATGGTAATATTAACACAAAGTTGAATTAGGATGGTCTTTACGAATGTATTCTTTGCGCTTGCTGCTCGACTTCCTGCCCATCGTACTGGTGGAATCAGGTGAGTCCGGAAAAAGAGAAGGGGGTAGAAGACACGTTGATGTTAATTGCCATTGTGGTTGTGTAGGAAGAGTATCTCGGTCCCGCTGTGCTGATGCAGGCCTACCGCTGGATGATTGACTCCCGTGACCAATTCGGCCCTGAACGTCGCGAGAAGCTCCAGAATAAGATGTCCGTCTACCGTTGCCATACCATCATGAACTGCTCCAAGACCTGCCCTAAGGGCTTGCAGCCTGGTGCGGCTATCGCCAAGATCAAGCTTCTCATGGCTACTGAGTAAAAGAAAGAGTTTAAAAAATGGGATTAAATGGAATACGCATGCTTTATGCTGTATTGTTTCATTTGTGTCGTGTAAACCTATGCAGGTTCCTCAGGGTCTAAACTGCAATTATATTATGATACTGTTTATCGGCTAGTGTTGCGCTACTGTAAACAAGTTTTACGCTCATCAAAAGGGGCCGACTATGCGGCACTTAGGCCTTTTACTGATGGCAAACGTCGTATTTCAACGAACGTCAATTGGACCTTGCCATTAGCGCAACAGGTTTTTGAGACGGGTACCAACGATCGTGCATGTGAAAAATTTATTGTCAGTCGGGGCGGATCGGGTCGGGCTGAACAACGTTGATCCTTTAAGGAACCTGGCTTATTCCAGCCAAGCTGCAATTCATAGAATGCAGTAGCATTCCCGTAGTTTACCAACCTTCTCCTGCTGTTGTTACTTCTGCATAATTGCTCCCTCCAATACGTTGGGTCGGAAGCGCGGAACTCCACACAGGTGACACGAAATAAGCGCAAGCATATCTGCATTTGTTAGCACAAGCAAAGCGTGTCAAAAAGCCGATGTCATTCTATGATCTTTCAGTTGAATGTTTCGCAACCAGTATAAGAATCTTTGCTTCTGTTATAGCTGCGTAGGGTCTTGAGACGCTTCACTTGTATGAACTTGGTGATTTCTATAAGGATAACGTGTCAAGGTCACTGAATCCCGCATCTGTTCGCCTATTCAACATCTTATCGCTTACATACGCCAGTTACCATATATCTCATTCATGGACTGCTCTTAAATATTGCTGTTGTTGAAAGAAAGAGTCCTGATACAGTAATTTAGTGAAAGCAGATGTTTAGTTCAACGTCTACTTTCCCACAACAATATTCAACGCGATGAGTTCTCATATCGGGAACCATCTATTAACGAAGATCAAGTCTGCTTTGATTATTATGTGTACATGAAAGGGGAACTGGGATATGCAAAGTTTCCATTCATCCACAAGCACATATTTACCGCTATCGAACGAAGGCGTGTTGTTCAACGAGGATTCTGATGCGACCATCGATCGCTGTCTTCCAAATACTATATATGAGTTGTTTGCTCAGGGTTTTTGAATTGGGATCATAGCCATAATATCATCCGGAAGATACCTTTTTCTCTCCACTCTTTAGTTTGTATCTATTAACCGACTGATGATATTCATCTATACATCTTTTATGAACTTGACGTTTCGAATCCATAAGGGTGGCGATTTTACACTTGTCCAGATTTAACTGGTCAATGCAGAACACGGTTACATCATACATCCAAAAACCACAGAACGTACAAATTCACTTTCGAATCACTAACTAGGTAGAATAGAATAGATCTTTGTATATGCGCGACTTAATTATTTGTGAAGAGATGACTTTTTCAATGCGGTTCAATAAAGAGGGAGTTGGAGTGTTCACTCCTGTGCATTGCGCTTTTTTAAAACTTTGATATGACCTGCTTTGTGGCACAAAAACAGGTGCTGAACGAAATAAATATATTTCACCTTGGTTGATCCGTTGTCATTCATGAGCTATCCCTACGGCGTTCCTCCTCCAAACGGTCCTCTTAATGGAGGACCATCTCCCTATCCAGGCCCCCCACATCGCACGACAAATACGCCACCACCAACCACACCCGTTCCAAGCTCCCATACTAGGCCAACGTCCCCTCCCATCCAAGACAATCCAGCAGTAAGACGAACGAAACGCCATTACCCCACTATGCCCGCTGCAGACCAATCCTTCGCACAGCCAGCTGCTGCTCCTGTTCCTCCACCCACTTTCTCTCCATTCCAACCCCCTGTCGCGCAACCGTCAGTTGCGACCGCGCATGTCCCACCTGCCATTTTGAAGAATCCTTACGATGGAATGGTGAATGGTCTTACGAACCTTAATCTATCCGCTAGAGAAGAATTCAGCCTCATGGGCCAACCACCACTGATAGAAGACTTGAACAACCCTCCACCTACACCACAACTGCCACCCAACGTAAGGTTTTCTCTCGCGAAACGCGTTGAACGTGTATTAGCTAACTTATGCGTGATAACTTAGCTGTCAGTAACACCTTCGGTCTACGCTCAATGCAGTTCACGTTATAACCGCTGCACGTTAAATGCTGTTCCTTTCTCCAATTCTCTCCTTAAGCAGTCAAGCTTGCCCTTTTCCTTAATACTCGAACCCTATCCCACTCCGGCAACGGAAAACGTAAGGTGTTTGGATCTATTCATGACCTATTTTCTTCTATAACTGATCCTTAACCTCGGAACTTTTTATCTTTATATCAGGAGGACGTTCCTGTTGTGCAAGATACAGTGGTGGCTCGATGCACGCGCTGCAAGACGTATATCAACCCGTTTGTCCAACTTCGCGAAAACGCATTACAATGGCGATGTAATATGTGCGGCTTGGATAATGATGGTAAAATGGGAAACAGAAAATGGAAGATGATGTACTGAAGCAAAGTTCTACTCAGTTCCATCTTCATTTGATTGGGATGTCGTAAACCAACAGCATGTGGATCGGTGGAGTCGACCTGAACTTAATTATGGCTGTGTTGATTTTGTTGCATCCGCAGAGTATATGGTCCGCCCACCCCAACCTCCTGTATATGTGTTTGTTATTGATACTTCATATCAAGCTGTCCAAACCGGAATGATCAGCATAGTCACTGATGCCATTCTCGCCGCGTTAGATAAGATTCCCAATGAAGATGGTCGTACAAAGATTGCTTTTATCACGGTGGATAGCGCTGTTGCTTTCTATAAGCTCACAGGAGATGAACCCGAGATCCTTGTTGTGGGCGAACTAAACGACATGTATCTTCCGAGGGCTACTAGCGATCTGGTGGTCAATTTAGCAGAAAGTCGATCGATTGTCGAAGATCTCTTGAATCGTATGAAGACGATGTATAATGGGACACACGCCGCCACCAACTGTCTGGGACCTGCGCTGCAAGCTGCCCGTAAGCTTATGGTAATATTCCATGTATTTATGATATTTTTGCTTTAACGTCCGCAATGCACTACCAGTCATCGACAGGTGGAAAGATTGTGTGTTTCCAGGGAAGCTTGCCGAGCGTAGGCGAGGGTGCCGTGAAAGCGCAGGAAGACCGTAGTGTGGCAGTGACCGAAGCGCCCTTAATGCCACCGAGTAATTCATTTTTCAAGCTATTTGCCAATGAATGCAGCAAATCACAGGTATGCGCCGACATGTTCATCTTTGGCAATCATTATTCAGATGTGGCTACGTTAAGTAAGTAGATAAGATCTCTGTCGTGAATTTGATATATAACATGGACACGCTGTTAGACGTCATTCCTCGGTTCACAGGAGGTCAAACTCATTTCTATCCCATGTTCAAATCGACAAATACAGCAGATGCCATTCAGGTGAAGGAGGAAATTGTAGCACTACTGGGAGAGAAGATTGGATTGGAAGCGGTGATGCGTACTCGCTGTTCTCCAGGACTAGTATGCAAAGCATTTTACGGAAATTGCACAACACGAGTGCCAGACGTTATGGCATTGCCGAATGTCCCTCGTAATCAGTTGTACTGTGTCGATATCGGCATTGAGGAAGACATACAGTCACCTGTAATTTTCTTCCAGACGGCTCTTTTATACACTACCTGTTTTGGGGAACGTCGTATTCGAGTTATGAACCTGTGCTTACCGGTGACTAAGAACTTGGGAGAAGTATTCTCATCCGCAGATCAAGTGGCTGTTGCGCGAGCTCTATGCCATCAAGGTAAAAAAAAAAAGCCTTAACATACATGTCTGTGAGATGATGGTGGGCTGCAAGTTAAATTAAACTATTTCCAATAGCTATCGACAAAGCTGCAACCCGAAAATTGCGTGAAGGAAGAGCTCTCCTATCCGAGCAGACGGCAGCCATCTGCAGCGCATACAATGTGCACGTCCTTGGAAAGCCTAATCCTATCGCGGGTAATCTTTCCATCTGCAGGAATCTTAGCTTGCTGCCTTTACTGGTACTTGGCGTGCTAAAGAATGTAAGTGTCATGATTCGATCCACTAAGTTACCCCTTCTGATCCAAAGTAAAACACATGCCAGGAAACCTTCCAAGATGCCCAGGGTGTTCCTGTGGATATCCGCAGCCAAGCGGCTGTCTTATTACGAATATTGCCAATGTCAAGCTGGCTTCATTACATTCATCCCAATTTTTACTCACTTCATAACATGCCACAGCAGGTAAGATCAAAGCACTGTGGTGGAAACAGGAAAGCAAGACTTTTAAACGCGTATTTACTACATAGGCTGGTATGATTGATCAGGCAACAGGCCAATGTATACTGCCACCTCGTCTTCATCTTTCCAGCGAGAAACTAGAACCTCATGGATGTTATCTCATTGAAAATAAGCAGATGATATACATTTGGATTGGCAAGGAGGCTGTACCACCACTATGCAAGGACTTGCTCGGCGTTGCCAATATTAGTCAGGTGAAATCTGGCCCTGTCGCTATGCTCCCCTCAGTGGATTCCGCCCTATCAAAACGTGTTGCATCTATCATTGCCCATCTCAGATCAAATCGGCAGACTACTTATTACCCATCTATCTTAATCGTCAGGGAAGACGGTGATGCACTTGCGCGAGCCAGATTCCTATCCCATTTATTAGAAGACCGACAGCCTACTGGGCCAACAGCAGCAGGTGCCAACCAAACGGAAGCCAGCTCAGGTATGAGTTATTTCCAATGGTTAGGCTTCCTGCGCGCAAAATGTGAGAAACAGGGTAGATAAAATATTCTCTTATTACTTTTAAAACATGTGATTTCCCGAAAATTCTTAAATAAAAAGAAAGGTAAACAAAACAAATTACAAAACTTTTCAGAACTTGATAATATAGAATGATATTCTATTGACCAGCGTATTTATGGTTCTGCTTCCAATTAGTATAAAACGACTTGAACAACGTTTTTCCCGGTCCGTCCAAGGAGGCCATGATCAAGTTATGGTCATTCTCAGAGCACATATCCATGATGCCATATAGACCAGGAATCAAGGCGTTCTTGATCTGTGGCAGTGCAATACTCATCGTAGCGTCGGATTGGATGGTAAAATACTCAAGCAGTAAATACGGGGCATGTCTAGCCATGATACGCCATGCATTCTGTGCACTTCCGGAGGCTTTCTTGGACACCTGGGTAAGTAGGCGTGCGTAACGTTGTGCTGTTGATTCGTCCAATGGCGAATAGAGACATATTAAGGGTATGATTTGACTTGATGACTTTTGTTGATCGGTTGTCTTGCGTTTAGAGCCAACAAGAGAGACATGGGTCGACCGGAAACTGCGAAGCAGCGCCTGCAAAAGTCCGACAAAAGCAGGCATCACGTCCACAAGCTTTTCCCGATGTTGGTTCACCAAGTTAGTGAGAACGCCACATGCGTCGTCAAATAGCTGGTAAACTGTTTGACGATCAATCTGTTTTTTGAAACGCTCGGGTGCAGTGGGGCTGGCGATTTGAAGAAGGCAAGAAAGGAGCAAGGAGAGGTCAAAACTGGTGAATTCAAACGATTTCTCTGCGGTAATGAAAGCCACAAGGGACAATATATCGTGTAGAATCTCGATAGACTCTGTTCGTCCAGCGATTAATGATAGCTTCAAAACCAGTGTAGGTAGCCACCGATGCAGCCGATGTTTTTGCGCTAGAGAAAACAAAAAAGAAATTCCATTTTTTAGCCTTTTGCTGTGCGTTGAAGACGGCTTGAACTATTTTTTTTCCCTCTTACCATCCGTGCTATCATGTAATAAACGTGCCAGAAGAAAGAGGAAGACCTTATTGTTATTACCACGCCCACTAGCTTCTTCTTCGCTCTGCTCGATAAAAGTTTGAACTAACACGTCAAATTGATCTTTTGATAATGACCGAATCCATGTTTTGAACGCTTCGGCAATCGTTTGCACTGCATAATCAGCTCCTTGAAATTAAAGAAATTCCGTAAGCATAAAGGAAAAGTCTCTTGTTGTCATACCTGGCTTGCTCACAATGGAATGTACAAACCAAATCACAGCTAGCACACGTTTTATAGCATCTACTCCCTGATAGCGCGATAGAGTTATACATAAAGTAGCCACAAAATCTGTGGTACTGTCCAAAACCACCCCCTCTATCCGCAGTGAAAGTTGAAGGAACTGCGTGAATGGAGAAGCAAGAGCTATAAAACGGCTGGAGAGTTCTGCTGTCTTGATAGCTGGAAAGAAATACGTGAGTATACAGACCAAAGTTAAGGTATGTTATCTGCCCGTTAGATGTACCTTCATTTGCTTCTGAACCTCGAATAAGTGCATACTCTTCCAACAGTCTAGTGGTTATAAATACAGGCTTCAGACTGTTTATGGGGGCCAATCCAAGCTGCTCTTCATTAACAGCAGCAGTTAAGGTACCCTTTAAACTGTCAAGTATGTTGATGATATAAGCTGCAATGTCCCGCATTGCATTTTTCGCATAGATAACATCGTCTAAGTCTGCTCCTGAAGACCTGTAATTTGTTTCGAGTTTATTAAGGTGACATAGAGTGAGCAAGGCATACCTCTTTCCACGCAAATACTCGATTAATGCTGTCACAGCATTAATCGTCCATTCGAACCCTGCCCCATCTTGAAGAGTTTTGATACGATGTGTCAAAGTAGTCTTCCAATAGTCCGCTGCCTGAGAACTGGGTGCTTTGCCACCTGCACTGCTTAAAACAGCACTAACATTATGGATAAAACAGTGAGTAGTAGTTCAACTTGAGAGGAAATCTATTGATAGAAAATATTTACGCTAGAGACAGTCGGTCAAGCTCTTTTGTTACTTCTCGCAACGAGTCCAAAACGTTCTCGTCATCGGTAGACCACTGCTCGATCGATTGCATAAACCAGTGGAGCACGGAAGGATCGGTTGCCTAAGCGTAATTTCCTCTTAGATTTTTTGCTCAGTAGAAGCCAGCATAACTCACTAGGATGCCCTGGCCACCTATATGCAACATCAGCCGAAGATGAAGGCTTCGACATGCCAAGGAAGCTTTAATACGTATCGCTGGATCGGCCTGTGTATTACAAATGACCCAACCATCTGCCAAAAATGATAACAGAAGGGTTTGCTGCCGTTCGGATTTCCCGTAGTATTCCAAAGGAAATAGTAACAAGAGTTTAACAAGTGCCATGAGCTTCTTGACCTTCTCTGTTTCCGCCATCGACAAATCCTGCTGCATTGCATCGTGTTCTGATGATAGAAGTGAAACAATGCCTGAGGGTAGGTCCTTCGAGGTTGGGCCTATAGCAGCACAATGCTTCGCGAAGATGTTTGCCCGTTCATCGGTATCTTGATGTATACCTTTAAAAAACCCGACAATTGCACCGGTTACTGTTGCTATACTGCAATCTACGGATATGGTTAAGTCAAATCAGGCCATGGCGAGGGTATGCTCACCTTTAAAGCATTTTGCTTCGTAGAAATTGGCAGATCTAAGCAACGTTTTATTGAGGGACTGGACGGTAACACCCGGTGATTCTTGATCGTGGACAAGAGACAACAAGACCATGGATGCAAACTTTTCCGTACGAGGGCTTGTCATAAAAGAGCTGTATTTGCGAATTAATTCGTTTGCCTTCTAAGGTCCTATATTTTGCCATACCATATGGTGTCGAACCATTCGTCGGTGATCAATTTCCAGCAAGCAATCTTCGTTTCGTTTCTGTCCAGAAGGTGAATAAGTTTTCCATCCCAGCTAGACTTGAGCGAATTGCTAAGCTGATCCTGCATGACATAGTCAAGAACAGGGTTGACAAGATCGAGGGTTTCAGGAATAGGAGGATTAGCGCTACGTAGGGAGGTGGAATAGACGTGTTGAAGCATAGCATTGGCCTACACTTTTTATCAGTAAGCAAGCTCTAACGGAAAATTAAGCGATCTTACTGTATGTATTAACAAATTTCTTCCCGTTTGGTTTTCCAATTTTTGACTCTCCTCAAAAATGCTAGCAAAGGTTGTAGCCAACCATTGCCGATCAGGCTCAGCTAATTTCTTCCAATACACGTCGTATAGGGCGTTCGTCATAATGAAATGGATTTGCAATGCTGGAATCACAGCGTTTTCGATTGTGAGTGCATCATTCTCCCACTTGGCTAAACCTGATTTCACAAATTGGCCAAAAAATTCCGAAGAAACTTTCTCAAAGTTGTTCCTCTGCGATGGTGTCAAACGAAGTGCATAGATAAATTCACCAAAATAAAGGGCAATGAACCGAGCAGTGTATTGCTTCTGCAGCTTGACATCTTTTGATCGTTTTTGTTTCTTTGTGACGGGGCCAGTTGCGCGCAGCGCCGTATATAAGTTTGTAGCAAATTTCTCGAAGATCTCAGTTGCCTGAGCGGCTGGCATGTGTTTGGTAATACACATTGAAAATCTAATACGATGTTTAGTAGAAGTAATCAATGTAACAATTTCAGCATACTCTTTTAGAAACGTTCTTGAAAACAAAGGTTCTTCCAAAACCATATACACATCGGCAAAAGGCATATCCTGCAATGAAACCAGCAAGTCGTTCACGAAACCATCAATCTGTCTTGATACTGCATATGTTTGTAACAATGAGATGGCCAAAGACAGACATGGCTTTTGAGCCCCTGCTTCCGGCTAATAGAACAGAAATAAATACATGCTTACGTAGCATTTTGACAACGAAAGAACCTACGCGCAACAAAACCGGCCACAGGGATGCAAATCGAGCCTCAACCAACGAAAAGTCGATCTGAATAAGTGTATTGACGAGAGAGAACACTAAACCTTGATCGTTTGCTACATTCCACATCTGTGAGACGATAAAGTATAATCGTTTTCTATTGCAAACAATGACATACTCTTTGGATCATCTAGGTATGACACGATTTCGTAGGCTATTTCTTCGAGAACAGCCAGTTGTGCCTTTCCTACGTCGTCATTACGTGCACCATATACGTTCGATTCCACCATTTGTTGTAAAATGCGGCCGAGGAATTCCAAATAAATCGCCCTATTTCTATCCCGGAGTTTTCTCAAGATGATGCATGCTTCGATAAAGAAACCAAATTCGACAATTCGCCCTAGATCTTGCATGGACGATGTCGGCTGGCGTTTCTTTCGAAATCTTTCCACAAACAGCTTGAATAAGATAGGCAAAACATCAAATACTGTAAAAAAAAAGGGTGAGATTGGTTCCCTTTGTTGGTCGAATATACCGTCTAATACTTGGCTATCCTCTTTTGGTTTCTCCAGCATGGTGCTCAACTCTTCAAAAAGCTTGGAGACATAGCTTGTCTGTTTTGATTGGCTAAGGACTCTGGTAAATGAGGACTCCTTAAGTACTGACGTATATTCAAGTATAGTGTCAACGTGGAAAAGTGTGTGCGATAGAATATTCTCGACTTGCTGCGATAAGCTTGGAAGTTGGCGTCGAAGCTTGAGCAATCTCGGAAAAATATCACCCAAAACCATAGTAAATATCTTTAGGAAACTAGGTCATCAGAAAAACGAGCGTCATCTAAAACTAGATCACCTTCTTTTGGTTTGCCGCTTGGACTAATTGCGCGTCATATCTTTCTAACACCACGCCAGCTACATTAATTAACGTCTGAAGCAACTGATTTTCCGTGCCGTCTTCGTTTCCTTCGTATTTGTCTATCTGTATCAGAAGTATTGCCAGTAAACGGTCAACCAAAGTGTTCATGTGCTCAAATGCAGGGCGGTATGAATAAGCGAATGAGCTCGAGAATAAAATAGTAAGGGATGAATGCGTCGTGCGGAGGAACTCGATCCGATCTTCGGTATTCAAACCGGTATTGTCAGCATATAATTGTTGGAAGAGTGTCGCGAAAGCGACTACTAAGTGGACGCGAATGACAGGCGGGGACTGCTTGCGATCGTGTTTAGATCTTGTGTGATAGTGTTCCAGAAGCTCTTGAAGTAGTTTCCAATAAGCGATCTGAAGCAAAGAGCATTCAGAAAGTCTGAAACACGATTAGTTCCTGATATTGGATCTAGCGATTGTCCTCGTTCATACTTTTTCATGCTTGGTTTTGTTAATGCTGTGCAGACCCATTCGAACAAGAAGTGGTCCTTGTTTGGAAAGAAGACATCGTCGTTTCGCCAGGCTTCTGTGGCAATCTCAATCCTTTCTGCCGTGGATAGCCCGGCTCCTTTCAAGGCCTTGGCGATCTTTTCAGACGATAAATCGCTCATAACCCTTCTGCCAACGTGTGTGTCTCTCTGTAAAGCTGCCGAAACTTTTTTTTGTCACTACCATTTTTAGAATACCAGTCACCTGCCCCTTTTGGTCTGAGCTTTTTTGTGCACAGTTTCTCTCTCTAAGCTTTTCCTGTAAGGCATCCGAATATGACATTCCAAGTCCCTGTCAAACGAATCATCACCAAAGAACACCTAGACGAGTTTTTACAATCAGATGCATATAATACTTATATGGGCTATGTCGAGCGACTTAATGCCTCAGTCAAGAATCTGAAAAATGATACCGACCTCACGCTATCCAATGTATGCATAAACTTATGGAAAGAAAGCGCACGGTTGATAATTAATTGATGTGTTCTATTGCTCAGAACGTACAACAGATTTTGAACGTCTTAGATACGTTGACAGGATGGATTGCGGAAATTCCTCCCGTAGAAAACTCAAAATCACGTTTTGGCAATCCCTCGTTCCAAGTCTTCTACGATAAAGTAAAAGATGTAAGGCATCATGCTGTCAAAAATAATATAACTTACACATTAAGCCATACAGAACGCGGAGGATTTAATGCGACAGTGGGTAATTGAAGATGCGCTTAGCGAAGTAGCCAGATATTTCGTGGAAAGTTTCGGCAACCGCAAGCGGATAGACTACGGTACTGGACACGAAGCAAATTTTATAGCATGGCTGTAAGTCACATCCATGTTGTGCTCTTCTCCCTCTCCTTTTTGGCTGGAAAACCCATGTATATCTATTAGGTTATGCCTTGAAAAACTTGGTGTCCTGACGCAAGAAGATGACTCAGCAGTCGTGCTGCGTGTCTTTGTAAAGTACGATGCTCTTTCTTTAGGTAGAATTGATTTCTAACCCGATGTCATTGTCAGATATATTGCTCTTATGCGTAGGTTGCAATTTGAGTATTGGTTGGAGCCTGCAGGGTCGCATGGAGTATGGGGACTGGATGATTATCACTTCTTACCATTCATGTTTGGTGCTTCTCAACTATATGGTACGTATCACGGGTATGGTAGTTTCATAAGATAACACATCTGTTGGCAGACCATAAATATATTCGTCCAAAGTCTATTCATGACAGAGAAACGGTGGAGGAGTTTTCCAAATGCTACATGTATCTTGCATGTATACACTTCATCAACACTGTGAAGACCACAGCTTCATTGAGATGGCATTCTCCTATGTTAGATGACATCTCAGCGTGTAAGACATGGGCCAAAGTTAATCAGGGAATGATCAAGATGTACAAGGCGGAAGTGATGGCAAAACTCCCAATCATGCAGCATTTTATGTTTGGTAGTCTGATTGCGTTTGAGGGAGGTTCTCCACATGCAGAAGAAGCGCAAGACGAGTGTGGCCATATGCATCATGGACCTCATGATGGTCAGGATGATATATATGCTATGGGTCAGGAGCGCCCTGAGTGTTGTGGCATTCCTGTTCCCAGCGCAATTGCTGCGGCTGCTCTCAATGCTCGCAATGGATCCTCTGCACCGCGACCCATTCCTTTTGACTAGAAAAATGATAGCCTTACAAAAGCAAACATTTAATGCATAAAATCATTCACATTCGAAGCAGTTTTCTGTCATTTTACTGCGGAGGAACAAGGATACTATGCTCCGAAAATAGTGGGATGTAGTAAAACCCTGCAAGCAAAACAATGTAGCTGAGGATTAAGATGGATCCTTTGAAATAATTTGCCTTTCCTTCTTGATACGTGTAAGTTAGCAAAAAGACCGAAAAAATCACTGAGATGAGGTCCCATCTGGGAAATACCAGGCTGCAATGGTGATATAATGAGAGAGCGTTCTCATAACCATGTACACTTACGTAAAAGTATATTGCGCTTGCTCTTCTTTATCCCAGTTGTACCATAGTGAAAAGGCAACCATGGCCGGAATCTGCAACAAACAAACCTGAAGAGCATACGCTGACCCAATCTCCAAACTTCAAAAAAAAGGATAGACGTTTAACGGGAGAATTAGTTTGATCGTTAGCTTACCTCAGAACGACATTGCCATTGAGAGCAAAAGAAATTGCGTTCATGAACTCTGTGATATTTGGTACCTTAAGAGGTATTATCTGTTCTTGTGTCTGCTGTACATTTTAAGGACTTACCAATGCAAACAGTGTCAGACCTAGGAATTTCTCGTTTATCGCAAGGTGCTCCATTACTTCATCGATTGTATCAATTAAAACTTCGGCAATGATTGAATAGAGTAATGTACAGACAAATAAAATTGTGAAGCTTTTCGTCTTTCCCCAATTAGGGGAATCATGTCCAGATACTTCTTCCTCCTCTTCGCCACCCTGGAAATCCTCATAAAGGTCTTCATCACCGAATATATAGGGACTTGGTTGCTGTTCTACTGGTTGTTGCTCCATAGGATACCGTACCGTTGGCAGTATAGGGGGTGGAAGTAAAGCGGCACTGCCTGTGTTGAAGGAACCGTAAGAAGGTACTTCTTGCGGTTGAAGCGCTGCTGGTGCTGTGTAGGACGGCTGGTTTGAAGACACTGCGGCAGACGTACTTGGAATATCCGCTCGAATAGCACTGACTGCAATTTGAGGCTTTAATTTCTGACCTTCGGTTTAAGATGCGTAAGTCGTCGTACGGTGGTTCTGGAGCATTTATACTTACTACTTTGTTTATCGGCATTTGGCGAGAGGGGATGAACGAGGTGTGAAATTATGTGGGAAGGGATCAATCTGCGGTAGTATGACCCTAGAGCCCTGCTATTTCGTCTTGACGTTTTCCATACCATATCAACATGCGTATGAAGGCTAAAGACTAAACCAACAACATAGGCCTTTCGATATGTAAGACAAGAAGAAAGTAAAAACGAACAGTCAATGCTCACCGAAGGTAGGATAGCTGCACAGATCCAAGTAAGCGGCTTTGCGCTATTCTGATATACAGGATCGATCGTTGGGTTCATCTGGTCGTAGTAACACTGTGAACACGAGATAATGCCATCCGTAGACTCGGGACAACCCGTACAACGCAGTTCGATCTGGAAGCAAAATAAGTGCTTTATGCTACCTTGATTTACTACAAGCACATACCGCTCCAAACATTTGATAAAAGAGCGTGGGCGCTAATGCACCTATGATAGCCATGATCAACATGGTCGAGGTAACACCTGCGCTCTTTGCGTTGAACCTTTGTTCTTTGCGTTTAACGCCACTGCTCACCATGGAACACCCTGGCATCAGTAGCACACCTGCTATAAAGCTGCCGATCAAGGCACCTTCCACAAGTGCACTTTTACCGTTCATCAATGCTACTGCATAAAGAATAATTTCGATAATGCTGCCAAAGGTAGCATTAATTACCGCGCCAACACCCATACTGCTCTGAGCTGACACGGAACTGACACTCATGCCAATAAAGTAAGATAGAGGAATGACCGACGCCAAAGCGAGGAAAAAGACCACCGGAGGCAAGGATATATCTAACCCGGGCCAATACCTTTTAATGACCCAATCGTCAAGAATGACAAAGAACACAAGTGGGATCAAGTTGATAAAGATAATGTTGATTCCATGATAGGTGTACTTGTAGTACTGCAATCCAATAGCTTGATAAGTGCAGAGTAGGACAAATACCGGCCTGCCGATCTCCTCTCGTTTGGCTGATGGGCTCTTGAACCTAAGGCTAAGTGGGTGCCGGCGAAGATGACGGACCAATATATAATGCAACTTCGCCGTTGGAATAGTGACGACACATAGCCAGCTGATCGTTGAGACGAAGAGTAGCAAAGGTGCTATGGTACAAAAACCAGATAAACAAACAATAACAAAGAGATCAGATGAATGATATAGCCAAAGATGGATCGGCAGAATATTTACCAATGATAAGATAGAACAATAAGTAATAGATGCATGCGGCGGGTCCCGAACGGACAACATCTATACATCGTCGCACGAAACTTTTCTTTCTTCTCTTTAAGCTGGGTTCTCCAGCAAATACGTCGATATTTGATAATGCACCATCGGGATGGTGTTCCACGTAGCGCCCGAATGGCCATAGCAAATAAATAGCAAGTTCTCGTATGACGCGACTGTACGCCTGTCCGTCCGGCGGCAGGAGAAGCAGGATAATCGAGATGACCAGCATCACAGCGGCAAGCCACCATCCAAAGATAACAGCCCATAGAATGTTACCAGGATTTAGAAACAATTCTGGTGAAGATGACGGAGATGAATGCAATGCCTTGTTTGCCCTGCGGACCACCGATCGAGACTTTTTGTACAACGCAGGTTTCCAAATAGGTAGACCAAATGGGTGTCGCTTGTTGATCGCCTAAGGTCACAATAGAAAAAGGGCATCAGAAAAGCTTATTTACTTTCAGCCTATTTGAACTCACCTCCTGTCTATCCTTCAGTGTCATTTCACGATCCTCACGGCTTCCAGTTGAATCGTCATCCTCAGCATGATGTCGTTTCCCCCGTTTACGTATTGAATTACTTGTACTTGATTCATTGTCATTGTCATCCCGTTCCTGCACCCGTTCCTCGTCTTCTTCTTCTGGTTCCTCCTCATCCTCTTCACCCTCCTCTACTTGTTCTTCTTCTTTCATTTTGCTCTTTTTGTGTCGTTCATACTCTGAAGCATCTTCTTTTAGTTCTACTTGTCGTGTAGAGCTCTCCGCTTCATCGCTATTCTTTGAAGATCGGGTTCCATCCTTTATCGATGGTCCTGATGCATTCATGACGGAAATATCCTAGACTCAATTGGCAAATAAGCAAAAAGAAGAAGGTAAATTCGGTCCAGCTGAAAGATAAACTTTGGCGGGATCTCAACTGCGAACCCCATGATCTGTGCTGGCCATGCGACATGCCACAACTGACCAGCAGGGACAATTTATCTATACAGGGAAGGTAAAGAGATAAAGTTGGATGCAGTAATGAATAGTCCGTCTTATTTAATAATTGATCGGTCTGACTAGACAAAGATTTATTACTGTCTACATTCTCATCGAAACCTGACTGCTATGATATTAAGCAGCCCGTAATATATAACTCATTTTACGTTATTGGGATTACGCGAAGCTATGGATTCAATTCTACAACATTTATCATAGAAATGTAGTTGTCAATGACTGATTGTCGCTTTAACGGAACAAAGCAACCCTGTACAATATCTCGACAATCGTTTCAGCGAATTGATGTCATTGTACCAGTGCTTGCTGCCGGATGACAGTAAGTGAACTTTACTCTGTTACCTACAGAAAATGCAAGGGTCGAGGAAGGTTTCCCAACGTGCAGCTTTTAAGTCTGGAATCATAGGAATTGATAGACTTCTGTTTCCAGTAGTTTGAATTCATTTGAAGACTTAGAAGATCGTCTCATCTTGACAGAATATCCTCTGCTCGTTATATACCTGTCTGCGAAGCCAGTTTTATTTCATGGATATAAGGGAACACTTATTTATAATGACGGAAATGATCCCTGAAACATTAGGTATAACGAAGTTCATTTTTCCTTTTCCCCCATAGTCCAGTTGACTTAAGTATATACCATACTTTCTTTCTAGATGACCAGATTCCGATTGCGTAGTTCGTGCATATTATCATCTAATATGGCTACAGGGCTTTCAATCTTGCCTTGGAAGGCCTGACTGGAAATACCGAGTGCGTGCACAAATGCCCACCTCTAACAAAGAAAACGGTCATATTTCTCAGGTGACCAGGGCGGCAACGCTATGCCATATTACGCGCATATAAAGGAGACACTATGCATGTAAGGTAATTACAAAAAGTTTATTATGCAAGACTGGCTAATGCTTGTTTGTAGTCATCCTCAAATTCTCCCAATTTCTCTTTCTCGATGCGAAGCAGCTTGACTTGTGACAGGTGCCCACTATTCTTCAGCATCTCTTTGAAATAGCGTGCCTCTTGTTTCTCCACAAGAGTGTAAGCTTCACCCTCGCGACCTGCTCGTGCTGTACGTCCGACACGATGAATATATTTATCCATAAAGATCGGTACATCATAACTGATCACAGTCTGCACACAATCCAAATCAATACCACGTCCAATAAGGTCGGAACAAATCATTCTACAAGAAAAATGGTTTAGTCTAGTTTCAAAAATGAAAAAGAAAACCTACAAGTCTATCTCCCCATCCTTAAAGCGTCTTAACATCGCTTTGCGCTGAGACGCGTTTAGCTCACTGGAGTACTCAGCAACCCTTGTCTTTGGACCCTCTTGCCTTGCTTCGTACGCCTCGAGTAACATCTTTAACCGCTGAGTGGATTCCACAGATTTGGTAAAGCACAGACAAGATGTGACTTTCAGATGATGCAGCAAATAGATTAAGACCAGCGGTTTCTTATCCGTAGAACATATCGTCATATGTTCTTTCAGTCCAGCTGGTGTAGTGTATTGTGATTGATCGGTTTCTTTGCCTTCTTTCTGTACCGATATATATTCCGGGTTTGTTAGGTGTAGTCCAGCGATTTTGGCTGGATTTTTTGTGAGCGTTGCCGAGAATAAGAGTTTTTGAATCTATACGAATTCCATATGGAAATCAACTCCATTGTTCCTATCTAGGTTCAGAGCGACTTACTGAGGGCGCTTTTTCAAGATCTAAATCAGTAGTTTGAATATCAAAGCATGATCGTAGGAAACTAGGCGCAACCGCATCTGCCTCCGTCACACTATGGTATAGATAACTTTTAGAGATTCCGGGTGTGATCTAACTATTTTCAATTTTACTTGTTTTTGTCTGCCTTGAATTTTAGGGGTATAGTGTCCCTCTCTGCTGGTCGCGTTGCCAGTAGGATCTGATTAAGCCAATCGTGATAACTTTGGTTCAACAGTCGGTCAGCTTCATCAATCACCAGAAAGCGAAGATGCTGCAAAGTAAAATTTGGTGTATCCTTCAAATGATCCATCAATCGTCCCGGTGTTGCAATCAAAATATCTACTCGACTCTTGCCCCCAGCGTACCTTTTTCTACTGATTAAATATTTCTCGTCTTTTTGCTCTATAATTTCTCAGTACCTTTCCGTTCCTTTTCCAACCAATATCTGTTGCTCATGTGAAAATGACTGCTGGCCTACTACAGTGGCTACCTAGATTGATGTGTAAATAACGTTTCGTATTCTATTATCAGATATATACCGTTAAATTGGTTCCTTTAACGAACGCATCAAACGTTTCCTTTACTTGTACGACCAAGTCTCGGGTAGGCAGGATAATTAACGCCCTTAATCTTGTAACAATGCGTTTTGACAAGATATCCACTATTGGCAGGACATATGCAAGTGTTTTGCCACTACCTGTTGGTGCAGAAATACAAAGATCTCCAGGTGCTCGTCTTGTATCGTACAGCGCCTGTCGTCTCAAGAACACGGGTATTACCGCCATTTGGACTATAACTGCTAAGAACCAACTCTTCCTATATTAAAACACCAACCTGCAAAAAATGAAGAAAGGCCGAGATCGCGACATCGCTGAACTAATTCCTCAGATAGACCCACTTGATCCAGTTGACAGTCCTGTTCTGGCGACACTCTGGTAGGTTGCAGTAGCCACTCGGGGACACCCATATTACGTAACAATCGTATATCTTCCTTGCTCATATTGTCTTTGGTCCCAATCATATCCGGAAATGCCTCTAATGCTAAACCAGTTTCTTCTTGGTCTTCGTTCGGTAAAGTCGTCATTGCCTCATTCTCTGCCTCTCCAATCGGTTCGTCTAAGTCGGATCTCTTTGCTTGGTTGGCATTTTCTTCGTCTTCGACATTTTCTTCTAATAAAATCTCATTCGTCTGATCCGAACCTTTCGCATGTTTTTTTGACTTTTTTCTTTTCTTTTCCGTCGCGATCGTATCGTCAGCAGGCACGGATACTTCTTCTTCGTCGTCGATCTTCCGTTTATGGCTGACTTTTTCTAACAGTCGCCCTAAACGCTCCCGTTTTTTTTCTAATGTTCGCTCGTCTTCTTGTTCTGCTTCACCCTGATACCTTGCAATTGAGAACATGCCTTCTTAACGATTGACAATTGTCCAAACTTTAGTTTTTCTTTATAATTTTTGCAAGTGACTTTTTCGCCGCCTGAAGTTGTTTTGCGGTGCCCAATAGAACCATATTCGCGCTGGTTGGTAGTGTATTTTACGCTTTACAGTATTTCAAACATTATTTTGCGCCTGTTTCGGATGATTTTGCGTCTATGCATAGGATAAATATACGTTGGCTGAGGACCATTTTTGCGTCATCTGAATAGTCGTGTATGCGTTGGCTGACCGACGTGTGAGTAACACTTTGGTGAATGTACCTCATCCTGGCTTTATTCAGTATCTTTGGTTTCATCTCTTTGATTTTGCACTATAACTATCAATTCAGGCAAACAGAGACAGTTGTCTCATCTTCATGACATGAGTACCTTGCAGTGATTGAAAAAAAATATACGTAGCCAGCATTATGTTGGTAATAGACCATTTTCTTCGTGTGATGTTCCCATATATTTGGATAGCATGTTGTACCTCTTTTCTTTATGTACTATCTCCACTGTACGGACAATCGCACTTCCAATTGATAACGAGTCGAACCGATCTTTTTGTTGTCAACTGTGTATTGTTGATAAGTGTGCTACAGAGCTTCCCATGATGGTGTTGGATAAGACATCATGACGATGTTTCAGATACGTTCCTTTATCAACGCATGTGAAATTGTTGTCGCCTTCTTTTCTTCTTTGGACTTCTTTTCTCTTGTGCCAGGACTAGTCCCCCTGTCAGTACGTATTCATGCTTTGCAATTGCACTCTTTGACCTAGACTGGCTTTACGTTGGACAGTGTTCTCGTGGTTGATGCGGTCGAGGTGCCTTCGCCTCTATGGCCCTCCCGCTTTCACTTTTCTTTCTTTCTTTCTTCTTCCCTCGCCCCAGGATGAGCACCAGCACCTCCTTGCGGAGTGCGTATGCCCTGGATTCGGATAAGGTGTCTGTAAGTACCTTACCTTTTGTTGAATGAGCAATTACATATTGACAACATTTTTCTTTTCCATCTGTAGCTCCTGGTGGCTTTTTTCTTTAGCAAGTTTTTACTTGTTCGTCCCCAACCCATGCGTTGGGATTACCCTTCGGGGGTAAGTACAAGATGTCAAGTTATCCTTCCATTTACTAACCATGAACGTATTTTTACGCTGCTCGAATGAATTTTGTGTCCACGGAAGGACCAAGTTGAGGTAAGCAAAGCATATTTCCCGCATAATCCACTTACTAATGACGTTTATATATATCCGATTTAGCGCAAAGTTGATCCTTGCATGAACGCAAATTTTATTTAAAGTAGCCTAAAAGGTTGTTCAATAAACAGTAAACCAGAGCCAAGAAAGGGGTAAATCTGCCCTGTTGTTATACACTTTTGTTTCTCTGATGTGAATGACTTATGCCGAGTACATGAAACTTGAAGATGCTCGATTAAGTACACATGATATCACATTGTTTGTCGTAGACATTGCTGAGAATGACAAACTGCACGAGTGGACGGAATTGCCTCATTCGTTTCCAGCTTCTGGTAATGAAAAATGAATGGCGGAAAAAAGTAGCCGTGTAAACGATGCCTTTGTGCATACGTGTACATTGGCAGACGCCGCATTAGTAATTAGTGTAGCTAGAGAGGAAAGTTTAGCAGGCTTTGCCCACTTTCCAAACTGGCCACGTGCGCAGCGTAAGCATGAACAGGTGGCTAAAGCTAGATCAAGAGGTATATATAGAAAATACACTCTATAGCAAATCGCAAAACTATTTCGTTTTGGTAATTGAAGAACGACGAACAGGAAAAAAAAGTAGCGCTCATCACAGTATAAATGTCCGAACCGCTTAACGTTATTTCAAAACATACAATCGATATGAAGATGTCTACCTGGTGTTTAGATCAAGCCTCGTGTCAGATACTATGGTAAGATTACCGAAGCTCACTGCCAGTTTCTTGTACATTATGTTCAGGAATCCGAGTTCTACCCTGACTGATATGCGGAACAACTTATGCGTTGCATTCGAAGGCTTAACTATTTCAGAATTAGCGTTGCATAGACATCAAGCCAATAAATGCTGTATAACTTTGAAACAAGTTGGAACAGCTTCCTGGAACAAGAAACTTCTGATAGAGTACTAGCCTTAAGAAAAGAGAAATCCAAAGGCTGGGAAAGATGACAAGACCTATGTTTCGCTAACGACTTTCTTTCCTGATTAAGTTGGATGTAACTTATCCACAGGAAATTTGATCGTTCTTTGAAGGAAATTCCAACAAAAGACGCTGTACCCATTGGGAAAGAAATTATGATCTTAGTAGGTACCATAATCTGATGCCGGAGTGATAGATATATCTTTGAGAAACCTTAGACCACATCTATGTTCAAAAGGAGCAGATTTGATGGGACTATTTGCGTATATGTGACACAAACAAAGTAGATTAAAGAATTAGACTTACATATATTGATCGACATTGTAATTATTCAATGCGGCCACTTTTTTCAGAATAACGAGTCCTAATCAATTAAGCTATTATTTCGCTACCGTGGAACCATTATAAAATCATCGTCCATTGGGTACAGTCATGAAATTTAAATGGCCCACTTTGACAACGCGATAGAAAAAGTTGCACGTTTCGCAGGAAAGTCGCATATCATATAAGATGCGACTTCTCTGAGATTTGTGCCATTTTGGATTACTCGAACTATGCGACGTCTGCACGTCTTATGCGATTTATGCGATCTATGAGACCTTTTTGTCCCATACTGATATCTCACAAAAGCATTTAAAGGAAGGTTGCTTAAAATATTGCGTATGGGATAAAACCACTCATCCGTAAAGGAAAAGCAAAATCTTCCCTCTTTCCGCTTGAAGACAAACGTAAGGCTGTTAAGCAAATTCAAAAAGCTAAAAGTGATATTGTGATATTTATCAATAAGTCACGGATAAGTAGAACAAAGACCTTCAAGAACCAGAAGAAAGTACTGAGATGATTGAACCTTTACAGATCCAAAGAGCTTTGAAACATGAGCGCTTAGACACCACGATGATCTAGCTCGAATATGTCGGAAACAATATCGACGCCGTATATGACAACACCTGTAAGAAGCATAAAGAGGAAACTAAAAAGAAGACGAACAGGGTGAAGAAGAAACCAAGAAAAAGGAGCCAAATATAAGAAGCTGTACGACGATGGTAAGAAATATGTTAAGAAAGGATCTGAGTCTACGCAATACGAATATCATCCTGAATTTAATCGATACGAAAGCTCGACCGGTTACTGATTGTATTTTCGAACTATCTTTGACGGTCAGAAGTCAATAACCGATGAAGCCGCCATCGCCATTTAATTCTCACTCCACCCGACTGTAGAGTTGCAACAGCATCTTCTAGCAATTTATAATGACAAGACCAAGATAAATGACCCGCATGGTCTTTTATCATGACCATCTCTTATATATTCATTCTGTTCATATGTGTCATTCAAAGCCTTGTGCACCCAAGCCTTTTTGGGATGTCGTTTTTCCTGTGAAGATGATTATTGTATGGCACCAGTACCTACGGGACTAAATAAAACCATACAATTTCATGTGGCGCAATGCATCACAGTCTGTGAAAACTTGTGGGCTGGTGCCACGGTTCCCTACATAACTAAAGGCTCATACTTCTGTTATTATGGTTTGCTCTGCCGCCACAAGGGGAAAAGGAAACTTAGACGAACGCAAACAAAAGCAGGAAGTAAAAGACAAGCGTGAAAAGTATGTATAACATTTTCCTTGCGTTTAATGTAAATTCAACACGGTTACAACAAGCTTGGTGGGAGAATATACCGTCAATTGCAACGATCGACTGGCATACAAAGTATCAAAGCCGTCGCTTAAGAAAGCTTCAGAAATGGGTACCAACAGATGATTATCGTGTACAGAAGCTGTCTGCCATTATCCTGAACTTAAGATCAATCAAACCAAATTTGCTTTTACAAAAGAGCAAGAAGAAGGAACCGACGAATAACTCGTCTAGGGGAACAAAAGATGGAGGAATAGAAAAAGTTCAGTTGAACGCTGAAGATGCGGAGAGGGAAAGGAACGAGAAAGAAGACGAGGAATATCAGAAATATCAGAAAGAGAACAAAAATGAAGCAGAAGAGGAAGAGGAAGAGCCAACGTCCCAGAGTCATCAAGCAGGTGAAAAGCGGTCAATAATGATATCAACATCCTTAGAACTAGATTTTAAATATAGGAAAGCTACCAAAGAAACGAGCCGGTCCAGACTGCAAAGCTTAACAACTCTAACAAAACTTCTATTAGGTTGGAACACTTCTCGATGGACTCATGTATTGAGGAACCAATTTTTTATTTCGCGCAAGACAAGTGTGCACCCTGACTCATGATTAACATAGCTTATGCAAAGGGAAATAGATGATCCATCTATAAAAAATAGCAATGTGCTTCACTGTATGAGCATAGTGGAATGAACAGGGACTCGCAATTCAGGTATTCTACATTGTCACAGTTTAAGTCTTCCTAACTATCATCCTGTTAGCATTAGATGATGACAGACCCAGCCGGAATCTTTGGATTTCATAGGGTGCCACTGACACCGCTAGTGCAGGCTTGTTCGATTATGTGTTTTAAGCAATATCTAGGATGAGCGCTTAATTCAATATTCCCAGTATGGGATCTTATTTTAAGCCCTGCCAGACTGTAGTTAGTCTCCTCATTTTCTCTTATTCTTACTGAATATAAGACTTTAGCACACAATAACTGTTATAGATCTTTTACAGCATGTTAATGATAAGACGGACACTTTTCCTATGGTAAATTACGATGACAAGGTTTCGCTATTTTAACGTGCCTTAATTTTCATTTTTGCCTTCTGACTTTTGCTGCTTTTCCAACTGTCTCGCATTGTGGTCGGATAGTTCTTTTTGGGCTTGTTCAATTTCTTCACTTCGTTTAACCAGAAGTTGCTTCGTACTCATAAGGGAAACAATGCATTTACCAGTCATGGAAAGAAATGTGCCACTGAGCACCCGTAACACACGATCGTACCACAACGAAGACCATGGAAGACACTTAATCAGACCTGCAGTAAACAATCAGACGCGTCGAAATTGTGCGGAGAGGTTATCTTACCTTCAATTGTCCAGCTCTCTTCGTACTGCTCCACTTTGAATGTTTTGGTTCCTTCGGACGTTTCACGATATTTCACAGTGGCAGTTAAGGGCAAATGCAGCTCAATCCAAGGAAAAATACGAGGACACAGATGCTGTGTCAAATGCACAACGCCCGTATTTTCAGTAAACTGGATACGGTGGATCGTAGGTTCCTTTGCATTCAATGCTTTCCACATCAAAAAAATCCTGTGTAACGCAGTGGGCACACAAAAATTCAGAATAGGCACCATGGATAACTAGGTTACTCAGCTTACCGTTGGATGTGGTGAACCCCACACGTAGCAAGTAAAGGTGATATAAAGCGAGCATCATTAAAGAAATAGTTTTCAAGCGCTCGGTCTCGTTTCACATCTTTAAATGAATAGAGATCCATAAGGACATCTAGGAATCATCTTAGTACAAACGATGAGGACCATGAGCAGATCGCAGTACTAGTAATTAACGTGGTATGGTCATCCGGAAAATCTGCTTCGTATGCGAGATTCATGACTGAGGCAACGATGAAATGCGTTCAGGAGAAGAAAGAAGGGGGCGACTAGCGAAACATAATCTCTGCAGGTCGGCATTCTATGCAAAAAAAAAAAAAAGGCTACCGTGTCACCTGCAGCCTTCTTTCAGTCTATCTGTAGTCTACATTAACAGCGACATGCAAACGTTTTACTTCTGCTACATGGATTTGTATTATTTTCAGAATACGCAGCTCTCTGGGCCACCATTTTTTTTATACCTCAGTTTGGGGAAGCTGCGTGTTTCTGTTCAATTTCGTGTCACCTTGCCAAAGACACCGCAGATTTTGACACATACATCATGCATGAGAAGCAATGCCTCACCTTTAGATCGATTTACCTTTCGGATTGAAGAACAATAAATCATAGATATCATAGAGAGTGAAAAGGTGGGGTGGTGGTGTGACTAGAATGGACTGAAGATCTTTCTATTTTTCGTAGTTGCCTTTCTGCATATGCAAAGCGTTGATTGCTGAATTCAGTTCTGACTCCTCAGAATTGCGCTTACAAATATAACTGGTAGCGAAAGGATGATGGGTTTTCTATAATGATAAAAGCCATGAGATGCTGCTGCTGTATAGGTTGGTTCCGTAAGGAAACAACTCAGGCCGAGTCTGTGTGGCTTGCTTTTCAAATTTGGGAAATGGGATGTGGCAGTGTTCCTGCTTCGACCACCCCTAAATGAGTCAACGGCAGGGCGTTGGACTATCACGACAGGCCGAGGATGACTTTGGTAAACTGTTCTCAGTCTTCCTGGTGGCTCACTGATTTAATCGGATATTTTATTGGTGTATTGGTTAGAACATTTAACGAACAAGACCTTCTGTCTTCACAGATGTACACCATTGTATGGGTTTACTACAGATCGATCTACACGACAACGATTGAAAGAATACTTGGCCAATCACTTGCAATTGCAAATAAAAGACGATGATATATCACTTCCCGCAACGACACCAAAACCACAAACGACAGGAGAATTAATCTCTTTGGAGGTCATGCCGTTATCGATTGGCGATTGGCATCCATGTATGTAGTTGCGTTCACCCGATCAGTACAGAGTAATGGGATTGGTTATAGATAATCCCTCATTTCCACCGGTCGAGTGGCGGATAACAATTCAGCATAAAGGTAAATTGATGATAGCTCAAACCGCAAACAGCTCATACAAAACTATTGAAAAGGCAAGGCACGACGGTCTATACACTCTGTGATTATGCTACCTTCTGTCACACGACCAAGCTCACTAATAACGAGTACATAAGTTTGAGTGATCCTATGTCTCTGTTATTGATCTCCTTTTGCCTAGATGAATTGGTTTCTTACCCTCTATTGTTCATCAAAGCCAGCTATGGGGTGGGAGAGCACTTTTTAGGATGGTTCCATAGAACATATGATTGTCATGCCATACCTCTTCATATTCCGGCGAAAGAATTGAGCTACCTGGTGGAATGGTGGATATCAACGTTCCTGGACCTCCCGGCGAGCGAACAGGATAGAATTACAGGTAACACGAGAAACTCCCGTTCATATCCTTTCTTGATGGACTCATACGAGGAGCCGTATAAGTATCTGAGACATACAGAAAACCTTTGGTCTTGGAACTTGTGTATAGTATACCAAATATGGAGGAGCTTTCGGATATCTCGATTACGATTCCTCATGCTGATCTACTAAAGATTTTCGGTCTGTAAGTTGAACCGGATAGACATATGATAGGTGTTTATTATCTGAGTTCTGTAGTACTCGTCTAATGAAACTTGGTATGGTACAAGCCATTCATGAGTATATTTCAAATGGCACACGAATTGATGTATCGAGAATGACATTATCACGGATCGGCATGTCTGTGGCACATCTTGCCAACGACGGAAAGATTAAGGTATGCAAGACACAAGGGCATAGGAATTTTTAGCTAATTTAGTTTTTCTGTTTTTGAATTAGATTATTCCTAATGCACCTAAGAACCATGTCTTGAAGTTATTAGAAGAGTTGTGCGCACTCGCTGATTCTTCTCTTGTATAATGATAGAATTTTTAATGTACAAAGAAGGGAAAAAAAAAAGACACGATCGGAACTCTATCCACGGATGGTCCCACTTTTCCCTTTTCCATCCAGAAAAGCGGACTAAAAAATCTCCTCTTCTGTTTCTTTCTTCTTCTTGTTCAACATACACTCTTGTTGATGCCCATAATGGTCAAAGAAAGCTCACAACCAAAAGCAGTGAACATCATTAGGCCAACACATGCCTTCTCTTCTACTACAACCAAAAAATCGCCATCTGTTCTTTCTTATTCAAGCTATTCATCCGCTCCTCCCGCTACATCAGCAACAACAACAATAACAACACGGAAGCCAAGAGTCTCCAGTAAGATCGTCGAGACACCAACAAAACCTCAGTTAAATATATACCATCCTCCCCCAAGACCACAGCCACAACCTCATAGAGCATCATCCGTACTCTCATCGTCAGACATTGGAAGAGGATCGGCTTCCTCCGATCATCCTCTCGATTACCGTCGTGCTCCCTCTCCTCCTCCAAGACCACACATCGAACTCTATAAACCGACAAAACGACAACCACAGATTTTAACAAAATCCTTTACTCTTCCTTCGCTTCAACATCATATCGATCCAAACCCAACCTCTTCAACCTATACATATCAAACACCCGCTTCACAACGATCTGTGCTTGGTCCGATCAATACCCCAGCTGCTTCTAATGCCACAGCAGTACCATTATCACCCACGTCGCTACATCCACGCTCGATTATTGTGACTTCCACATCGGCTGGGCCGAAAGTATCATCGATAGACGATCGAAGCGATCTTGAAGAAGAAGAAGCAGAAGAAGAGGAAGATGAAGAGAGCAGTAACGAAGAGAACGACTCATCAAACGATTCTGAAGGTGATAACGAAAGGCAGACAGGAGATACAGAGATCGAAGAAGATGAGCCAGCATTGAGTGAAGCAAGGGTGAACCGTAAGGTACACCTTCTCTACGTCTGGAACCTCCTAAACTGAATCCGATATCATCCTTAGATAGCTGATTTGGAAATATCCAATCAGTCCTTATTAGCAGTCAATGCCATGCTCGAAGCAACCGTGCGAAAACAAGCTTCTCAGGTTACACAGCTTAAGAAGCAAATGAGCCAGTACGTACATATATTCCTGTTTGAAAATATAGATATTTGCTAAACTCTATATAGAGGTGACTATGTACACGTTGAACCATTGCCATTGGAAGACAAAAAGGAGGTAAGGTTTTGTAAAAAGGAATCAAAGTGACAAGAGCTATATCATTAAGCACTCCCCTATGATTTAGCTGAACAATCTATCTGACGATGAATGGGAAAAAGATGAAGTATTCATGCGTTTATGCAAGATGACGGATCATCTAATTGAACAAGCTGAGGCAGCCGTTAAGTTTGAATATAAGGGTTTAGGTCGTGTCCTGTCAAGCTATGCACCAGGTATATTCATGGAGAAAACGGTTAATCTGGTAATTGATCTTGGGTCCTTTAATAGATGCCGAACCTATTGGGGATGACGAAGATAACGAAACAACGGATAGTAATGGAAATGATAGCTCGAGTAAACAAGAGGAAGCAAACGGAGGTGTAACAGAGTCAAAGGAGGAAGTGGGAGCGAAGAGTCCACAATTATCGGTTCCCTCACTCCAGGAAAGTAGACGACGTTCAGGATCCGCCACTCTACCTCGTAGGCCAACTACTACCCGATCGCCCTCATTTCAGAAAGATAAATCTTCCAGCACATCAGCCACTAGAGTTACTCCGAAGAAAAAAGCTACGTCCAGAAGAAGCGCACCACAGTAAAAGAGAGAACAGAAGAAAAAAAGAAGAAGAGAAAGAGCTATTCGCACTACCCGTTTTCACGCATACATTATATATTTCATCCATTTTATCGTACCTTTGCTTATCTGCTCATGACAACAAGATGTTCATCATACCCCACAGCATCAAAGGTCTACATAGAATCTGTTCGTCCCCGGAAAGATGCAAGCTCATAGTATGTAAAACTATTTTGTTTTCTTATTATTGTTGTTGTTACTCATACAAGTCAGCACTCAACGCAAAAACAAAAATTGGTTGTCGAACCAAAGTTCTCTACTTTCTTTCTATTCGCCTTCGTTTGTGGATGGCGGAGGAGGTTTTTCAAACAAGGCACGTATAGACTGGCGTGCAGGTGTAGATGCAGATGCAGGTGCGGGTGAAGATGAAGATGCAGATGATAATGATGATCCCTGTGCATGAGCAATTTCGTTATGAGACGGTAGATTTCCCCCAAACGATTTCACCAATGCCGAAACTAATTCCGCAGGTGTTTGATACCGTGAATTAGCAGGATGATTCCGATTTTCCTGCTGTTGTTGCGACGGTTTATAAGGGGAATTTCCTTCATGATTATGCTGGATTAGACGGTTTGGATAGTTATATGCTGGTCTTTGGAAATGTTGGGGTTGTGGTTGAGGATATTGGCCTTCGCTGATATCAGCATAACTTTGGATTTGTCTTGGTGGGAAAGTTGAATCGGAATTTTCATAAGCTGCTAAGGCTGCTCCAAAATCATCGTCTGCCGATGCAGGCTTGTTCCGTTTCCTACAGTGATGTCAATACCGCAACGGGAATTTAGTAGTCTGGAATGGATAATTTACCTTGTGCCTTTTCCTCGCTCGCATGCGCCCTCCCGTATTTTCCTCCTACATATCTATTAATCCACATTCTATTCCTTATTATAGGTAAACTTACTTTCGACTCTTTTTGTATTCCATTTCCGCCTCATCGTCCGAGAATTCCAATTCCTGCATTTCATACAATATCAGTTTCTATCCCTTCCAAGTAGCATCGATGTCACATACATCTTCATCTGGCTCCTCATCGTAGATATTACTGGCATCCGTTCCCTTCATCATTTTCAACTTCTCAACTTCCACGATCTGTGTCTTTTGATAAGATGGGACATAGTATACTTTAGCGCCAATGACAGCCCTCTTCGTATCAATTTCGTCGGCCGAATTATAGCGCACAGAATAGAATGGTTTAACGATTGGTCCAAAGGTTTCAAACACCTGATAGTCAAATTGTATGAGCAAAAAAGATACACGTTAGACAAGCACCAAGAACTTCTTACCTCCCCCATAATTTCACGGTCTTCATAGACAAACAATGATCCCATGTCCAAGACAGGTCTATCATTCGCCCCATAGCTTTGTACAACAATCACCTTATCAATGACACGAAAGATCTCTCCAACAGGAACTAATGCGGTCTCTGGAAAAATCTCACAAGTTGGACGTTCGATATGAAATTCCGTAATCTCGTGTACTGTACGCAAAATATCATTGGAGTTAAAGCTTTCTTCCTCGTCTTCTATCGGGACCACTTTTTGCTTCTCCTTTTCCGGAGCCTCATCGGATTCATCCTCGCTGCTTTTTGAACTCGTAAGTACATGTACCAATTCCCTTGTCTCATATTAATATACCTTTCGGATGAGGATGAGCTATCATCATCCTCACTATCAGACGACAGCTCCAGGTCACTGCTCTGATACCCGGCTTCTGCATTTCCTCCGTTGGCAATGGCTGCATCAATATTTGCTTCCGTTGTAGATTTTGTTCCATTCTCGATCGTTTGGAATACAACGGCAGGTTCTTGATCGTCTAGCTAAACCAACCATTTAATATGCACATTGCAAGGAATTATCAGCAATCTACTTGTGGTGTCTGGCTTTCAACTGCAGGATCAGAGGAGACCGTACATAGTTCTGTTTCGGTGGCACTTGTGGTAGTAATGTCATGTTTCTCGGGGACACCTTCTGGGCCATTTTGAGGAATCGTAAGTGTAAGAACGTCTTGCCCAATGGCCGCATTGTTTGATGATAACGTCGTGCCGCTGTCCATGTTGCTAAGATCTGTCCAACCGTGAGGAATTTTTTCGATCTTTTTGTGATCCGTGAAAGTGACTGCTGCATAGCAACACAGTTACTGCACACTGCAATCTGTTTTCTGGACAGCAAAGCAGTCCATGATATGGTTGGTATACCAGCCTAGAGATGTTACACACATTGCTTCATTATCTATGGTAAGATTGAAATAATAACCTTTATTACGCAACGATCCATTATCGAAGTACATTCTGCTTTCTCAAACGAAACCGAGTTTGTGCCGAGATAAAAGAATGTATGAGCTATGGTTGTTCATTTAGAAACTTACTTTCATAAAAACACTCTGAAAAAGAAGGTAAATAAACAGCCCAAAAACGTAGTGTACAAGCCTATTCTCGCTGAATCGATGTCATATATCAGTTTGCGAACAGGAATTAGAACACAGACATCTTACAAGTTATTGTATACTGTACGAAAAGAGGAATTGCCTCGGGTACTCCTCCTCCAAACCAGTTGAGCACCTTAATATAAACTACACATCGTTTGGTACGTAATCCAAAAAGAATAGTACGAAAGAAGTGGAGGAATAAAGCACAGGTAGTGGCACAGCAACTGATCGTAGAAGGAGTGTCTGAGCAAGTAGGGCGTAATAGAGGGAGCGTCCCAGAAGGTACTTTCTCTAGTATTTCTACCTGTATTTTCCATGTGTATCATTTTCGTTTTTCTGATGCAATGTTATTGATTGCATAAGGCTATTTGTTTATCATTCCATGATCGATGTTTAGCGTTTGCATTTTGTATAGCCTAATGAGCCCCCCAGGCACTCTACCTTTTTGGGTACTCCCTTCCCCATATCTTACCAGCTTATTGTATAGCTTTCTTATGCATAGTCTCTCTTTATCTGATGTAATATTGTTAGTGAAAACGATTTTATTGGCTTAGCATTCGAATTGTTACAGTAAATATTTACCCTTTGTATAGCCCAAGTGAGCTCTCGGGCACTCCATCAAGTTACTGAGGCGCCACTTGTGGTTTACTCCTTCAATTTTCTCTTGGTATTGTTATTGGATTACATGTCGAACGGCGTCTAGTTTATCAGAACGGCGCTCAACTACAGTAAGACCCCGTTAATTTCAATGCATCGGTTAGAGCCTACTGATTAAAAATAGGCGAGGGATGAAATTAACGGAGAGGTGCAATGGGTCAATGTAGTACAAAGATCTCTAATCATCCACTAACACTTGTTATCATTAAACAGCCACTCATTCACACTCTATAACAACTTGTAAGTGACCTCTAACATAGTGTTGAAAAAACTACAGGAAGAGAACATTGGCTTCAATAATGTAACTATAGATGCAGTAAAATAAAATAAAGAAAAACTAATAGTATAACTTTCTACAATAGAAAAGCTTCATCATAGCAACAAAGTTATATTCTTTCTAGAGAAACGATCTATTATAACTAGAAAACCAACTTCAAAATCTATAGAACGAACTTTATAAAGAATGTCTTAATAACCAGACTTAATCTTTGATCCCTACATATTTTCTAAGCAATAAATGCATTAGTAATGGCTATTACCTATAAAAATATGTTAGCATTTTGCTTTCTGAAGAAAAACTCGACTCCATTTCAACCCCCCTATAGACATTGAAATATGAAAATCAATGAGGGGTTGAAAAATTTTATAAGTGTGTTTTTGGAAATCTCAAAATCATTGAAAATAGGCGAGGGTTGAAATTAACGAAGATTGAAACTAACGAGGGCTTACTGTAACTTAGGGAGGCTCTTGAGCCCTTTTTCCTTTCTCTTCCCTTACTTTCGCTTTCTTCTCTATATCTCAGTAGTACCTTGTTCTTCATACTTTTTTCCTTTTTTCCCTGCTGCCATGTCAGGGTTTTTTCATTTCCCTTTCTTTTTTCTGACCGGGCGAGAGCGGACATGCTTTGATAAGCGCAGCGCTCACCGTCATTAAATAAAATTCAACTTTCACCTGTAACTTAGGGAGGGGTCGCCGAGTTAAAATCTCTACAAAATTAAAAGCGATGACTCAATCTAGCCCGCAAGCTTGTTATGCGCCACAAAAGCTGAACGAGGACTGAAATGCCAGAATAGCAAGAGACGACCATAAGCTCGTCCTGACTTAAGCTGTAAGAGCTTCTTTTGAAGGGAATTGGTTTCAGTGGGTAAAGCAAAAAAGAAAAAACGCACTTTAGCTTTCAGGAAATGGAATAAACTTTTCTTAGGCGCAGATGTCACTTTATATTACTTAGTAATAAAATGGGTGACGCTTTGATTCACCTTGAAGCGTCAGAAAGTGTATGATGGACATTTAGCTGGGTCATAGCGAGTAACGAGGAAAATCCAGCAAGAATGCGGCTGAAAAGCTGCCGTTATATGAATGACTCGGAAAGAATAAAAAGGAAGACCGTCCGTACTCCTGTGTTCGAAGGAGTAATCTTTTGGAGTAATAGTCTAGAAGATCACGAGAAGTACCAGCAGCTGATGAAACAACACACAGACATCATGGATCATTTGCCTTAAACAGGCTAAGAAGGTTTCAGGAAGAGGATAGTCCATATTGAAGTACGTCAGGGAGAAAATGCTGTAGTCTATGAACGGAAAAGAAAGACGACAGACTAAGCCAAGATTGATTTCTTTTCTTTTTGTCATTAAACCCTATTGGCATATCAGATTCGAAGTCAGCAGAGAAATGAGAAGAAGAAAGCATTGTTCCTGATTGAGGAATTATTGTTTACTGTTATTTTCTGTCGATTTAACTTTGTCATGTGTCTTGTGTATTCGTATCAGTATGCCATGGACGGTAAAGACATGCATAATCAGAACATGTACTTAAAGATGTCTGCTGTTACGCATAGATTCCTTATGGCTTTGTTGTACTCCATAAAACGTTCACACGAATCGTGGGACTTGTACCCGGATAAGGATCGAGAGCAGCATAGATTCATATCGGTTGCATCGTATAACCGGGCTACACTCCGCTACTCTAGATTTTCTGCAGGAGATAAGGAAGACGTTCCACGGGACGGCGACCTAAACTGATAACCAGGGCCCAGCTTCTTTGATCCCTCTAAGCTAAGTTAAGAGTCACCTAGAAGAAAATACATCCGGTATTTGACATTGGCCTTTCTACTGCCAGTAAGCTTCATTGCATCATTGAAACATGGGGGTCTACTTTTCCGAGCAATCGGCCGGACACATCCAAGACACGGACTTTGGGGGGAGGGGCAATCGCGCGGAGTCGTATCGATCACACAAAACCTGCAGTACTTAGAGTTTGCCCTTTTTTGTGTCTTAAAGACTCACGCCCTTAGCGAATCAAATTGAATGTCGGAGATATTGTTTATCGGCAGATAAATCATCCTCCGCTGAGAAGAAGGCCGTCCAGCTAAAGAAGTCTTGAAGAAGAAGTCTGTCAAGGTATCCCTACAATGAAGTGTACATACTAAGTGTAAAATTCCCGTTTTTTTGATGATTCCGAACAAAGTTAGGTTGCAAAAACTAAAAACAACCTTGTTATCGTCGGGGAAAGCTCGTTGGGTGCACTTTTTTTTGGTCGAGTGTCCACATCTCAGCATTGTTATCCTCAGACCAGTTACGAAGAATTCAACAAAAACACATGACGGAATATATATAAACAGTTGCCTACAAGTCAGGGTTGTCTCCTTTGTTCTTCCTTAGTTTTTTCGTCACTTTCTTTCACCTCAAACTGGCCGTCTTTAAACCTAAGATCTCAAATATGACTACCACAAACTATGCCAATGCAAACGTGCCATTAAGTAGCTCTTTCACACAACCTATTTTACTCTCCTCGGGAAATGAACATAAACGCAAGCGCGATGAACCTTCTAGCGATACAGACGATCAATCGCTAGATGAAAATATCGCAAAGTCTCCTCGTGGTAAAGAACTACACTCAAATAAAATATCAACCTGTACTTAAACTAGTTTTAGCAGGCAATGAGGATACAGCAACCGTTTCTTCCCAAGAAGAAAGTGGTAGCCGAAAACCAGGACGAAAGCAGATGCCAGAAGAAATCCTTGATGTATGTATCACACTAATTGCTTTCTATGAACACCTTGGGTGTACTAACTTCACGTCTATGTAGGATGACGAAGACCCAAAGATCAAGCGTAAGGCACAGAACCGAGCTGCCCAAAGAGCCTTCCGCGAACGAAAAGAGCGTTATGTCAAGGAACTCGAGAATAGAATCAAGTGCGTGCAAGACAATCATCTAGTCGCCACTGCTCAGTTTTTCAGAGAAAATCAGCACCTACGGTCCATCATATATCGGTTGGAGCAGGAAAATATGGCACTGAAAGGCATTCCTGTATCTAACCAAGAATGGTCTGCCGTGCCTCCTACTACTTCACCCATGCCCCATTCATTGGCTATGAAACCAATACATCATCCAATTCTTCCAAGTGTTGAACTACGTCCAGCTCCGTGTTCACCCTCTCTAGTAAAGTCTTCTACTGCTACACCTGTCCCTATTCTTCCATTACAAGAAAACCCTTCCGCAGACCAAAGATTTAAATTCGCCATTAGTACACCTGCCTCACTGCGCATCCAGACCAACCGACCCAATCCAAAACCCACTTCTCTCTCTGTCGAACCAGTGAAACTCTACCCAGATCATAGTCATCCTGCAACACAAACCCGTCGTATTCAACAACAACAACAAGAAGAACAAGAGCAACAACAAGAGCAGAATATCTCTTCCGTCACCGAAAATTCCACCCAAAAGCAAGATACACCCACTCAATCGAGTTTATCTCCTACCTCCTCCCAAAGTAGCACGCTGGAGAGTTACACTCTTGATGAACTCGTATTTCGTGGACAACCCGACAACAACAATAATAACGAAATCAACAACGGTGACGATGATATTCTTCAAGATTTCTTAATGGATTCATTGTTAGACACGCCCAAGCTTACTCCACTGTCACCTTCTTCTGATGCTGAAAAAGAGGTAGCGAATGATGCAACGAGCCAAGCGCACAAAGAACAACAAGTAGACAATAGCATTGAGCAACTCCCGAAGGTTTGGCATCACATTACGCAACTAGAGAAGATAACGCAATCATCAGTGGATCAGCTATTGCAATTGGTAAAGAAGAATGCCAAATGCGCCAATATGAATTATGACATAAATGAATGGGACTTTAACACTATTATTCAACAATTTGACCAAGGATACCTATAGAATCCTGTACATACTATTCTCTTGTAAATAAAAACTATCGTGTCTTTCTTTATCCACATAACAAAATAGGTTAAGCTCAGGCGGGAATTAAGTGTAACTATAGGCAGTTTAGTAAACTTAGTGTAGGCTAGATCCTAGCAATGATTGGTCAGCTAACCGAGCCTTGTGATTCCTCGGGTTGAAACCAGCGATGGGGCGGTGACAGAAAAGGCAAAATCTGACACATGATCGAATTGTCCTTATAAGAGGGACCCCGCCGTGATGAACATAGTTTTGACCCTCCTCACGCGACGTCTTCTGCTTTGGAACAAAAAACAGACAGAAAACGTCGGTTCTGACACTCTTATATTTTCTGTAGAGATTGTTTGCAGCATAAGTACCAAAGACAAAGAAACACAGGACCTTGTCCGGTTGAAGCCAAAACGGTAAAATGGCAAGGTGTTTCGATGTGCTAAATTTGTCGCTTTCCTCCGCCATGTCTTAGATGAAAAGCCTCTTCTTCTGATTCTTTGCCATTTTTGCGGAAGTTGTCCCTAAACAGAATGCGTTCCATTTCTGCCAAGTGCCCGAATTTAAGGTTTGTTCAACACTTGTTCTGTATCGCTTCATCCTGCCTCTTTGCCTTCCATCTCGTTCAAGTCCAGCGAAATTTCTGTTTCGGCTAGGCTACGAAGCAAACCTAGTTGAACAAATGCCCTTGGACATACAGATGCGAATAGTATTCTGAAAAACTCATAGTAGGATCGCAGTTTACTAACCGCCCTACTATTTGTGAGTTTGTATAAGGTTGAATAATAATGAACAGAGTCACTCTCGTCAAAGCCTTAGAAAACCTCTCTCCTCTCAGGGAAGTGATGGGCGAAGTGTTGCATCCTCGCAATCTGATGTTACACGCCTGCTATCTTATCGGTGAACAGAACCAGTTGTTCTTGTAACCGTATTCTTTTGTTCCTTTATTCGTTTATAACTTTACTTCCATTGGCCTAATCAGTATAAGCGGTGTTTGCCTTCCCCTTTCATTGTTCATAGTCCTATAACACCAGGTATATAGTAGATTTAGGGACGTGAATCCACACTTGGTTTTAATCGATCTAGCATCAGCCGCTCGTAAATGATTAACCGCATCTCTTCATCGTCATCATAATCATGCGCCCCGGTGACAGATGATGATGCACGAGACAGGGTGTGTGGCTTACGAGATCCATTTGCATGTGCTGAACGTCTGGATGTCCATGTCGCTACGGACTGAGCCAAAGAGACCACATCATCCTCTTGTATTCGATTGTGTCGCCGATGGATGGTAGAGCCTGATGAGGACACGGATGATGAATCATCCCCGTTCTGAAGGCGATATCCCATATGATTTAGAATAGCGGCGAGATGCTTCATGATGTCTAAATATTCTTCCTGAGTCATAGCAGCCTTGCTGAACCGAGCACGTTCGTAGCCTTCCAAATAGACTTGGCCCAAATGGGCATCGATCAGCTCTCGCTGCATCAAGAATTCAATGTATTGCCGCACAGAGACGCATGTTGGCCGAGTGTAATCCGGGTCGATCTCGACAGCAGCCTTCTCTGCAAAGACCCCTTTAACGTTCAGGGCGATCATGGCACCCATACAATTTTTTTTCGCTTTTTACCTATGATCGTCGGCGTTCTCGCAATCGCCTGCTTAAAATCCACGTCAAACAAGGGAGTACCTAAAGTAACCAGTTCTGATTATGCCGTTCTCCGGGATTGTTTGCATATTACAAGTACTTACCAGGTTTTGCTCTTCCCACCTGTCCTATATCTTCTGGGAGCGGCTCAGCGCGTTTTCGCACCTCTTTTACTTGCTGGAAGCCTTGTTGAATTTTCATGCACACTTTCTGGATATGGCCATGTTCATAACAATCCATTTTCTTTCTCCTGCTCACTCTTTCTTACCTTTGGCAGATCACCTTTCTTTATTGGAATGTAAAGTTTCGGGATGTCTTGTAGTGCGCTGCGGACAGTCAGTACTCGACTACAAGAGAAAAACAGGGCAGCAATCGCCTTGTTTGGAAGTTGAAACTCTTAAAATCTTTTTATATCTTCCTTTGCATCTATGTATTACCAAAATAACGTAGCTACCACCAACTACTGCCAAGTTACGAAAATCAAAAGCCCCAGTGTCCGTTCTGTGTGTCAAAGCTTGAATGATCACATCAGCAGCTGAAATGGCAATGCACACTGCGGTCAAAAATATGAGAAAGAAAAGCGAGGCTGTATATAGATAATGTGATGTTCGAATGCTTTTCATAATTATATACACAAACTGTCCCCTAAACAGAGCGATGAGCAACACTGTTCCAAAGCAGGTTTTCAACTCTCGTGATATCCATAAACAGAAATTGTATATCCACGACTCTAATTAACGGACACCACTTTCAATAAGCATATGAGGGTTTTCTCCTTCACTCATTTCTACTGATGCAATGGCTGCAAGCAATTATAAACAATGGTTTCCATTGCAAGCTTTGAAGATTGAACAAACCTTGTCATTGACCTTTTCTGAGTCCCCTAAAAAGAAACTATGCAAATCTGGAAGGAACAATGCTCGTCTGTGATTGCCATTGGGCTGTAGCGCCGGCGACTGTGTCTGATCTGTTTGCCGCTGCCGCCGCTTCTCTTCTTGAAACGGCTAGATACACAGGTTTCTTGGTTGCAAATACAAAGAGCCGGGTATCTCAGATTCCTCAGATATGCCTACCTACCACGAACCGCCTCTGGGCTGCAGCAAGCCGAATCATTCGTTACGTCCGGGTGAGTTTTTGCTTGCAGGCACGTCGCAAAGCGATAAAACTAGCGTAAAGTGTTTGTTGAACATCTTTGTAATCTATATCAAATGGAATTGGATACTTTACTTCATAGTGTTTCGGGTAAATAATCTGTGGATTTTTGCATATGAATATTGAACTTTTTGCTTACCTATTTTCAGAATCTATTCCAACCTTGATAATCAAATATCGGGACAGAAATTGTGAGCAAATTTGTTATACCCGGACACACGCCGCACCGTATTGAAGAGCGAAGCAAGAGAAGTTACGAAGCAGGCCAGTCTGGCGGACCAAACAGGCCAATCTAAGGGCTGAAGCACCTTGCAAAAGTTACTCATTGCTCTTTTCTCAGGGAGCAATTGACCGTGTCCTTGTTATTCCTTTTTGATTGAGCGAACGTTCAGTGTTCCGTCGCAATTTATAGTTAGCATCACTTTACTAGCCCTGTCCGTCTTCGAAAATACGGTGGCTTCTGGAAAGCTCCTTTTGATGCTACATATTATACGTTCCTTAGAAATCCCTGATACAGCAAGATCGGAAGCAATCCATGAACGAAATCTTAATGGGTTGCAGGTCCCTGCTGTTGTGAATATATCTACCATTATCTTCTATTGCCGATAAGCAAGTTAGTGAAAACTCTGTTATATACTCTATGAAATTAATGAACATGATCGAAGTGGTAGACACACGGTCGCTACGAGAATAGTATCAGAAATGTATATAAAGTTGATACTGGAAACATGCGAAAATAGCTTTGCAAAAAATCGACCTAGATGTTTTAAACGAAAAACTCGGATGTACCACAATTTACATATTCCACAAATATCGGCCATACCAATCATTTTCATCTAAAAAACTCTTAACGTCAGCGGAGACATGCATTCCAATGCGTTCACATTTCTATGTTTGTATCCGTAATTTCCTCTTATTGTTTGATTGACTCAGTTTGAATGTATATGGAATACAGCCATGTTTAATCAGACTTGATAGTGTCTCGATTATAATAGACTCCTATTCCCCTTATATGTTTAAGTAATGCGCTGTGAAGTGTAATCAAATACCCCACCGGATTAAATATTGTCTATTTCTCTTTGTCTATGCTTGCTGTATTGAAAGGTGTTGCATCCAGCATCGGTTTAGCACAGGATTCTGCCCGTGCTTTTTATCTGCGGTTGTTACGGTGCCCAATGCCGGTTCGACATGCACTTCATTCGAACATCGAGGTGATGCAAGTTCGGCATGTCCTTAAAATCGGAACATCGAGATGGTGCAGTTCCCCATGTTTTTTGTAAATCGGAGCATCGAGGTGGTGCAGTTCCCCTCCTGAAACCGCTCATCGAGGTGGTGCAGTTCGCCATCCACGGCGAATGGGCGAAGTGCGGCCATGTACATGGACTTGGTGCAGTTCGGCATGGCACTGACACGAGACAGCCCTCATGTCCCCACACGCCACCCCCGCACCAGCGCGCCGCACTTGCCCTTGCGCGCCACCTCGAGCCACCCGGCTCCAGTCACAAGCCCAATCACAACACTTGAAAATTATTATTGCCCTAGTCCCCGCGATCTTTATTAATATCGAGGGATCAATTGGAACCAGGACAATAATAAAACTTAACAGTCATTATTGGTCCTCAGAATCTTTATTATTAACGGGATCAAAGGACCAAAACGAAGGAAAAAAAAAAAAAGGGGGAGGGGAAATGAAGACTAAACTATGACTAAACTAAAAACTAAACTATAATCTCGGCCAAAAGGCCTTAGAGAGGATAAGCAAAGAGAAAATTAACTTCACTTTACTTTGATCTCGGCCCAAAAGGGCCTTAATGTTACGAAGAAAGCGAAAAAGAAGCAGGAAATCATGTTCTTTTATACTTTTTGCTCTGTGACTGGCAAGTAGAACGGACTTTCGATTATGTCTCTTGTTCTTGAGCAATTTACTGCAGTAGCAGGGCCAATAGGGCCTGTAGCAAGAAGTAGTGTTAACGTTATATGAAAACATCAATAAAAAATTTTGAAAAAAAAATCTAGTATACTACAGATATAACTGTTTTTGGTTTGGAAGAGGATTTGCATGGAATTACAACAAATGGGGAGGGAATGAGGTACTTGCGTTTATGCGGCCATGACGGACGAATGTCCAATCTAATCAAAAACAGATCAGATCTAGATTAGCATAGATCCAGGCTGCATCTCTAACCTGTACGTGCTGTACTTCCTCTTTATTAAACAAGAAAAAAGAAAGCAACCCAAATGAGTCTGGTTTATGCAATGTGGAATCGGTTTGCATCTTCGTCTAATCAGAGTCAAATGCCGAATGTTCTGTAAAAGCAACTTTTAGCATTGGTTTGCGTAAAGACAAAACAGAAGCAGAGAAATAATGGACTAATCACTTTGGTTCCTGGAAAGCATGCATAAACGCATAATGAAACTTAAACCCATAGGCACCAGTAACGTGGCAACCTATACAATACGTAGCACTGCCCATCAACTTTTATAGCCTTTCTTTCTCCCTTTCTGCAGACAATAATAAAAAAACTGCTTTTTTATTGCCGTCATGTGCAGTTAACTTAAAATCAGACACCGTGATGGTTAATTGCAAGTCGCATTTCGCTCATTTCAAGCGCTCTGTTTGCGTAATTAGCTTCACAAGGCGCATTTGCACATGAGAAGCATAAAATGCCGTTTCATACCATGTTTACAAAGCGTCTTTATTTATGAAACCCATTTTATTCTACTTTACAAACCGTCTTTTTCTCTTGTTCTAACATTTGTACCTATATGTCGTACCATGGAGGGCTGCATAAACCTTGCGCGCGCTGTTATTACAGCGAGCCAATCATATGGCAGGATAGCATCGATGCAGTAGAAGTAAGCAAACCAGATGCTGCTTGCATCTTTAATCCAGTAAAAACATCTGTTATATAGCATTAATGTATTGCTGATGTCTATTGTTCACACACCAGATGCAAAAAAAAGCAATAGGACTGCAGCGGCGGTTAAAGATGCAGCATTTTGGCTTGAAATTAGCACTCCATTTCCGTTTCACTTGGCCATCACGCATTACCATAAACAAAGTATTGGATTCAACATTGCATTCTCATAAGCATATAACGCCAAATAGGAGATAATGGCTTGCAAAGATAACAGTAAAAGTTATGTATTATCCTGTACTCGTAAGTGTTTATGCTGGTTACGCTTTGCGAATGGGGGAAGTCGCTGTCACGGAATGACTGTGTTCTACGAAACGGAAAATAGCAGAAAGGCTGATATCCACCGTGTACAAAGGAAAGTAATTGACAAAGCAGCGTTACATAAACCTTATCCTGCATGACGCCCGTTTTACCGTCCGTGCACCTGCTGAAACTGAAACTATAAGCGCCGATGTCTTGGTTTACTATCTCCAGGAAGCAAAGTAGTCCGCAGCCTAACTATATACGTAACTTTCGCTTATATGTTCGCATCACAGTGTATCCCTTCCGTCCAGTCGTACAAAATCATTTCATTACAGCTAAACAATGGAACTGTCTGCACTTCATTGTTGTTCATCCCTGACCGAATTAGCGATGTTGCCTTTGAATATTCGTGAATCAAACCAGGGTTACAGATCAATACAATTCGTTGTGGATATGCTACTTCGCTAAAACATAACACGGCTTTATTTTCTACGGAGTGGATTACTTATCACAATAAAAGACGTTTGGCACGATGCACATGGTGCGGTTATAGGATTCTCGGCGTTAACTACGTTGCTTGGAAACGGGAAATTCGTGACATAGTTCCCTTGCAATTTTTATTCGCTTTCTTAGATGGTTAGCGGTACGATAAAGATATCTATATACTATAAATTCTCTAAACTCTTCAATGAAGAGATAGATTGCGGAATGCGCGCTTTGGTAGAGGTACGACTGTTCATGATGCGAGATCATTGTAAAGTGAGACCGCAGGGATTAGTTCTGTGTGTGGTATATGTTAGAGACAAATGAGATAAGAGAAAATCGGACAATAGAATCCTTTGAGACTGAGTCGTTAATTGTTTATTATCATTGTGTTGTCACGACTATTTATATATTGTCTCTAAATGTAAGTGTATGCGTTGTGTAATGTGTTGTTTTATGTGTTGTCTCTATAGATGCAGTGTAGATCTATGAGGATAGAGAGATGTAAAGAAAGAGGGAAAGAACCACCTTGCATAGATTAACTGTACACTTAGTTTGATACATAATGCATGTAGTAAGATGTTCTGGTCGTCTTTATACTGCGTAAAGGAGAGAGCTACACTGCATGTAAGATTCGATGATCCATATACCAAATTGGGAAACTGTATTGTAGTTCCGCTATTAAGGTGTATAACAACATACTAGCTATACGACACTGAGTCTACTGTCAAACAATCATAAGCCCAATATATCTGTACCGCGTATGAAACAAGGCTAATGAGCAACGGGTGCTACAATACCTTATCTGTATTTTTTTCTTTGGTCAAAGAACGATAATACGAGGACGGAGCCAAAGAAAGACTACTTCTACGCACTAAAATGAGAAACAAAGGGAAAAAAAAAGAAAGAAAGAAAGAGCTCAATACGACGACTATATTAATTGAAATATACAAGTTGAGTGGATTCAACTTTTCAAACGTCTAATAGAGCGTTTCTCGGTAACGAATACGTCTTCGGTACGTTATAAAGAGCTGTATCGCCATCCATTTTCTTTCTTTTGCTTTGGCAGCTTTCCATGTCTTATTAAACTGTTGGACATCCATTGATTATGATTCCTATCACATGCTAAAATCCACAAACAGAAACATCATTCATTTTAATTTGGCTTTAACGTGCAATATGTTGTTTTACTAGCAATGCATCATTGTTAGATCCGAGCTGATCGAGTTACTCGCAACTTTTCTGCTTATTTTTCTTTTCCCTTGAGAAAGATAGGACTAGCTTTCGGGGCACTAGTGTTTCATCATTTAAACTTGCCTTTAGAGAGCGCTACATATATACCAGGTAAACAATGGTTGATCCGGATATCAATTGAACGTTAGGAAATCATGCAGATTACCTTCTTTGATTCCGTCCTAAAACTGAAAAGGACTGTGAAAAGACCAGACCTGATAACATCATCTACCGATTCTTTCTTTTTATCTATTTATGCTTTAAATTGAAAATGAATCTTTTTTTGTATTATTTATTCTTTCTCTTTTACTTTTTATTGTGACATATTTGCATCGTGGAAAAATCATGCTATGTATATTGTTGATAACAATCCACCGCAGTACTAATGCTTATGGAAAAAAGAAAACTAGACATAGCATTCCTATTTTAACGAACGGCAGTCCCTAACTAGATACTTATAATGAGTAGTAAGGTTTGCTTTTATTTAATGTACAAATCGAAAAGCGCATTCCTAACTAGTGTAGCAAGCACCGGTTTCAAAAGCTATCGGTATTATTCGTACGAAATATTCTTTGCTACGTTTGGACTTCTTTGCTTTAGCATCGAGTGTCTTTGTTCATCAATGCATGTCGAAAGCTTTCTTTTTTTTGGTTTTTATTACATGCCTAATGCGTAAATGCCTGATGTTGACGTTGTAAATCGGTATTATAAGGTAAAAAATAAAGCAAACAATTTAAGCAAAAGACATAAACGGCCGTCAACATTGCAAGGAACCACAAGTACTCTGAAACAGCGAAAACCACAATTGTGTTGTTTTATTTAATATGTAAAAATTTCATCGATCATGTTTTGTTACTACCACTTGCAGTCTATTGCTGATTTAAAGAGCTTGTCACAAACAGTTAATATCCCATCCTAGCAGCGTATGCGGCAAAATAACACGAACCATCAATTCATCCAACCATTTTCTCGTTTTCATAGACCGGACAGAGAACAAAAGCTAACCGAAACCATGAACAGTTTATTATACCACCTATTTAACCACAAGCCATGCAAATACGTCTTTTGAGTGCAACATTGACAAGTAGATCAAGAAACTAAGCGCGTAGTCATTCTTTTGCGGGATGCCCAGATTATCCTTCCTATGGAATACCGTACGTTGACTACCTAGACCAACAATTTCTGATCTTTTTATTTGTCTACAAATAATTTGAAGATAACAGTGAATCTAAAAGAACGAACCTCTACTTATCAATTGTGCTTATAGATAAGTAGGCATTTATCTCTTTGGTAAGTAATAGATCCAATCCACAAATACCGCCTTTGGGTTGCTTTTGTTTCCTAAAGTGCAAGACGTGGTTATAAAACATGAGCAATTCACAGGTATATAATTGGCAATAACTATTCCTGTTGTAGGCCACTAAAACAAGCAAGAACCTTGCAGAAAACATATGGATAATACACTGATATTCATACTCGCCCTCCAAACGAACGAAAGGAGATAGACTAACCTTTTAGTATGTATATCGAAATGGCGATGGAATTCCGGCTGTTTTGGCGACACAGTTTTGATTATTTTCCGATAGCGGTAGAGCATAAAGTGTTTTTTTATACAGGAACTGCATATTTCCTAATCCAGGATTTCATTGCGCACGGTCATCCATGACAGCGACTTCCCCCATTCGCAAAGCGTAACCAGCATAAACACTTACGAGTACAGGATAATACATAACTTTTACTGTTATCTTTGCAAGCCATTATCTCCTATTTGGCGTTATATGCTTATGAGAATGCAATGTTGAATCCAATACTTTGTTTATGGTAATGCGTGATGGCCAAGTGAAACGGAAATGGAGTGCTAATTTCAAGCCAAAATGCTGCATCTTTAACCGCCGCTGCAGTCCTATTGCTTTTTTTTGCATCTGGTGTGTGAACAATAGACATCAGCAATACATTAATGCTATATAACAGATGTTTTTACTGGATTAAAGATGCAAGCAGCATCTGGTTTGCTTACTTCTACTGCATCGATGCTATCCTGCCATATGATTGGCTCGCTGTAATAACAGCGCGCGCAAGGTTTATGCAGCCCTCCATGGTACGACATATAGGTACAAATGTTAGAACAAGAGAAAAAGACGGTTTGTAAAGTAGAATAAAATGGGTTTCATAAATAAAGACGCTTTGTAAACATGGTATGAAACGGCATTTTATGCTTCTCATGTGCAAATGCGCCTTGTGAAGCTAATTACGCAAACAGAGCGCTTGAAATGAGCGAAATGCGACTTGCAATTAACCATCACGGTGTCTGATTTTAAGTTAACTGCACATGACGGCAATAAAAAAGCAGTTTTTTTATTATTGTCTGCAGAAAGGGAGAAAGAAAGGCTATAAAAGTTGATGGGCAGTGCTACGTATTGTATAGGTTGCCACGTTACTGGTGCCTATGGGTTTAAGTTTCATTATGCGTTTATGCATGCTTTCCAGGAACCAAAGTGATTAGTCCATTATTTCTCTGCTTCTGTTTTGTCTTTACGCAAACCAATGCTAAAAGTTGCTTTTACAGAACATTCGGCATTTGACTCTGATTAGACGAAGATGCAAACCGATTCCACATTGCATAAACCAGACTCATTTGGGTTGCTTTCTTTTTTCTTGTTTAATAAAGAGGAAGTACAGCACGTACAGGTTAGAGATGCAGCCTGGATCTATGCTAATCTAGATCTGATCTGTTTTTGATTAGATTGGACATTCGTCCGTCATGGCCGCATAAACGCAAGTACCTCATTCCCTCCCCATTTGTTGTAATTCCATGCAAATCCTCTTCCAAACCAAAAACAGTTATATCTGTAGTATACTAGATTTTTTTTTCAAAATTTTTTATTGATGTTTTCATATAACGTTAACACTACTTCTTGCTACAGGCCCTATTGGCCCTGCTACTGCAGTAAATTGCTCAAGAACAAGAGACATAATCGAAAGTCCGTTCTACTTGCCAGTCACAGAGCAAAAAGTATAAAAGAACATGATTTCCTGCTTCTTTTTCGCTTTCTTCGTAACATTAAGGCCCTTTTGGGCCGAGATCAAAGTAAAGTGAAGTTAATTTTCTCTTTGCTTATCCTCTCTAAGGCCTTTTGGCCGAGATTATAGTTTAGTTTTTAGTTTAGTCATAGTTTAGTCTTCATTTCCCCTCCCCCTTTTTTTTTTTTTCCTTCGTTTTGGTCCTTTGATCCCGTTAATAATAAAGATTCTGAGGACCAATAATGACTGTTAAGTTTTATTATTGTCCTGGTTCCAATTGATCCCTCGATATTAATAAAGATCGCGGGGACTAGGGCAATAATAATTTTCAAGTGTTGTGATTGGGCTTGTGACTGGAGCCGGGTGGCTCGAGGTGGCGCGCAAGGGCAAGTGCGGCGCGCTGGTGCGGGGGTGGCGTGTGGGGACATGAGGGCTGTCTCGTGTCAGTGCCATGCCGAACTGCACCAAGTCCATGTACATGGCCGCACTTCGCCCATTCGCCGTGGATGGCGAACTGCACCACCTCGATGAGCGGTTTCAGGAGGGGAACTGCACCACCTCGATGCTCCGATTTACAAAAAACATGGGGAACTGCACCATCTCGATGTTCCGATTTTAAGGACATGCCGAACTTGCATCACCTCGATGTTCGAATGAAGTGCATGTCGAACCGGCATTGGGCACCGTAACAACCGCAGATAAAAAGCACGGGCAGAATCCTGTGCTAAACCGATGCTGGATGCAACACCTTTCAATACAGCAAGCATAGACAAAGAGAAATAGACAATATTTAATCCGGTGGGGTATTTGATTACACTTCACAGCGCATTACTTAAACATATAAGGGGAATAGGAGTCTATTATAATCGAGACACTATCAAGTCTGATTAAACATGGCTGTATTCCATATACATTCAAACTGAGTCAATCAAACAATAAGAGGAAATTACGGATACAAACATAGAAATGTGAACGCATTGGAATGCATGTCTCCGCTGACGTTAAGAGTTTTTTAGATGAAAATGATTGGTATGGCCGATATTTGTGGAATATGTAAATTGTGGTACATCCGAGTTTTTCGTTTAAAACATCTAGGTCGATTTTTTGCAAAGCTATTTTCGCATGTTTCCAGTATCAACTTTATATACATTTCTGATACTATTCTCGTAGCGACCGTGTGTCTACCACTTCGATCATGTTCATTAATTTCATAGAGTATATAACAGAGTTTTCACTAACTTGCTTATCGGCAATAGAAGATAATGGTAGATATATTCACAACAGCAGGGACCTGCAACCCATTAAGATTTCGTTCATGGATTGCTTCCGATCTTGCTGTATCAGGGATTTCTAAGGAACGTATAATATGTAGCATCAAAAGGAGCTTTCCAGAAGCCACCGTATTTTCGAAGACGGACAGGGCTAGTAAAGTGATGCTAACTATTGTCATCGTTAATGAAGCATTCGTTAAACGGTATTGTGATACCGGTTTACCAATATTTTAGTTTAGTCAACTACCTTTCGTGGTCATAGGCTTGATCATTTCTTCCCGAGGGGGGGAAAAGAAAGGGCTATTGCTCTGAGGCTCAAATTACATCATTGCTGCATTAGGTTTATATTTTGCAAGATACATATCCTCATCTAATCCGTTGATCGACCATGAATAAACAAGTTACATGCAAAGATGGAAGGTTAGAACAACTAATTGTATATGTTGGCGTTGCTGATAAAACGGTAATATTATAGAGTTGCTAGCCATCATAACGGTTACAGATGCAATCCAGGTTTCCTTGCGAATGCAAACTGGGGTTCCTAAGACTTTATTGCCCTATCAAACATTGCTCACTGCAACATCTTTAGTTTATCGGAGTACATATTTGGCTGTAAAGCATATTGATACAGGCAAATTTGATTTGCGAATGGCGGTAATCAATCTATACTCTTTTACCCTGTTGAATCACTGGAGATGAACCTCTACCGGATCATGCAGGTAGTATAGCATTCAATGGAAGGACCAATTGTCCACTTACATTTTATTCTGTAGAAGAGAGCTGTAAATATCCTTCAGTCCTACTTGGATCGTCCAAATCAAATTAAAGTTAAGAAGATGCAATTCATCAAAAAGGTATAGCGTATGCAAACAAGAAACTCATGTACACAACGGCCATTCTTGCAAATTAGACTAATGTAAGAAAGCAAAGTGTATTGCACCTAGATGTCATTAAACTGGCTTCAACAGTATTGGACAAAAGACCTTACTAGCTTGCTGCATAAAGTGTTTGCTTCGCTAACCTTGATAGCCACATAGATGTTTTATGCAAGCGTTGTATTTACTCATATTAATGGACGTCGTTGGAGCAATTCTGTTGCAAAATCCATTGCACAAAACGTACATTCTTCTTATGATGGGGTAGTGGAATCCAGCCTCATCCAATACCTATACAATGGCATCTAACGGTTTGGCAGTTGTCGTTCTCATTCAAATCTTCGAATTATGCTTATGATTATTTATTACACTCTCTCTCTACGTAATGTTAATAGTACTATGGACCCATTACCTGTCTGTACGACTGCATAAGACATTTACTGGAAAGTTCAAACCAGCTTTTATCTGAATAGCAAGGCACACAGTTACTAATGATACAACCGGTTGTGAATACGTGATGTAGAAAACCTGTACCGTAGTTTCCCAAAATAATTTTGCAACTACGAAAATCCAAGTCGCAGTACATTGAAAACAAATGTTGCAATGAATGAAATTTATATGTGCATCTTGCATTCACTTGGCGGGGAGATGGGTATGGCATGGTCAGGTTTCTGACAACGTATGTAAAATTGATAATTCGAACTCTTATAACACGACATTAATGTGATTTGGTTAGCGTCAAACCCAGTTTCCAAAATGCGCCAAGTGATTTGCCCGATGCGAGTTTAATTTGTGGAAATAAAGTACATTAGCGACATTTTAGAGTGAATGTTATATCGTATATTTACCCAACACTGATAATAGTAATAGCAAATGTGAAGGCCAGTAATGTTTAGCAGATGTCATCTCTTACCGATGTCAATTGCGATGACTTGGAGGAAGACGTATCCAAAAACTTTATATTTGCTCTTTATATAAAAGGACATATCTCGCATCAAGATCTTTGCATTCACGGACTCTGTCTAGTTCACCGGCCAAAGCTTTCATTAATTAGTCTGTTTTATGATAATCGAGCATAATAACCAGCAATTCTAGCTGCACGTAGTGTTAGGCTACCATCGGCATCCATGAGCAAGAAACTAATATAAATACCATGTCTTTTTAACCAGAGTAAAATCGGACATTGCAGATTGCTTCTCAAGTCCATGAGACGTCGATAGAGCATAGCTCAGTTTATGAGCAGATTGACATTTCTTTTCACGATCTGTAGCGTAATATATGATAAATGTCTTGCAACATGACGAAGATTTGATAAAGTAGAGCGATTAAATGTTTGTCATTAACAACACTGTATCTCAGGCCTAAAACCAAACCAAAAGTGTTGCAAAATTCGAAAAGCTGGGCAGCGGTATTCCTGGGATGAGGCTCAACAATGTACAACTATTAAGCGACATATCTAAATGCTAATAATTAATAACTAGGTGCTCGGCACTATGGGAAACCGAAAAGAATCCGATAATATTTAAGGCAACAGTCCGAAGAATACCACTATTGCTATCGTTGTAAATTGTAGATGTGGGATACATCGCTCTTCAATTGGCTCCACTTAAATCTGATTGCGTTTCAAACCCGTGCCCAGTTTGGTTATACATGATATAGAAATTCATGCACCATTCAGTAGGTGTAGTATAATAAAATAACAGCAAGTATTGCTTTATATCACAAGCGATATCACATTTCGCGTTGACACAAAAAGTTTGTTCACCGACATTGACATACTACTCGTGAGACTCACGTGAACTAGGGTTTGCTGAGCAGAGCATGTATAACGCTTCCTTTTGACCTATTGTCTTTTTGTAGACTTAAAGAGCGCTATTTTGACAAAGGAAGTGCAGTACCTTTTTTTTTAGTGTGCGTCCAGTGTTGTAAGGAGACTTAATGCAACAGAGGTTTCGTTTCACCATGTCCATCAACAATTTCCTCTCATATTGCAAATATGGTCCTTATTAAAAAACGCAAAAGGAATTGCTTCATGTTGAGCTTGCATCAAAGAGGATAAAATATATATAGTGCAACTAACACAATGCAGTTCTTAAGAAACACAATATTCCATCAGAAACCAGTAAATACAGTGAGTTTTTGCTCACGATCAACATAGTAAATCCCCATTTGAAATAAAAGGTACATAAATAAGTACACAGGCAAAAAAGGAGGCAATAGAAGTTACAATACAAAAGGAACAAAGCAATTATAACAGAGAAGATTAGGCAAACTACAAGATAGGAAAAGAAGAGAACAATCAAAGTTAGGTGATGAATAGAAGAGGTCAGAAAAAGGAAGGGAAAAAAACAGATGTTCTCCAGTAGATATATGCACGTTTGAAATCTCTTTATGTCTCGTTTTCTATTAAGCCTCCTCGGATGGATGTGATGCCGCGAATGGTAAGTGGAGTGATTTGCCGTCATTCTCAGTTGTTGCAATTGTATCTGTCGCCATTTCGTATGTTGGGCGATTGGGCTCTCGAGAAGTTTCAACTCGCTCACTTGCTTCAGTCATCATTTCGTCGCTATCATCATCGTCATGCTTGGCGCGCACACTGTCATCATCATCCGTGCTATAGTCCATTGGAGTACCCACTGTCTCTTCCTCTTCCTTCGAGCCTTTCTGTACATCTTCGCTGTTTGAGAAGTCGATAGCAGTCGGAGATGGAGGCCCTTCGATATCCTGCATTGGTGTACCAACTTCCTCTGAAGATTGCATCACTCTAATCATTTCCTGCCCTGTTTCTTGTAAACGTTGGCGATCGACCAGATCAATAACAAAAGCGCGTACATCCTCATCTTTATCGCAAGCTAACCGGTATAGCGTTTGATCTAGCAAGCGACCAGGCTGTGCATCATCGTCCGGTGCCATGTCTGAAAGTATGAGTTCATTTAATTCATGCTGATAGGAATCTAATAAGCAGACAATTAAGATCCATGTCCACGGTTCCTTCTGTCTTACCATTCATATATATTGCTCTAATGGCACGTGATGCTGCGATGCGGACATTAACAATTGGATCGTCTGCCAAAGGCGCTAGTCTAGGTAAGAAGAATGATGCAAAGTCGCCTGCATAAATGCCAGCTTCCAGCAGCGACTTGCAAATCTGTGCGAACCTATACGTAAGTTTATGTTAAACATATCAATAGAGATTGCATACACATAACATATACATACACGAGCCGATTACGATACATTTCTGATCTCACAAATTCTTCCAGCTTTTCCATGACATGGCTCAACAATGCAAGAGCAAAATTACGCTTGCTATCTGTGATATTCTCGTCATCCTCGACTCTTTCTGTATGAGACAGATTTTCTCCGTCATCGTCAACAGCGCGTTTGACAATATCTAGGATAACGGGAAACTGTGTAATTGAAAGTTAGCAAACGCAGCAATTCAGACAGCCAGGATACTTACAGATTCCACGCCAGTCTCACGTACAGCAGCAAATTCGTCGTGGCAAGCTCTAATCGCCAAAGGTAATATATGCTCCACCACACGACCAGCATCAAATAACATTGCTATACCGCGTAGTTGTGCCGCCAAGATGTCTCGTAACCTCCAATTTGTCATGACACCGTCCCAAACTTCTGCCAGGATCGGAATATATTCGTTTCGTGAACTAACTGCCAGCGTCCCCAAAAACTCTGCCAGATGTTCTATGACTCCCTGCTTTACATCATCCAGGTCCATCAAATACAATGCAAAAATTTGCACTAGATCACGCTCAGTTCTTTCTGGGCCAATAATACGAGCAATTTCATGAAGCGAATAAGCAAATGTTCGACGAACTTTGATTTGGTAATCTTTCGTCAAACTGAGATAAGTGTCTTTGAGGTGCGAATCCCAATACTCCGGTCCTGCCGTAAGAACAACCGCTGGAAAGTTAAACGCACATATGATTGCTCGGTCTGTGTCCAGCTTGAACATTTGATTAGTACTTGGAGTGGTGCTCAAGGATAAGAAGAACTCTAACAACGGTTCTGGGACCTAATAAATTGTTGAGCTATGCTTTCACTTCGTTTTCGATATATGATTATTACCTTTCCTGATTTGCCGGTTATTTCCCAATCTTCTGGTAGAAATTTGGCAATCAGTTCTCCAATAATCTCAGCCAGTGTATTTCGCACATTTCTGGATACATCGTTTTTAAAAATGTCGACTCCTTCCACAGCAATGCGTGTTTTGACATCTTCTGGTAATACTGCACATAATAATGGTAAGGCTAGCACACATGATCGCCGCACGTGCCAAATTGTATCTCTCGAAAAATTAAGGTATAACGGTAGCTAATTGTGACGAATTAAGTTAGATGGTGTGATACCTTTTCTTTGACTCACATACCAGTTTATTCATTGCCACCTGAGGTTCCACAGCTGTTGCGAGACTACCTATAGCGGCTGCTGCTTCCTTTCGCACATAAAACATCTGATCATTTGCCAGCTGCTCAACAATTGGTAAGCACTTCTCTTTGCATCGCTTCGCTCCTAGGACACCCGCCAAGGCAGAAATAAGCTATAATTGCATGTTTAATACGCGTTATCCAACACCTTCCTAACATTTACCGAGAGACACATCATTTTCGCCAAGTTAATTTCACTTTGATCCACCTCATCTGTATGTGTCTGTTGATGCGTATAGCTGTGTTCCTCAAATACAGGCGTAGAAGATCGGCGACTGGAAGCCGAGAAAGACTCCTTATCAAGCGACTCATTTGCTGTTGCAGGTGTATCCTGTTGATCATTCTGTTTTTGGGTTTGTTTACCATCCACTATAGACATTAATCCCATTACTATGCCTTCGAAAATCTCTGTTTCTAATAGTTGTGTGCACAGGTCGATATTCGAGTAGGCTTCTAATTCACTAGCAACGGAAACAATACATTGCTGTGCAAGTGATGCTAAATTCGAGTTTTGGTCAAGAAGTAATTCGATCAATAATGGCGCAAAAATCTTCGCTGGGATATGTAAGCCTGATCCAGATGATGATGAGGTTTGGGTACTTTTAGGATACGGTATATGAGCGTTTGACTCGTTTGCATCTGTCGATGATGGCTGTAGTTTGGGCGACCCAGGTGTTTCTAACGCCACAGATTTCGTCGTTGCTTCCTCGTCGTGTTGGATCTTATGCTCCCTATTAGCTGTATCGCGACTGGGATCAAACTCGTCCTCTTCAACCGAGACAGGTGTCTTCCTAGAGTTCCCGAATTCACTATCTGCGCTTGGATTTTGATGCTCAGCATCTTCGGTCAGAGTTTTCGATGGAGATAAGGCATTGTTCGCCTCTTCTTTTGGAGCGTCGGACAAACACCGTGATTGTGAATTAGCTTCGACCAATGGTGGTGCATTCTATGCCCAAGATGGTAAGATATAAAAAGAGTTTCAAGCTCAGTTGGGATTGATCAAAGCATATGAGGTGGAAAGAAGAAAAGAAGGGAGAACTACCTCGTAATAATACAATATAATCTTATCCAATTCACTGACAAACGTTTCTCTGACAGTGTCATCCGGATCACTACCTATTTTCAGCACCATAGGTAGTACATAGTTCACCGCCTCAGAAACGCTGATTTCATGGATCGTAGTTGGTAGCTCTTTGGCAACCAGTAACCTAAATCATTATTTCGAATTAAATCTATTTTCTTTTGGAACAAAGTTAGACATTTATACCTATGGATCATGACATCGCTTTTGTTGAACATATATAGGCGTTCCATGGGACCTAATGATTCATCCATGATCAGCTCTTCTTCGTTTTCATCAGGAGTTGCCTCTGTAAATTTTAATGTTATTAAACCGTCTTGATTGTAGCTCCCTCATATTTCTGTGACCAATATACCTTCTGACATTGCTTGTAATAAGGAGTTTGGACTGTATTCATCTTGCGCTATAAATTCCTGAAATTCATCACCGTTGTGCTGTGGCTCAATATCATCGGGGTAAGATCCCAGCTCTCCTTGATTATTTTCCGTATCGGTAACTTCGGTTTCTACATTACTTCCTCCTCTCTCTCTTTCAATAGCCGATCCTTGCAATGCCTCCGAAACCTTGCCCTGGTACTTTTCGCTATTCGCGGCACCCTCGTCACCCTCGACCAATCCTAAGGTAACTGGATTTTCTACAGGCGATACGCCATTAGCCTGTACGTTTTGTTGAATATGAGCTGTGGAGGAAACTGGTGCGATAGGGGTATTCTTGTCCGTTTCTTGAAGTACGACAAACGGGGCATGGTGCATATTCTCATTGTAGTCTTGTTCGTCGGCGAAATCAAAGCCGAGATCTTTCATAAATAGAAAGAAGAAAAAAGAGTCAAGGATTGGATACTGTATAATAATCTAACAAACAATCTGTTTCCCTTTCTTCTCATGGATGCCATATATGCAACCACAGATAGAATAAAAAGGGCAAACAAACAAACACTCAGATGTTGAGATGATTACCAGCCATTTCGCCAATAAGGGATGAATTGCGTTATGCGTATGTAGATAATAGTGATTATAGATTGTAGGAGTACAATTCCTCACAGATCAGCATCCAACAACGGCCTGGGCAGTGAAAGCGCGGGTCACAGAAAGAGGGTGAGTGAGTTTGTGAAGACTATGTCCGGTAGTCCGGCTGCTGAAACACCGCTCGGTGAATTGCTTTCAACGCGATTGATTGGGTGGCTGTAAAGCGTCCATTGACGGCGCTTGAAATAGAAAAAGATGATGTTGGGAGTTCCAGCTAAAAATTGAAAGCAAGGCATTTGCCTTTTGATGTTATCATCCGTAAGCAAACTCAGGAAATGGATTGCTTTAGCTACTAATTTATAATCTTTTCTGCTAATGCTTTTAGTCTATAAACAAAGGTAGGGAAGGAACAACTAATACTATTATATGAAGATTCTTTTACTCCAAAATCTTGGTCACAACACCAGTACCGACGGTCTTGCCACCTTCACGAACGGTAAAACGCTGACCTTCTTCAAGAGCAATATCGTGAACAAGCTCGCACTGCAACTCCACATTATCACCAGGCATCACAAGCTTTTCATCGGGATCTGGGGTACCCTCAGGGTGGGTAAGGCTCACAGTAACATCAGTCGTGCGAACGAACATTTGGGGGCGGTAATTGTTAACGAAAGGAGTATGGCGACCACCTTCTTCCTTGGTCAGAACGTAAAGCTGGGCCATGAATTTCTTGTGGGACTTGACAGTGCCAGGAGCACAGATGACTTGACCACGACGGATTTGCTCACGCTTGATACCACGCAACAAAGCACCCATGTTGTCACCAGCCTCACCACGGTCAAGTTCCTTGCGGAACATTTCAATACCAGTCAAGGTAGTCTTGACGGTAGGTCCCATACCGACAATTTCGATTTCAGAACCCTTGGTGATAGTACCACGCTCAACACGGCCAGTAGCGACGGTACCACGACCAGAAATGGAGAAGACGTCTGGATATATCGTTGGCATAATTGTTCGTTCATAGATGCGGCTTACCTTCAACAGGCATCAAGAAAGGCTTGTCCAAATCTCTGACGGGAGTAGGAATGTGGGAGTCAACAGCAGCCATCAACTTCTTGATGGCTTCAGCACCAATTTCAGGGTCTCTTTCTTCAAGGGCAGCAAGTGCGGATCCCTGGACAATAGGTGTGTTTTCACCGTCGAAACCATATTCGGAGAGCAGATCACGCATTTCCATCTCGACAAGCTCAAGCATCTCAGGGTCATCAATGGCATCAACCTTGTTAATGAAGACAACCAAGTTCTGAACGCCAACTTGACGGGCCAACAACAAGTGCTCACGAGTTTGGGGCATCTGACCATCGGTAGCAGACACGACAATAATGGCACCGTCCATCTATAATATCGGTTTTTAGACAATCTCAAGCCTTTTTCCTAGTATATACCTGAGCAGCACCAGTGATCATGTTCTTGATATAATCAGCGTGACCAGGACAGTCGACGTGAGCATAATGACGGTTGCTGGTCTCGTATTCAACGTGAGCAGTGGAGATAGTGATACCACGAGCCTTCTCTTCGGGAGCCTTATCAATCTGGTTATAGTCCATGAACTTTGCACCACCCTCAATAGCAAGAGTCTTGGTGATAGCAGCAGTCAAAGTGGTCTTGCCGTGATCGACGTGACCAATGGTACCTATGTTGACGTGAGGCTTTCCACGAGTAAACTTTCCTCCGCTTTCAGTGGCCATGGAACGGCGACCTAGATAAATTTAACTGTTACTTCTTTCTGCTCTTCACAAATCGGATTCATAATCCGTACCAAAGATCATGTAGCGAGAAGGAGAAGCGGTATATGCTTCACGGAGGACGTTTGCGGTCTATATTGATATAGCCCGTCATACGTAAGGAAAACAGAACATCGTCATAGATCATTACTTACAAACTTGTTGCCGGCGGAAAGGGCAGAGCGTGCAGACACCAGAGCTGTAAACATTGAAAGCTATATCAATACCACTAGCAAGGAGTTCATGGCATAAATACTTACCACTTCTGCTAGCAGCAGAAGACACGCATCGTCGCGAGGCAACTCGAGTAGCAGGGAGCACGGCTTTGTTGACTGCAGTCTTCAAGGCAAACATGGTTGATTACTGGACGTCGAAGGAAAGGACAACCGGGAGGGAAAGAAAAAAAACCAGACTTTTTTTTTCTTACCCCGGTCACAAATTGACAGCGGTTTGAAACTCAGACACATGGCATAGAGCTCTTTTGCAAAAAAAAAAAAAGGGAATTGCTTTTGGAAAAAAACCATCTATGTAATATCGATCACTGCTTTGTATCTCAACTAGAATATACTACATTAACTAATGACGCTCGGACAAAAACAATTGCTTGTGATATGCAAGAGGCATTGAAGATCATACCAGTTATACATCTCTTGCGCTCCTTATGTGTAATTTTGCGTGCCTTACAGTATTGGCCACGATGGATACACTTAACGTATATTACGACTGGCTATATTTGAAGCTGTTGTTAATTAATTCAGTTGCTGCCAAAACGTTGTTCATTCCGGCATGAAACTTGATATTGAAGCCTTTAGTAAGAGATCGCATGTCGTTAATTTTCAAGCTGAATAATATAAATAGATGGTATCATCTTAATCTTCACAGCACAGGAACCTGTTTCGCTTATAAAGCTACGCGTGAACGTAGTATATCTTGATTAAGACTTAAAGTGGTTATAGGTATCTCAAAAATGTTTTGTCCGAGAACGAAATGCTTTTGTCCCAAGCAATTCCCATCCAAAAAAAAAAAAAAAAAGGCTTTATCATTTTGCCTTCGTTCCTGTATTTTATTCAACTTGTTGAGGAGTTGAAGTTAGTGAAGAATGCAATTAAAGCGCGAGTACTGTAGAAAATAAACAAAACCCAAAATATATAAAGAGACTTTAAGCCCGCATTAAATTATGTTGTGTAGTGAAAAGCTACCCTTGCTTTCACTGATTTTCGCTTACAAAGTCTCTTTAGACAAGGCTTATCCGAAAAGCTCGGTTCTTTGGGAGAAGACAATATTTTGCATAGTTTGTGTACGGAATTACTCTATTTCAGTGCTAGAAATCATTATGATGCAATAACAGGTTGTTAGATTGAAGGTGATAACAATCAGTGATTTTCCTGCGAAAGAAATGGGCCACACTCAAAATTTCACAAACCTGTCAAGTCGATCGTTTCATTGCTAGTATCACAACAGACTCTACAATTAGCAAAGAACATTGTAAAAACTTGATACACATAGGGTACACACGCCAGCTTACGACAGTTGCCAGAAAGATACAGCTGTCCCATATTTTTAAGTAAATTTACTGTGTTTTTCCCTATTTGTCTGCGTGTTTCTATTTTTTATTTGCGGACTGGGATTCAAGTTTTTGCGGAATCCAAAAAATGCTTTTGCATGATTGGATGAAAATATTTGCGGTCAGACTACCCTTCTGCGCGTAAAATCGTGTCCATGTTCACTATATACTGAGATAGTTTATTTCAAACCACAACAAGACGAATTTATTTAAAGAAGTGGTTTTCTATTTTTGCATCTAACAAAAACGCTCTCAGAGTGTCTGATTCGTCCTTGACAATCTAGGCGCTTTACTTTTCGCGCTGCTTGAACAATACGCTCTTGAAGGTTATCGTCAACTCGTAAGGGCTCCTTTCTTACCCCAGCTTTCACTTTGGCCCAAAACTCTTTTATTGGGTTAAGAAAGGAAGAGTAGAAAGGAAGATAGAGATATTTGTATCCTCTTTCTTCGACCAACTGCTTAACCTTGACTGGTGTATGGATGGGCGCATTATCCATGACAAGATAATAACCGTTCATTCCGTGGCGATCCAATCTTTTGTGATTGCCTAATAGACAAAGTTTAAGATATAATAGAAGAAAAGAAGAACATAGCTACATTCAGGGAAAATAAAAGTGGAATATAAGGCAATACAATTGAGCAGAACCGGAATTGGGGTACAATGCCCTGACAGTTTCTAATACCATAACTGACAGAAACGGATATGATAGCATCAATGACGAATAGAAACGAACGAAGAGGGTTTATTTCCTCTATAGATGTTTCATTCTGTTCAAGACCTTCTATCAGACTGAGTCCATTTTTACTCTTGGGAGAATTGTTGTCATCCATTAGACATCCATCGAATTTCTTATCCATGACTGTGATTTTTGATTTCAGTTATCACGTACTATTTAAAAGCGAAGGGACAACATCTTTTCAATTCTTTGGCTCTGTTATCCAAAACATTCCCGGTATGTACTTCGCATTGATTATATGTACAGAATGACTGATGTCCCTCTTCTGTAACCTTTAGCCTGCATAACCTCTGTCCCGAACCACCTTGGTTGTGTGAGTAAGCTGGCTGCACTCCGCTTGCTAATTGAAAAAGAAATGTTGCCTGTTTACGCACAGTGTTATTCATTATCTTCTGCTTCCAAGTCCTCGCCAGGTGTTGCATCGCTTCAAGTCTTCTGCAGTGCGTTACACACAAACCGGCCACTCCATGGAAGCCGTGCCTCTCTCTCGCCGCCCCCACCGATACAGGTGCGGGTCCGGCCCCTACCTTTAGGTAGGATTACCCTTCGGGAGTAACTAAAAAAAGAAAGATGTCAAGCTATCCTTCCATTTACTAACCATGAACATTTCTTTTACGCTGCTCGATTGAATTTTGTGTCCACGGAAGGACCAAGTTCACGTAAGTAAAATATATTTCCGGCATAATCCATTTATTAATGAAGCTTATTCATATCCCTTTTAGCGCAAACTTGATCCTTGCATGGACGCAAAATTGATTTAGAGTAGCGTAAAAAATTGATCAAAGTTTATTGTTCGATTTTATAACCGTGAGTGCTGCGTTCTTAACATGTCCACTCTGGTTCGGTCTCAGAGAAAAAGAAATAAAAAAAACCCTTGCGGGCAAAGGGAAAAAAGGAAAAGGCAAAAAAGTCAGGTTAAGAGGGGAAGAGAACAAAGGAGAGTAAGAAGCAGAAAGAAAAGAAGTCTGGGAAGAGGTCAGAAATCAGGGACAAGGGAGGGGAGAAAACGAGAACACGTCTATGGGAGGGTGGAAGGGGACGATATCCAGAGGAGGAAGTCGTTGGCCGGAGTGCGCTTCGCGAAGGAATTAGTTAGCAATGTGCGTGGTGCATGGCAGAGTTGATCGAGGTGGAGAAGAAGGCTGGAGAGGGTAGGCCAAATGGTCTGCCAGTAGGCGATGGTACGCGGCTGTCGGGGCCGGGAAGTGGACAGTCGGTTTAGAACGAAAGAGATCGGATCTAACACCAACACCGGGACTTGCAGGAGACGGTGGGTTTCGTGACAGACTAGAGCGTGTTGGCGGCTGAGATTGGCCGCGTCTTGACAGTTCCGGCATTGCCATAGTTTACCACTGGGCATCCAGCCTAGGCGCCATTGGATGCATCGGCTGCGCTCCTCTCTCGACATCGGTAGCCACAAGACAGGGTCCACTCCAGGTTGTCCTCGGTAGGCACGTAGCAAGACCGTGTCGTCGCCCTGCAAACGGGTGGCGAATTGTTCAAACAGGAATTGGCGGATTTGTTTCTGGAAAAGTTTGTGGGTGAGGTTTCCAATTGGGCGTGGCAGCTGTGTCCAGAGTTGTGTGCCCGACAGTTGGCGGAAGCGACTCGTCTGTACGGCACGCAATCGTGGGAGCAGGGCTGTGAGCAAGGCATCAGGGGGAAGGTCACTGGCGCAAAAGAGGAACTTTGCCTGCAGAATAGAAACTCTGCTGGCCATCGTAGGCAGGTTGGCGAGGTGGTGCATCACAGTGGTAGAGCTTCGTACGTTGCGGCAAGCGTAAAAAATTGTTCAATAAACAGTATTTCAAACTAGCCTTTCTCCACTCGCTTCGCTCGTTCCGTTGCAGCCGCACGCGGCTGGAGCTGAATAGATGTTGTTCTAGGAAAATTCTTTTTTTTTTTTTTTGGTAGAAATATGAGAAAATTTTGAGGCCATTAGTGTGTCTATTTAATGAAAGAAAAGCTTACTATATAAAAATAACAGCAAGATAAACTAAGGTAAAAGAAAAAGGCATATGAAAAAAGGATTATGTCAAGTAGAATGCAAATAAAGTAGAGCATAGGAAAGGGCATAGAGGGATAAATATACGGAGAACATAAGGCATAGAAGGCATAGGATGCATTAGAAAGCATATGTACTTATAGTCATACTGGTGTTAAGATGCATGGGATAATAGTAATTCAGGGTATACGACATTTTTGGTTATACGCTGGGAACCCTCTGGTAATAGGACTGTGAGCCCAGAAGCGCTGGTAACTCTTGACATTGCGACATAAAGCTGGCCATGAGTGAATACGGGTTCACGAAGATCAACACCGACGCGGGACAATGATTGGCCTTGGGACTTGTTAATTGTCATGGCAAAAGATAGTTTCACTGGAAATTGGCGCCTTTTGAGAATGAATGGCAGTTCATCATTACTTGATAGAACGATCTTGGGGATAGAAACTATTTTACCATGGTGCTGATGTCCTAGAATGGACGCTGTCAAAAGGTTTTGTGTAACTCTTCTGACAATCATCCGGGTTCCATTACAAAGGCCATCCCTCGGGTGGAGATTGCGTAGCAAGATGATGGGTGCACCAACTTTCAACTTGAGCTCTGCCGGAGGAAGCCCAGGGGTATTGAAGCTTCGCAAGGCCTCTTGGGCAATCTCATCCACACCGTCTTCCTCGTTGACGTCGCAAGAGTCTGAGGACAGGATCGAAATCTGTTGACCGTCAACCCTGGACAGCATTGTTTCATTTAAAGCATCAACCTTTTCATTGGTTGACGCCAGAATGGCTCGAGCTCTGAAGAATTCCGTCGGCTCGGTATCTGTAAGCTCATCCGCCGGATAAATTCTTTGAATTAGTTCCTGCTCGGATTCGACACAATGGATGTATGACGGAAGGCGAATATTGCCATATAAAGAAGAGCTGTATGGCAACGCACCAACCCATTCTGCGAATTGCTGGTCGGTACCTGATGCCGAACAAACGCGCATGTTGATGCGAAGGTTAAGTTTGTGGAGTTGCGGCCAAATATATGAACTGGTCAATGATGCTTCGACCGTTTGATCTCTATTACCACGGACAACTGGTGATATTTGGGCAAAGTCTCCTCCAAGGATAACTGGTTTACCGCCAAAGAGCTCATCATGTTGACAAATATCTCGCATCGTCCTGTCAAAGGCCTCAAAGCAAAAGCGATGCTGCATAGGAACCTCGTCCCATATGATTAGGGCTGTATGACGAATCAGATCCGCCAATTGGGAATTGGTTTTGATACCGGTTATTGAGCTTTCTTCTATATTAAGTGGGATCTTGAAGCGGGAATGCGAGGTTCTTCCACCTGGGAGTAGTAGAGCTGCAATACCAGAAGATGCCACGCAAATTACTATCTGGCCGTTTCTGCGGAAGTAGCTGCACAAAGTGGTGTATAAAAAGGTCTTTCCTGTCCCTGCTGGGCCTTGCAGGAAAAAACGTGCTGGTTCAGACGACGATTGAATTTGCGACACGATTGTTCCAAAGGCAAGCTCTTGATCTGGATTCAATCGGCTATACATGCTTTCAAAAGCACTGGCTTCCTGGCGGGTATCATACTGTTGCTGTTCATTGTCTATCAGCTGGTTCCCTGAAGATCGAAATGCCCAGTTGTAGCAAGGAGATGGTAGTCCGTGCTGTTGCACATCATAACCCATGTCTGCGAGCTCTCTTCGTATCAGGTAGAGTCCATAATCATTTGCAGAATTCTCCAGTTGTTGAAAGGGTGGTGCATCCGGATTATTCTGATTGGCTCTTTCATACTCCCTTTGTAGCCTATCTTGTAGGAGATCATCACAAAAATGAGCTTTGAATTTTTCCCATATATACACAGCGTCTGTCATGTCTCCATGAAGTAATGCTAAAATGAAAAGTTGTCGCAGGCTGTTGGCAGAGCACACATGGATTGCTTCATTAAAGCACAGGATCCAGTCCTTATCATCCTGTAGAAGACCTCGAGCAACACATGCCTGTTTAAATGTTGCGTGGACAGTGCGTCTACCTTGGTCGTCTGTTGCAGTGCGCAGATCTTCAAAGGAAGAAGGACCGGGTACAACTGTCAACATCATCCGTAGATAGTACCTTTCGCCAGCAAAAGGACTACAATGATACATCCTACCGATCTGATACCCTCGTCTTCGATGAAGCCAAACTCGCCTTCGGTGCTCCCAGCGGAAATGGGCAGGAAAGTCATGATAAAGGTACTTGATCGCATCTGGATTTTGTCGATAATACTCAAAGTAGCCCATAAGCGTCGTGCGACTATTCTCCATACGTTGTGCGATCTCTTCTCGGTCACCATCTTGGTCAAAAAACACGGGCTGTTCTCCGGGAAGATGTACACTAAGAGGTAGTACCGGTGGAAACTCTTCATGTAAAGGAAATTCAAAGAGATTCCATGCAGCTTCTGTGGGACCGATGTACCTACCACGCAAATACCGCTGGATCTCATCTTGTTCATTCCTGATTTCCAAGCTAGTGCGGTCGGGTCCCTTATAAACATACTTGTTGATGTATTTGATGCTCTTAACTGTTGCACACACTTCCACGTTAATGTGTGCCTTGTATTTCTTGAGCAAATAAGGATTATATGGTACAACCCACGTGTTGTCGACATAAAA